>CM050842.1:34870460-35452960 GCA_027580175.1 Siniperca scherzeri | reverse complement strand
GCAGGGTTGACCAGCACTGTTGCATTTCTATATCTGTCCTACACAAGTTGTCTTTTGTTGTATATATATATATATTAGTGAAAAGTTCACTCAAATAAATAAAATACTTATGTTTATCCTTAGTGGTTTCTGTAATCAGATATTTTGGATTAATGCGCTGAGGTTTTGATACCTCTGAAGGCTTGTACTCCCACCTTTGCATTGGTTAGACCACCATCCAAATAGTTGTACAGTTATCATCCACAAGTAGACTTGTCAGATTCCGAACACTTGCCTCTCTTCATCCAGGATCCAGGGGGACTTCTTCTTTTCCCTCTTGTATGAGTTTGTCAGAACTAAAAAAACGTTTTTGAAAAACTCAAAAACAGCAATGAACCTTTCCAGAAACAGTGTCCTATCTACTGAGGATCTTCTACACAAGTCAACAGCTGTCACTGGGACTATTTCTTCAGTTGAAAGTAGTTCAAGTGATATTGTAACAATTAAATACTAATTGTAGGACTTCAAATAAACAATGAAATACAGTGTGGAAAAGCTCCATTTGATAAAAGAAAAAAGATCACTACCATAGCATTTCCGTATATGGCATCACGTTCTCACATAGAGATAGAATCAATCTTCACATAAGACACACAAACCTGGAAGAGCGTTTAGCAGCGTCTGCACCAGCAGCTCGTTTGTTTATTGAGTCGAGGTTTAAGCATCACTAAAACAAAACCACTTGTTGAGTGGTCACTAAATATTGCTTTCCCTAGCAGTTACAGTCTGTTGTGTACGTGACTGATAACAAATGGACAAAATTAACTTCCCACAAATCACAGTCCAAACTGAAACAAAACAGTGTATTATTTTCACCTCCTTCCTCCTCTGCCCTTTTACACTGAGTGATCAGGGCCTAACCTGTTAGTAGTATAGTGTGCTTATTTTGGTTCATACATTGTGATGTCTAGTCTTCTCAGTGCAGTGAGGAAGTGTTTTGGCAGCCTAAGCATCTGTTGGGTTCTCTACTTCCATCACTTTACCCTCTCCTGACTTTTTTCTATGACCCTATCCAGAAAATGAGACGATCGATACCAACGTGACTTCCATGGAGAGCGGTGCCTGGCGGAGCTGTGTGGAGCAGGAAGAGGTATTGAATCTTGGCTTCACCATTGGCTCGTTCCTCTTGAGTGCAGCCACTTTACCCCTGGGGATCTTGATGGACAGATACGGGCCACGCCCACTGAGGCTCATTGGCAGGTATGACAGACAGTCCTTTTATTATTTGCTTTTTATCTAAATATGACAGTTTTCAACGTACTAAATGAAAATGACATTTAAACCCCTCTGACGTCCTGTGTCTGTATATATTTCAGTTCATGTTTTGCAGCCTCCTGTGCAATAATAGCTGCCGCTGCATATGACCCAGAAGGTAAGACGACGCATCGGTACGTCAAAGCTTGAATCATCATATGCTTGCTTTGATCCAATCCCGGAACTGCAACAGCACAGTTTTCTCACAGAGATACAGTACTTAAAGGAAAACATCTGTCATATTACAGTTTCTGTCTTATTTTTGTAGTTTTGCAATCATTCCTATCAGTTATGGTAACATTTTACTCACCAACTTCACTACAACATCTTTCCAACATACTCCAGTCGGAGAAGTAAAGTACGCAGACAGATGATGAAACAGGCTGTAAACACGCCTCCGGTTTAAGTTACTTGGAAGATAAATACAGAAACTGTCTATTGTAAAAATTAAGTTCCTTCCTGGAATCAACTTTGACCTACCCTATTTACCATAGCTTTTTCCTATTCAGCCAAAAAGGATAACTGACTTACTGGGTGCACTCACTTTTGGTTGGGAATGATGAACAAAAGGCAGAAAAATAAAGACCCACAAAAAAATAACTGAATGTACCTTGAAAGTTTCATTATAGCTCATGGTATCATTTTGTGTTCCATCAGTGCTGTCTGTCCTCATATTCCTCGCTGTGTCCTTCAATGGCTTTGGAGGAATCTGCCTGACCTTCACCTCACTCACAGTACGATTCCCACTCACTCACACACACACACACACACACACACACACACACACACACACACACACTGTATTTGCAAACTAGCTGAGAAGTGTCAAAAATGTATTCAGAACTGAATCAGTGCTGAGGGAAGTTATTTTTAAAAATAGTTCCTCACACTTAAAAATAACTACTTTTATTACTGACTTGCTGTTTGTCGCAGTGGCAGCGGGCTAGGTAAAGCAGCCCAGACATCCCTCTCACTGGCTACTTCCTCCAGCTCCTCCTGAGGAATACTGAGGCGTTCAGAATCAGAATCAGAAATATTTATTGATCCCAGACGGGAAACTCTTTTGTTACAGCAGCTCACTGTCACGTCAGTGCACACAGGAAGAGAAGCACTAAGCAAAAAATATAATTCACTATAATACAGGTCAGATAAATTAAGTACCAATTCAGTAAGTAAGTACCCAGGCCCCAAGGGATATATAATCCCTCCAGCGGTTTCTTGGTCTGCCCCGGGATCTCCTCTCAGTTGGACATGCCTGGAAAAGCTCAAGAGGGAGGCATCCAGGAGACATCCTGATCAGATGCTGAAGCACCTCTACTGACTCCTTTCATCACAAAAGGAGCAGCGGTTCTACTCCAAGATCCTTTTGCAACAATACTTTTACTTAATGCTGAGTTACCAGACAATAGCTCCCACTGAAACACAACTAACCATGAGTTAAAGTGACAACAAACAAAGTGCATGAAGATTTGAAAACAACCTATCTTGTTTTCTCTGGTAAATGAGCATAGTATGTGTTATAATACACTAGGAGGTGTCCAGATATATGAATATAAAAGGAAAAGAGAGAGAAAAGTAAATGCCACACTGCTTTGTGTTGTGGCATTCTTCGCCTCTGCCTCATCCATTAATTTCTATATCTGGACACCTTGTTGTGTATTATCGCTTACATGTCAAGTCATGTTTATCTGTGTTGGCCAATATCACATATTGACCTTATGGAGCCTGCCCATTTTTTTTAAATATTGGACTTACATTCATCAGGTGGCCACAAACTAAAAAGTGTCTACTGGATGTTTGCTAACATGTTCGCCAGAACAAGTTTATGAATTAATATGTATATAATATAAATTGTTTTTACAGTTTTCAACACAAAAAAGTATCATCAATGTAGCTTTAACAATGTAAACTGCTTCTTTGCAGCTTCTTTACAGTTTTCCTATTTATAGTTGTATGATGATAGCCTAAGAACCTACATTTACTTTCAGTTCTCTTTGACATTTTATAATTGATGCTGATGAAACTCAGAACAATAATATAAGATATTTAGTGTCGCAATGTCGAACTAAATGAGGCCATATCCTGCACTGCAGATAGGGAGTCTATGTACATCATCTGGAGTGACAGGAAACATGGGGGCAGGGACATAGGACAAAGGTCCCTGCTGTCTGGACTTGAACCTGGGACGTCACAGCGACATGGTACATTGATAGACCGCTAGGTCACCCGGACACCCCATATACCCACTTTTCCATCTATCTATTTGTCAAGGTCAAAACACCTGTCGTGACATCACAGACTGGGGTGTGGCCAGAATGCTTGAAGATTTCAACCTAAAAAAAGCAGAGCAGCAATTTTCTGACTTCTGTGATTTATTGTGGATTTACTCTTTGAGTCCAGTGTGCCTATCTACAACCATAAAGTTCAGTATTCATGTTCCAAACACATTGGGTGAGTGGTTTTGACTGCTTTGCGAGTTGTGTACCTGTGATTATGAGTACATGCTCTTCTGTGTGTGTGTGTTTTGGAAAGCAGCACATGCTGTTCCACTTGTTCTAAATTCTGCTGCGGCCTCTCAGCCAATCCAAAACATGGGCGGTCAACACACCCTCCTGCAGCCTTGTCAACCCCATCTCTCCCTCTCTTTCTCGCCCTCCCACTTCCTGACCTAGACTTGACATGGTCATTCCTGGTCTGGTGTGTGTTCTCTGTCAACTTTGATAAGGGAGTTTGTACTATAATAAACTTACTGACCAGAGCCACCAGTGGTATTTTAATCTTCCTACACACAAGCTTTTTAAGCCTAAAATCTCCTATTTCCAGGAATCTAAGCAGGGGACAATATTGTCCTTATTACATTTTTAGACAAAATATACAGAAATTAGCACTAAACACCAAATACAGTTCAGGCTGACAGCCATTAGTTTTGCAGGTATTTGGTCATAAACCAAGTACTGGACAAATTGAATATCGACCTGATGATGGCGCTAGATGAAAGGTCAGGGGATCACTGACATTTTTACAATTAATTCCCTTGCTGATCATTAATGTCTACCAAATTTTGTGCCAATCCTGTTACATTATAAACAGGGCTGGACTCACACGCAGGACTCAGACAAGGATGTTGAATGTAATAAAAGGATTAATTGAATCAAGGGAAGAAGGGTGAGGGAGTTAGCTGGGGTTTGAGATCCAGAGCAGGCAGAATGGCAGTGGAGATGCCGTGGCTGAGAGGAGTGTGGCTGGCAGAAGCTGAGAGCAGGATCCTGAGGCACAAAGAAACACACGTTAACAGATGCAAGCAAACACGGAGCAAACAGACAGAGTTTCAGCATGCGCAACAGTCGGCCGACTAGTAACTACCAAGAGGGTTGAAACAACAATCTGGGGATGATTGGCTGAGAAGCTGGGATAGAAATACTGCAGAGGATGCGCTGATTGGAGGCAGGTGTGTTGGCTGAGCGGCATGATTGGAGGATGAGTATCAGGTGAGTGGGAGCATTGGAGTCAGTGGAGGTAGACAGGAGGAGCAGCTGCGCCCACAGAGACACACACACACACACACAGACAGACAGACAGACAGACAGGGAGAGACAGGAGACACAGGGCAGGGGAATAATGGCTGGAAACACTTAGGGAATGCAGACAAACTGTCACAGCCGTAACAAATGCATCTTCTACATGTCAAAATATTTATTTAATATCAGTAGGATTCATTCTCTGGAGACCATGAATGTTTGTACAAAATTTCATGGCAATCCATCCGGTATTTGTCGAGATATTTCACTCTTGACCAGCCCAGTAAGCTAAGAATTACATTCATATTGGATGATTCTACACCTCATAATATATGTCCAATACCAACATTTCAGTAGTAGTAGTAGAAGTAGTGTGGATATAGCCCATCAGTGTGTTTCACCTCTGAAGTTGGTCAAATGCATGTATATTGGAATTGATTTGTAGCTGTGGGAAGAATTTCATGTTGATATATTCATGTTTGATATATTTGGTTAATCTCTCAAACTACGTGTGCACTGCAGCAGTGCACAAGAATGAAAGAAAGAATGATAAGAGGAAGGCTTTGGGAACTGAAGGCAAAAACAGATGGAACAGCTAATGGATAGCGAGAGAGAGAGAGCCATGGAAAAGTGGGGAGGGCAGATAAGAATGGAAAAACACAGGTGGAAGCAAAGCTACAACAACATGGAAACATTACTGAGAGAGAAAGTCAGCAGAGAGGTATGACATTAGTTGAACTTTAGGACTGTAGACAAAGAAAGACAAACACATAGGTGATATTAGGTCATCAACATCTTTGTATTGGAGCATTTGAGTACATTTGGGTACAATATAAATGATATAACTACTACTACTTATATAACTACCACCACTACAACTAATGCTATTGCCATTACTAAACTTCAGGGTGGGAGTCAGGCGGACAGACAGACAGAATGATAGACCATCCAACAGACAGAAAAGTAACTGATACTAAGGGCATACAATCAGTAGCTTGACATACGATTACAACTACTCTTACTCAAAGCTGGATTTCCAAACACACAAAGCAGGCAGTTGCTATGGGGCCCTAAAAGCCCCAGTCATTTTGTGTCAATTGTTTTTTGGCAATGTGAGTAATTACAAATGTCTGTCAAGGAATTTGCACCACTAAAGTACAATATCAGCTATTGTGGTGCTGCATTGTTTTACATTGTTGTAGCCCTGTCTATTAGAGAGGTAATGTCAAAATCAAGTTTTAAGACCATAATTATTTCAGTTTATATTGTGCTTACATACTTCCTAAAAAACATTAAAAAGCACTCGACTTGATGGAAACTTGAAGTCAACAGGTTACATACATAATGAACAAAGGGCACATTTTTGCCCTGGGTCAGGTTAAATGCCCATTAACAGGTTAATCTGGCTATGCTGTTACTATTGCTACTACAATACGACTACTATTATTGTTATTACTACTACAGTCAAATCGAAGTGTCTCATTGAAGTCAGTTCAGGTTAAGTTTAAGAGCTCAGATATAACCAGTATAACACTGATCAATTCCACATTGACTATGTAATTAATCAAACTTCCTCCATTACTGACTGGACAGATTAAATTTGTTGTTTCTAATATCGGCTAAATGAAATAGATTGTCACAGGGTGTGTACAAGGCAGCAAGGAAAAGGACCCAAATGCAGACAACCAGGCAGACAGGAACAGTTCAGTGATTTTAATGGTAAAATGATTCAAAAAAGGCTTAGAGGAAAAGGCAGCAAATCCAAACAGAAGTAGTCGAGAATCCACAGGATAAGGAATTAGGAATGGGGCAGGTAGAGAAGGCGTTTCAAGATGACGGAGTGAACAGTCACAAGTTGTGCAGGCATCGTCACGTTAAAGTATTTTATGCCTTCAGTGTTTGTTCTGTTGTGAACCACCTAATTAATAAGACATTTCTAGTGTTCTCGCTTTAAAATGTTTTTTAAGGTTTGTTTTGCTGTTGTTGTTTTCTCTCTCTGCATCACTCTAATTAGCCAAAATATCCAGCTATCTTGAGCTTTTAAATAGCATCACCATGGCAACCAGTAAGAACACAGGATAACAGAGGTAATTTTGACATGGAGGTGGATGAAGTGAAGTGAAGAAGTCTAAGCTAAGTAATGAGATCTTGGTTAGCAATGGATTTTACAGGGAGCCAGTGCAGAGAAGCTAATATTGGAGAAGTATGATCTCTTTTCCTAGTTCTTGTCAGTACACGTGCCACAGCATTCTGAATCAACTGGAGAGTCTTAAGGGACTTATTCGGGCAGCCTGATAATAAGGAATTACAATATTCCAGCCTATTAGTAACAAATGCATGGACTAGTTTTTCTGCATCATTTTGAGACAAGATGTGCCTGATTTTTGCAATGTTATGTAGGTGAAAAAAGGCAGTCCTTGAAATTTGTTTCATGTGGGAGTTAAAGGACAAATCCTTATCCAAAGATAACTCTATTTAGGTTCATTATAGTCGTGCTGGAGGCCAGGGCAATGCCATCTAGAGTAACTATATCTTTAGATAGTGTGCCTTGGAGGTGGTTTGGGGCCAAGTACAATAACTTCAGTTTTGTCAGAGTTTAACATCACAAAATTGCAGGTCATCCAGGTTTTTATGTCCTTAAGGCATGCTTGAAGTTTAGCTAACCGATTAGTTTCATCTGGCTTGATCGATAGATATAATTGGGTATCATCTGCACAACAACGAAAGTTTATGGAGTGTTTCCTAATAATATTTCCTAAACAAAGCATATATAAGGTGAACAGAATTGGTCCAAGCACAGAACCATGCGGAATTCTGTGACTAACTTTGGAGTGCATGGAGGATTCATCGTTAACATGTACAAACTGAGATTGATCTGATAGATAGGATTTGAACCAGCTTAGTGCGATTCCTTTAATGCCAATTAAATGTTCCACTCTCTGTAATAGGATGTGATGGTCAGTGGTGTCGAATACAGCACTAAGATCTAACAAGACAAGTACAGAGACAAGTCTATTTTCTGATGTAATTAGAAGGACTGAAAATCCTCAAGTAAACTATTTATATGTAGAAAGTCACACAACTGATTGCCGACTGCTTTCTCAAGGATCTTAGAGAGAAAGGCATGGTTAGATATGCTGTAGGTCTATAGTTGGCTAAAACCCCTGGATCAAAAGTGGAAAGAGGTTTAATTACAGCTGATCATATCTAGTAAAGAAGTGCTAATTAAGGGTAAAACTTCTTTAAGCAGGTTCCTGTCTTTAAGGATAAATCATTGCTGGTTGAGGGTTTGGGGGTTATACCATGGAGTTAACCTTCTTTGTTTTATTATCTTCTTTTTTTAGAGAGGCATTAGAGTTGAGTGTCATTCGCAGTGAGCCTGCAGCACTATCAACAAGATGATCAATTTGGAAGGGACTGAAATTAGCAGTTATATTAAGATATGGCATTGAATTAAATACAGATGGAATGACTTCCTTAAATTTAGTTCCAGCACTATTAGATAGACATCTAGTGTTTTGCCTAATGGTGCGTAGTCCAGTAATAGGAGTTCAAAAGTTTTTAAATAATGGTCCAATAAAGAAGAATTCTATGGAACGACTATTAAATGTTCAATTTCAATGCCATATATCAGAACAAGGTTGAGGGTGTGGTTAAAACAGTGAGTGGGTTCATGTGCACGCTGACAGAAGCCAATAAAATCTAATAATGAGATAAACGCAGCACTAAGGTTATCATTACCAACGTTCACATGAATATTAAAATTACCTCCAATAATTACTTTATCTGTTTTAAGGACTATACTTGATAAAATCTCTGAGAATTCAGATAAAAATTCAGAATAAGGACCAGGAGCACAGTACACTATAACAAATACAATTGGCTGTTGTGTTTTCTAGGTTGGGTGTGAAAGACTAAGAACAAGGCTTTCGAATGAGTTATAATTTAGTTTAGGTTTAGTGTTGCGTGGGTCACAGTAAAGGGTAGAAAACGGTAGTAAACAGTGAATTCGGAGCATCTGAGGAAACCAAAAAAAGCAAGCAAGAACATGGCTTCTAAAGTTCGAGCAACATAAGGAATGCTGTATCCAGAGCAGATGGTGTAGATGCAGATTGAAAGCAAGTCTGCAGTAAGAGAAAGGCTGCAAGTATTTTGAGCTGGCTCTTGGCGTAGAAGTGCTCTGAGAAGTGAAGTTATCTGTGGATGACTGGAGGCCAGGCCTGGGCTGCCGGTTAGGAGTTTAGAGAAGAAGCTAATGCTGCTAAGATAAACTTTGATGGTATGTGTTTGGATGGCCATCACGGAATGGGCATAGGTAACGAAACAGGTCAGAAGACGGGAAGGTTATGTTGAACTGGTTGTGAAAGTAGTGGAAACTCTTGCATGATGGATGGGGCGTTGGAGCGACCTTTGTTGATTTTGTCTACGACTCGGAGGTTGTCGGAGTATATAAGGATGGACTTGCAGGACCATTCATGGCCCCACAGAACAGCTGTGGTTATTAAGTGGTAGATTCCAAAGAGAGTGGAGGAAGCAACCTGGCATTCACTTGCAAGTTCCAGGGGCCATTCTGCTGCCAACCATCTTCCGTTGTAGAAACCCCCAAAACCGGCAGAAGGAGTGGCGCCGGTGTACTGATGAATGTCGTATGGGTGAGCAGCCGGTCAGTGGACTTTGGCTTGTTTATGGCAGACTGGAGATTTTTGCATTGAAGAAAGATGGATGGTTGTGCAGAAATTCCAGGGTGGAAATCCCTTGATGAGGAACTGGACGAAAGCTGGATCAGGGTGGTTTTGAAGTACTGGTAAGGCTCAAATGTTAATGGGCATTGATGGGTGCTTACCTACCTTTTGTGAAGTGGGGTTGTAAGGGCACGCAGGGTAGGCGTGGCCTCTGCTGCAGAAGGAGCAGACGTAGAGGAAGCGGCACTGGGACATGGTGCATCCGGCATGATTGCAGTTATAGCATATAGGGCAACCTCCTTGGTGCATGATGGGGCTGCCTTTTTTCCCCTATGCCGTTGGTTACGTGGAAGATGACAGATACCGCTGATGCCTGCTTTGGAGGTGTGGATGCTGGTGGGGCCGCTGATGATAAGCGAGAGAAAACCGAAGCTCTTGTTTAGGCTTGATGTGACTTAGCGTGGGCAGGAATGGAGTAATAAGAGGCTGGGTGAGACGGGGTACCACATAGGGAGCATGGTAGGGGCTGCATGGGCAGCGAAGATGCGGCAGTAAATTTCATTGTCAAGTGTGCCCCAGTGTCCTCATTGAACTGCTGAAGACAGGCTGCAGCTTCGGGGGCAAAGTGGATGTAATATTGGTAGAAACCACTGCCTCCAAAACGGAGGGCCAGATTAAGGATAACGGCCATATAAACATTTCCTGCCGGCGGTGGGAAATTCTGAACAATTATGTCTCTGAAGAGAGAGAAAGTATAAGCAAACTCATAAGCTCTCTGGAATGAGTGGGTGTTCTCACTTTCGGGTAGAGGTGCCCTTCGTGTCCTTCAAGGAATCTTTCAACAGGTGGTTGATGAAGGGAAGGCATGATAAGGAGAGCAAGATCTGTGTAATTACCATCTATGATCTGTTTGCGTAGACTGGTAGAAACTGGAGAAGGATGGAAGATGAAAGAGTTAGGATGACGAATGGGAGGATTAGCTGTAGACAGTGTGAAGTTGATGGTTGCCTGCTGGGCTGGAATGAATTGAGAGGGAAGACCGGAGTTAAGTATGGAAGGAACTTGCTGCTGAGAGGGCTGTGGAGGAAAGCTTGGCATCCCGGTGCCAGGAGCCCTGGCTAGAGCAAGCTGCAGTGGTTGTTGGAAGTGGGCAGCAGGAGGCTCTGGCATCCTGGTGCTGTATGCCCTGACCAAAGTTGGCTGCTGTGGTTGCTGGAAGTGGGCAGCAGGGGGCGCTGGCATCCTGGTGCCAGGTCCCCCTTCTAAGGCTAGCTGATGTGATTGCAGGAGCTGGATGGAAGGGGGCGCTGATGTCACGGTGTCATTTGCCCTGGATGATGTAGACTGCTGGTGCTGGTGTTGAAAAACCTGATGGTAGGTGGAGGGCCCTGGAATCCCAGTGTTGGTTGCTCCATTGGAAGTAATTAATCATGTAGTGTTGTTTGAGCTGGAGGATATAGGTGAACTGTTCCTTTAACAGCACACCGTGTTGTTGGGGTGTGCGTGATGACGTAAACCGGAAGAGATCTGGTGTTGATGGAACAGTGGGCATGACAGGCTGACATGAGAGTGTTGAAAAGCTGTGTTTTGTTGTCTGTTCTGTGAAAAGGAATTCCTTTATCTTTTAGCATTTTTTATAGAGTGGCTACAGTCCAGTCGGAAAGTTTTAATAAAGGCTGGTTGTCGAAGACCCGCTGGAGCATGGTGATGCTGCAACTGGCTACGTGATGTCGGAGTAGTCGGGACGATGGTGGGAGGCTGGAGTTGTCCTGAGGCGATGGAGTTGGAGAACTGCGGCAATGGCGATGGATTGTCCTTGAATTGCCTCTTCCTCTCTTTTCTTTTTTGTGAACAATTGTTTATTGAGAGAAACTAAATTTTAGCTCACCAAGCAATTAGGGAACTCCACTCTGGGTACAGGAGCTAGTCAGCAGGAATGAAAAAAATACAAGAGGAAAAAAAAAATCTATATTATAATAATAATAATATTATAATATAATAAAATAATAATAATAATGATGATAAGTGTAAATAAATACATAAATAATGCAAAAAAAGGAAAAGAACAAAATGTATGTAATGTAATGACAAAGAATAATAATAATACACAAAAATAATGACAATAACGAGTCAATGTAAATGCACAAATAAACAAAACACCCTAAACACAACATACAATAGTAAATCCACAATAACCAAACAATATATGCTAATTACAAACATACACATATAAACATACACATACAAACATCACCTAATACATGAATTCCTTGTTTAGACCACTGTGAAAAAGTGAAAGGTGTGGACCCAGACAAGAGTGCATGCATTACCATGGAGACCAGGATCTAAAACAGACCAACTGTTAAGATTTTTCTTGACTTTAATAAGAACTAGATCAAGGTTTATACTCATCTTGTATAGTGGCATAAGTATCGCCAAACTTGTGGAAGAGCTTCAGAACATGAGGTACAGAGTTAGCTACATCCGAGAGGTACAATAAAACGTCATCTGCATAAAGGGAAATATGATGAGATAGCCAATGAATCAATTCAGTCTCATAAAATATACTAAACTATCAATTTGGAACTCTGATTAATAATTCAATTGATGACTATAACCAAAATTACCATCAATAGCTAGTAGGTTGAAGGATTTGGACTTCTACATAGATGAGGTTGGCATGTTATCCACTGTGGGGGGTGATCCAAAATGGCTGATTGGATTCAAAATGGTCACATGACGTTAAACAAAAGGAACTAACTCAAAATGGTGGCTGAGCCAGATATGCAGCATGGCATTAGACAAAGAAAGTTCATTCAAAATAGCGAGTGTGGCTCTGTTAAAGGTCAAATTGGAGTGTATGTGTGTGATTGGTGTAGGATACAGTGTGTATCAGTGTAGAATAGTGCCCAGTTAAAAGAGAGTTAATTAGCATGCAAAGACTCTGTCTGTGTGAAGCATAACATTAACTAACATTAACTAAGCATGTGTCTTTAGCCATAAAGTCTCTTCCTAGAGTCTCCAAAAGTAGATTGGGAGCCAGAGCCTTCAGCTATGAAACTTCTCTCCTGTGGAATCAGGTCTTAGTTTGGGTTTGGGAGGCAGATACCATCTCCACATTTAAGAATAGGCTTAAGACTTTCCTCTTTGATAAAGCTTATAGTTAGGGATAGCTTGGGTGAGTCCTGAACCATCCCTTAGTTATGCTTCTATAGGCTTTGACTATCAGAATCAGAATCAGAAATACTTTATTGATCCCCGAGGGGAAACTCTTTTGTTACAGCTGCTCACTATCACGTCAGTGCACACAGGAATAGAAGTTCTAAGCAAATCAAAATATAATACACTATAATACAGGTAAGATAAATTAAGTACAAAGTGGATATAAGTATAAAATTAAAATAAGTGTTAAGTACAAAGTGGATTTACCGGTTGATGATAAGTATGTACGGTATAATAATACAACGTAATAATATAAGTAATAAGTAATAATAAGCTACACTTAACTTGGCAGTACATGCACTAAGATGATTATGAGACAGTGGATATTGCACAGCAGTAATAGAAGTATGAATAAATATCAAAAAATAGGGAATTTTAAACTCAAGAGTATTGCACAGCATTATTAAACAGAGAATATTGCACAATTATTTCAAGTATTGCAGTGATGTTAATGGTCCAATGTCCAGTTTAATGACTTAGGGTCATGTAGACTAACACTTAGATGGAGAAGTTAAAGAGCTTGATGGCCACAGGCAGGAATGATTTCCTGTGGCACTCTGTGGTGCATTCTGGGGGGATGAGTTTTTTGCTGAAGGTACTCCTTTGTTTGACCAGCACATCATGGAGTGGGTGGGAGACACTGTCCAAGATGGCATGTAGTTTGGCCAGCATCCTCCTCTCTGACACCACCGACAGAGAGTCCAGCTCCACCCCCACAATGTCACTGGCCCTACGGATCAGCTTGTTGAGTCTGTTAGCGTCCGCTACCCTCAGCCTGCTGCCCCAGCATGCAACAGCATACAGGATAGCACTGGCCACCACAGACTTATTAAACATCCTCAGCATTGTCCGGCAGATATTGAAGGACCTCAGCCTCCTCAGAAAATAGAGGCGGCTCTGGCCCTTCCTGTAAACAACTTGAGTGTTCTTAACCCAGTCCAGTTTATTGTCCATATGTAGTCCAAGGTACTTGTAGTCCTCAACAATGTCCACACTGACCCCCTGGACGGAAACTGGGGTCACTGGTGCCTTGGCCCTTTGTAGCTTGAGCTGCAGATGGTTCTGCTCACACCATGAGACAAAGTTACCCACCGCAGCCCTGTACTCAGTCTCATCACCACCGCTGATACATCCCACCACAGCAGAGTCATCAGAAAACTTCTGAAGGTGGCAGGACTCTGTGTGGTAGCTGAAGTCTGTGGTGTAGATGGTGAAGAGGAAGGGAGAGAGGACAGTCCCCTGAGGGGCCCCAGTGTTGCTGACCATGCTGTCCGACACACAGTAGTGCAGGCACACATGCTGTGGTCTGCCAGTCAGGCAGTCAACAATCCAGGACACGAGGGGGGCATCCACATGCATCGCTGCCAGCTTCTCACCCAGCAGTGCTGGCCGGATGGTGTTGAAAGCACCGGAGAAGTCAAAAAACATGATCCTCACCGTGCTTGCCAGCTTTTCCAGGTGGGTGTGGATGTGGTTTAGCAGGAAGATGATGGCGTCCTCAACTACCAGCAGGGGCTGGTAGGCAAACTGAAGGGGGTCCAGGAGAGGCCTGACCATGGGCCGCAGCTGTTCCATCACCAGTCTCTCCAGGGTCTTCATTATGTGGGAGGTCAGTACCACCGGGCTGTAGTCCTTGGAGCCATTCTGACGTGCCGTCCTTGGCACAGGATCGAGGCAAGATGTCTTCCACAGAATAGGGACCCTCAGGCTCAGGCTGAAGACATGTTGAAGGACTCCACATAGCTGGGGGGGAGCTGCGTCCTTATGCGCCCTATGCGTCCTTAACATTAGCATACAGCAGGTCCAGTGTCCTCTCCTCTCTAGTAGGAAAATAGGGACAAATAAGACAAATCATCACATACTGGGTGAAATTAGTCAGTGTTGTTGAAACACTGAATAGTTGAAGTCACCCGAGATTAGTATGAGTACACTCGGGTGTTGAGTCTGGAGTTGTCCTATGTCGGAGTGAATTGCGATGCACGCCGATGCTGGTTTAGCAGAGGGGGGATGTAAACAGCCTCAACAATGGCATGTGAAAATTCACATGGCAGATAATATGGCTGGAGTCCCACAGCTAACAGTTCAATGTCCGGGCTACAGATACTCTGCTTGATAGTAACGTGACCAGAGTTGACCATCTGTTGTTGACCAGAACAGCAAGCCCGCCGCCTTTGCGCTTACCGCTCCAAGTGTGATCCCTGTCGGCCCGAACAGTCTGAAAGCCGTCGATGGAAATGTTATGATCCGGGATATCCTGGTGTAGCCATGTCTCTGAGAAGCACATGAAACTACACTCACGGAACTCCGTCTGACTCCGGCAGAAACCTCAAGCAGAGCCAGACTCAGGGTGGGCGGCCATCTGCCAGGAATGTTTTGAGGTGACAAACTGGAAACTGGGATGCACTCTGTGAGCCTCATGGAGAGGACATTGATGGGCTCACTGAGTGCATCACTGGCTACATTAACTTCTGTGTGGACTGCAATGTCCCAATGTACACGGAACTCCGTCTGACTACTACCGGGTGACTTCCCATGATGCACCTCTCTCCTCCTCTCCATCTGTATGCATTCTTATCCCATTAATGCATGTTACTAACTCGACATCTTCTCTACGGTCTCAGTTTTGTGCTTTCTTGTCTCTCTCCTCTCTTCTGTCGCTTTCAGCAGGTATTTCTGCCTCCAGAGCTGCAGAGTTTGGATCTATGATTGCGGGCCACCTACTACCCCCATGTTCCTGCTAGACAACCGCTACTACAAATATTATTATTAGTCTTATTATTATTATCATTAATATTTTATTAATATTATTTTTACCACTACCATTATGTTGTGATTTACTTATTAATTTAAAATTCTAGGTGTAATTTGCATTGTGCTACTGTATGCTCTCTTTCCTCCTGCTCTCTCTCTCTTTCTCTCTCTCTCTCTCTCGCAACCCAACCAGCAGTGGCAGATGGCTGCCCACCCTGAGTCTGGCTCTGCTTGAGGTTTCTGCCTCTTAAATTGAAGTTTTTCCTTGCTCTTGGTGGGAATTGTTGGGTCTCTGTCAATAATATTATAAAGAGTACAGTCTAGACCTGCTCATCTGTTGTAGACGGGCAAAGCTGGAAAGACTTATGGTTCAGGGAAAAGTCCTTGCTGTGCAGTATTCCAACTGTGATAACTTCTTTAACTTAGTTGCTTCTTAAAGTTAGCTGGCAGACTTTGTGTAGTAGCCGTTGGTGCTAACTAAGCTTTGTTGCTGAAATCTTATGCAGGCTCGCCGTGCTGCTTTAGAGATCAGAGAGAGTTCACTTCGGTGTTGAGCAATAGTGCTGTAGACAAAGCCCGGAAAAAAGATTGCTTACTCTCGGTTAGCGATGAGCTAACCAGAAATTTTAAGACAATGGCTGGCCCTCATATTGCGGCCATAATCCTTTGTTCTTCATCGGTGGGTCTGCTCAGTGCAGACCTCCCTGAGGTCCGGGCGTATTCAAATGAAGAAATTCAGAAGTAAGACACCTATATGCTGACGTGGCAGAGGACAACATTTTTTGTCTGTCCTCAGTAAAATTTGACTTTAGTTGGGATTCAAGAAGAACTATTTCACATACAGTTTCTCTCGACAGGTTCTGTTTAAATGCGAAGAAAAAGAAGTGCAAGCTCCTCTTATGTGACACTTAGTTACTTCCCAGAGCACCTGTGGGTTGACTTCTGAGTATTGTGAAGTATAAACTCACTCAAACGTAGAGAAATATTTGTTAGAAAATTCTTGTTTTGTAAGAGAATCGTATTTAATCACTATCTCTTAAATTTTGTAGATCCTAAGAAGTTTTCCAGAGAGAAGATAATAAGAGAGTGGTCAGAGAGTAGCATAGGAAGTATGGTTACACTGGAGATACACTTTACAAATGCAGGAGAGATTAAGAAGTAATCAATGCAAGAAAATGAACGATGACGTGGGGAGAAAAAGGTGTAGTCCTTGGTGGAAGGATTTAATAAATGCCAGATACCTACAACATTTAAATCTTTAAAAAAGGATGATATAACAGAAGACGTAGCTCTTCGTGAAGCAGGGACAGGGTTGGTAGAATCAATCTCCAGGTCGACTAACAAATTAATATCCCATCCAAGAATCAAGATGGCATCTGAAAAGTCCAGCCAAGTAGACTTGATTGTATCAAAGAAATCAATAGTAGACTATTAGAGGCGTATATTGAAGCCAGGCAGATTTTTTATCTATTTAACATAGCAATCACATAGCAGAATCTTCTTTCATTATCTGAGCCAGAGACTCTTAATGATAGATTTAACTTCCTTCTGACCAGAATCAACACCCCCCAAAGCTTCCACTTTATACATTTTGTTCTGGAATCTACTGAGATCGACAGACTTTAGGTGGATTTCCTGCACAAAAGCAATATCGACATTTTTATGTTTTAAATATCCCAAGCATTTCAATCTTTTTACCGAAGAGTTTAAGACTTGCACATTCAAAGTCAAGAAATTCCGATTGACCATAATTTTCTATGAGTAAGAAAGCTTGCCAGTGCATCGTCAGTACTATAAGCCATGTACACAAATAAAAAGACACTAAGACAGAACATAAAACACAGAATGAAATCCCTGAGATAGCAACAAGAGTTACGATATACCAACATATTTACACATAAGCAATCTACTGAAAAACAAAAAATAAAAAAGAGCCAGTATGCCAGGTGACAATAAGTAGAGGCCCCTGTAAGGTAACTGGCGGGAAGGGTCATATAAGGACGCCTCCAGTACACTGACATGAGATGGGATGCTCAGCCTGAGCTCACTTTGCTTGTTTAAGAGAAAATGAAAAAGGAAAAATACTTAATTTTATATTTCCAAGAACATGTGGCTGAGGATATTTAATTATGAAATCACCTCTCCTACGAAAGGGGTTATGAAACTGGACTTTACCTTTCACATCCCTCATTTAATCCCTGCACTTGTCACATTCATATGTACAGTGGTGTGCAAAAGTGTTTGCCCCCTTCCTGATTTCTTTTTTTTTTTGCATGTTTGTCACACTTAAATGTTTCAGATCATCAAACAAATTTAAATATTAGTCAAAGATAACACAAGTAAACACAAAATGCAGTTTTTAAATGAAGGTTGTTATTATTAAGGGAAAACAAAATCCAAACCTACATGGCCCTGTGTGAAATAGTGATTGCCCCCTAATCCTAATAACTGGTTGGGCCACCTTTAGCAGCAACAACTGCAATCAAGCGTTTGCAATAACTTGCAATGAGTCTTTTACAGTGCTGTGGAGGAATTTTGGTCCACTCATCTTTGCAGAATTGTTGTAATTCAGCCACATTGGAGGGTTTTCGAGCATGAACTGCCTTTTTAAGGTCATGCCACAGCATCTCAATAGGATTCAGGTCAGGACTTTGACTAGGCCACTCCAAAGTCTTCCTTTTGTTCTTCTTATTTATAGAGCACTTATCAAAACAAAGTACAAAGTGCTTCACAACAACAGAAATAAAATACCACAGTAAATGATGAAATATAAAGAAATACAATACAGAAAATACAGAAAAGCAATAAAATAAACAGGCAGTTCAGGTAAAATCAGGATATGCTTTCCGATAAAAATGTGTCTTGAGAAGAGACTTAAAAGAAGACACCTATTTTCTTCGGGCAAGTTGTTCCAGAGCCTCGGGGCCCTGATGGCAAAAGCTCTGTCCCCCTTGTTTTCATCCTGAACTCCGGAAAAGACAGAAGACCCCTGCCCGAAGATCTCAAACTACATGAAGGTTCATAAGGGATTAAAAGGTCTTAAATATAGTCTGGGGCCAGGCCATGAAGAGGCTTAAAAGTAATCAATAAGATCTTAAAATCAATCCTAAAACAAACAGGGAGCCAATGTAAAGAGGCTAAAACAGGTGTGATGTGATCGTACCTCTTGGTCCTGGTTAAAAGCCTAGCAGCTGAGTTCTGTACAGTCTCGCAGTCGTTTCAGAGTTTTTTGATTAAGACGAGTGAACAGGCTGTTACAATAATCAAGGCGTGAGGAGATAAAAGCATGTGCAACAGTTTCTGCATCACTAAGATTTCAAATAGATCGTATTTTTGCAGTGTTTCTGAGGTGATAAAAACATGATTGGACAAGCTTAGTGATATGTTGCTCAAAACATAAATTGCTATCAAACAGGACACCAAGATTTCTTGCAACAGACTTGATATGTTGTGACAGGTAGCCAGTAGATGGCAGTATTTGTTTAGTGATGTGTTGGGTCCCAATAACAACTATTTCAGTTTTGTTTGAGTTGAGCTGAAGAAAATGTATCAACATCCAATTTTTTATGTCAGACAGGCAGTCCTGCAGAGAACTCAGTGTACTAAGGTCAGTGGGCTTGACAGGGAGGTACAACTGTGTGTCATCCACATAACAATGAAAAGAAATCCCATGTCTGCGGATGACATCACCCAAGGGAAGCATGTATAAGCAGAACAGTATTGGACCCAGAATTGAATCTTGAGGCACACCGTACTTGATATGGGAGAAGGAATAAATATATCAAATATCTACTACAGCCAAACTAGTAATTACACTGCATCTAAATAATCTATGTTAAGAAAAAGTAAAAATGTTGCGTCATTTAAAATATTTCAGCCAAAACAAGAGTCGAACACCCCGTGGTCTACATCTTTCATATGATGTCACCGACTGACACCGAAAACAGCCAATAGGAAGAGAAAAAACGTTGTCCCTGGATCAGGGAGCATTTCATGTCAAAAACGCACGCATGTGGCACACTATGTCCGGCTGATTATGACTGTAAATTCATTGTACAATAAGTACATTTTCCACCAGACTTCAGGTTCAGCGGTGAGCTGGATATCCTCTTGCAGCGGTGACTAAGGATCATGGGTAATGTAGCCTAGCCTTCTGCTATCCAAAACTGACAACAAAACTAAACTGATGGCCTAACATTAACCTATCTAACTGTTGAATTATCAAGGACACTTTGGTGTTTTAGTTTTGAGAAACGTTGAGGATATCATTGAAAGAAAACCTTAACATGGGAATTAACAGTGAGGAAAATACTTTCGGGCGGCTGGTCCTCAGTTCTCCAATGGGCGTCTTATTGCGGAGCAGTTCCTCTTCTCTAATATTGGAATGGGTTTACATTGGAGTTAATTGAAAGCCCGGTGTGTCTCATACAGACACTGAAGGTCACCTTGTGCATCTGTATGAGATGCCAAGGGGCGTGATAAAACGTTGGTATTTGACGACCTGGGAATTCGAGGGGTTGATGAAGTTGCTCGTAGGATGAAGAGTAGTAGCTAATTTTTCTGACTGTGCTTGAGGCAATGTTGTGTGATCTCGGTTCTGGCGCAGTATACGAGAGTGAAAGAGGAGGAGAGGGTTAGGTGGGTATTTATAGGAATGCCAGCTCTTGAAACTCTGATCGATAGCTTGAAATTTTAATACTTGGTTCAGTCAATCCAAGTTTATTCTAAATCTACACATTTCCAATTTGTTTTATGTTTTGTGTTCATGTTGTGTTGTCATTAAATGTTAGGGGGATTAGAAATAATACAAAACTAAAAGCCATATTTGGTTTTTGTAAAGAGCAACCAGGGGTTAATTATTTTATTTTCAAGAGGCTCATTCTACTGAGGCAGACATTACATTTTGGAAACCCAGATGAGGAGACATGTTTCTCTGTCACGGAACATCACATTCTGCAGGAGTAGCCATATTAATGCATAGATTCTCGGGTAATGTCATTGATGCCATTGGTTGCAATGAGGGTCGTTGGATTATAATTTGCTTTGAAGTTAATGAGTACAAATTTATTTTGATGAACCTTTATTGGTTTAATAATGTAGTTAGACATAGACAACTACTTAATGAGATTACAAACCACATCTTTGAGGGGAAACTGTGTCCTGTCACTGTTGCAGGAAATTTCAATATGACCCCCCGATGTCACTCTTTTAATCCTGTCATTAAGGACGTTTCATAAAAAGTAGCTCTTGTGGATATTTGACGACTTTCCTATCCCAATTCTCAACAATATACCTGGCATAACTCAGCAGATGGTTATCCGAAATCCTAAATTGATCTTTGATCTACATTATTTCAAGTAATTTAGTTAACTCTGTTTCTTCATGTTCTTCATGATGTAATGTCAATGTATCTGTGCAGAGATAAAATCACTGATTACTAAGATTAAAAACTTAATTGAGATGGGAATGGTTCAAGCATAATGCTATGTTAATAGCTATCAGGACTAGCAAAAGGATATCATCAGAAAAAAGACAGAAGCTTCTGGAGTTAATAAAGAGGATTAAGAAA
Source organism: Siniperca scherzeri (assembly GCA_027580175.1). Classification (NCBI taxonomy): domain Eukaryota; kingdom Metazoa; phylum Chordata; class Actinopteri; order Centrarchiformes; family Sinipercidae; genus Siniperca; species Siniperca scherzeri. Next base: position 35,431,925 of record CM050842.1, on the reverse strand, counting down.
CTTGTGTTGCAAACCAGATCTCAGTTTAGGTAAAGTAATTGACAGCAAAATACAAAATTTCTACAGATCCCTATACAAATCTAATTTCTCTGAGGATGATCACATTAAGGAAAAAATACCACAAATTGATGAAGACTTTAAAAAGATTATTGAAGCCAATGTAGCTATTGCTGAAGTAGATTAGTTCAGCTATCTCAGCTATCAAATGGTAAGACACTAGGTCTAGATGGCCTCACTGCTGAATTTTACAAGTATTTCTGGAAGGATATCAATGAGATGCTTTTTGAGGCATTCAGGGACTGTCTTAGAATGTCAGTTCTGTCACATGCTACAAAGCCTGCTTGTTTTACTACCAAAACCCAACAAAGATAAGCTTATGATTGACAGTCAGCTTTTATTTAGGGCAGGCATAAGGTGCTTGATTAAAGTTAATTTATAAATGATGATGGTCTTGTCCTTTTTTGGATTTCTTTAAATCCTTCGACTCACTTGAACATTTCTTTTTATTCAAAGCACTGAAACACTTTGGTTTTGGGATATTCTTTTGTAATTCATTCAGAATGTTTTATAATGACATTGACAGCTGTGCTTTCTTAAGAACTGGTCCAACAACATATTTCTCGATGTCAAGCGGTATTAGGCAGGGTTGTCTGGTATCTCCCTTGTTTGTTTTAGCGAATTATTTGCTATATTGATTGTCAATGCTGAGAATATTTATGTAATATAATAATATTTTGTAGAAGCTGAAGAAATATGAATTTCCTCCTATCATTCATGTAAAACCAATATGAATTGTGACATTCCGTTGAAACAGGAGGTAAAATACCTTGGAATTGTAATAACAGAAATGTGTTAGAGAAGTGAATTTTTCAAAAAGAATTGAAGCCACAAAGTTGTCCTTAAATCACTGGCTTTTAAGAGATGTCTCCATATTTGGTAGAATCCTGTTGTCCAAGTCAGAGGGGATTTCATGTTTAATATACCCGTCATTCTTTATTTATTACCCCAAAGACAGTAAAATGTGGTAATTCTATCATTTTTAATTTTATTTGGAGAAATAAAACCCACTATATTTGTACATCCAAGCTAGTTAAGAGAAGGTGGTTTAAAAGCTTTAGATTTTGAGTCGCTTGATGGGAAAATTCAGAAATTAACTGGATTAGGAAATGTTTCTTCCAACCGCACTCAATGTGGTTTCACATGTGGGGTCTCAACTTCTTCTTCTTCAACCATCTTAAGTGTGACTTTCACTTACCAAAGCTACCTATATTGTTGTCTATGTTCCCAAACAGGCCTTAGTTTTTGCTAATGCAAATGGCTGCTCTGGAGGACATTACAATGGTGTTAATGATTTGTCATTTTATTTCTGAATATTTATAAAATGTTGGCAATATTGTGCTAGTGTTTTACTCCCTGTATTCTTGTGTTGTGTATACTTTTTTTGTCTGTCTGTGTTTAAAGGTATTGGTGCTTGTGCCGGTAGGCTGGTATGTTCTTTGTCCAACTTGAATGTACACATGTTGATTTACATATGGCACTGGGTCTGAAACCAAAATCCTGGAGAGGGGCTGGACTCTCCTTTAACAGAGTTGCCCAGAGCGAGAGGTGTCGGGCGGATGTGGGGATACTCACAAGCTCATGAGTATCCCCACATCTGCCGCTGTGTTGGAGTTCTGCCCAGAAAATGAGAGGGTCGCCTCTATACGACTATGAGTTGCTGGGAGGAAGGCTCTGACGGTTGTTTGTGCCTATGCACCAAACAGAAGTTTGGAGTATCCGGCCTTCTTGGAGTCTCTAGGTGGGGTCCTGGAAAGGACACCGCCGGGTACATTTACAGCACTTCTGGGTGATTTTAGGAGAGCTGAAGTCATCCAAGCCATCGGCCAATTAAACAGCTGTAAATCTCCAGGCCCTGACGGCCTGCCAGCTGAATTTTATAAACTTTGATGACGTCATCAATCTCTTAACATCTGTTTTTAATGCGGGTTTCAAAAATGGTATACTGTGTGATTCATTTTACCATGGTGTTATGTGTCTATTATATAAAAAAGGTGATGAACAGGATCTAAATAACTATAGACAACTAACTATAATGAATGTAGATTGCAAAATATTGGCAAAACTAATAATGAATAGACTCAATAAGTGAAAAAGAACAAACCTGCGCTATAAAAGGTCGCCTGATGTGGGACAATCTCTTGTTTAAGAGAGAAAATATACAGTGGTAAAACCAATTTTTATATTCTGGGTTTAAACCAGAAAAAGGTTTTTGATTATTTGTCACAGGAGTATTTATGGACTATTCTGAAAGCGTCCGGCTTTCCAGTTGACTTCATTAAGATGGTCCAGCTGTTATATGTCTACTATACAGGTGAATGTAAACAGTGTTAACGGTGCCCTTTAAGACCTCACGAGGAGGGACACAGGGCTGTCCTCTGAGTGCAGCTCTTTGTGTTCTTGCTATAAGTCCTTTAATTAAAAGAATCAATAATGATGATCACATAAAAGGCGCTCTCCTAGGAGACTTGTCATTAGCCGCAAAGACTTCTTCTCCAAGCAGTAAACGTGAAGGTCTTCTAGCCGACTTCGTAACTTGAGCACTTGCCTTCAGATAAGAGGTGCCCCTGTGAAGCAGTATCTCATGGCGTCCAATGTATTAAACCCAACAAAATTTCAGAACTTGTTTAGATAAATCCTTTGTTGCAAATCTTATCTTTGTACGTCCAGTGTACAATTGGTGGGGCGACCTCGTAGTCTCAAGCAGTGACAGTATAGTTTTGTTCCTTTTTTCAGAAAAAAAGTGTTGATATGGCAGTTGTGGCTTAGTGGTAGAGCGGGTCGTCCACCAATCGGAAGGTGGCCAGTTCGATCACGGCTTCCCCCAGCCCACATGTCAAAGTGCTGAACCCCAAATTGCTCCCAAGGGCTGCGCCTTTGGTGTGTGAATGATTAGTTAGTTTCTTTGGACTGATGAGCAGAACACATTGTGTCTAAATTATTATTTTTATCAACTGTGTTTCCACACCCAACAGTCATGACCCTAAATAAATTATGTACCAAGCTTATTTGGGGAACAAGTCGGAAAGTCACACAAAGATTTTTAATGTATTAAAATAAACAATAGGGAGGTTGTTTGGGAGCCCCTGACCTCAACATTCAATAAAAAATACCTTTTATCAAAAATGTGACAAGTCCACTGAATAGAGGAGCTGATATTTATAAATCGATTAATGATGATATAAATGGAGGCTTGATTGATTATAAATATGTCTGTGATGAAGAGCGGCTCCAGGTAACAAAAAACATCTATGATAAAGTTTTATCTGATAACCTTTGTGACATTGTGTGGCTGATTTCAGTGAACAGACTTCCTGTCAGGGCTGTGGTTCAGTGGATCTGCTATGTCACAAAAAAATGATGTCCCATGATTCATTGTGATAAGGACAAAATATTACATCTGCTGCTCGACTGCTACAGAACAACAGAAGTACGAAATAAAATGGCCAGCGTGGGTTTTAACATTCAACCCGATATGAGATCAGTCATGTAGGGTCTCTTCAAAGGAACTTTCTCTGACTCAAAGAGACGACTGTTCTGGTTGGTGATGTGTGTCATCAAAACAGACAGTAATGAGGCGTTGTACCAGACCATAGACCATAGATGTCATAAAAAAACATGAGAACATAGTGTGCCCACTCGCCAAAAAACACAATACACAATATCCCTTTAATCACAGCATCCAAAGTTAACTACGTGTGTTAGATTGTCAAAGAGCCAAGCCTAATCGGTTTTCTTTAGCCTGCAGTCCTGAGAAGGATATCAGTCTACAGTGTTTACAGAGGTGGCACATAGTTAGAACTGTCAATAGAAAAAGGAAAAGTGCACAACATTGCAATAAACCACTAAACTGCTGCCCAAATGACTGGGAAGTGATTCTAAAAACATGCATTTTGTAACACTGTTCAAATCTCTGTGGAAACTACATGCATAAAACTATGATATTTTAAAGCTGAAAAGGGGGAAATTATATCCTGGATTTTGCCAAGATTAAAACAAAATTACCCTTTTTTCACAGAGAAAAATAACTGCAAGGGTTTAAACATGTTTGCAGCTGTCTGTCTGTGTGCGCCTTTTTGTTCACATTTCTGTGCTGAAAGAAAGCCACCTTCTCCCAGGCGCATTAACATCACCACAAACATGACCTTTAATGAAGTTATTATGGTAATAAATTAGCTCAGCTGATTCTCTCTCTCTCTTTATCAAGACCTAACATGGCAGTGGCGGATGGTCACCAACCATTGAGTCTGGTTCTGTCCAAGGTTTCTGCCTCTTAAAGGAAGTTTTTCCTTGCCACTGTCGCCAAATGCTTGCTCATGGTGGGATTTGTTGGGTCTCTGTAAATAATATTATAAAGAGTACGGTCTAGACCTGCTCTATAGGAAAAGTGCAATGCGATCACTTCTGTTATGAATTGGCGCTATATAAATAAAATTGAATTGAATTCTTGCCATGACTTTTGACGCAGCTTACAGTTTAAGTTTGTAAGTTTTAGTTTAGCTTGATGTTGCCTTATAAATGATGTTACTGAGTCAGTTTGTGGATTTTTCCTACTTGTGCTATGTTACACTACATTTTAGCATGTCACAGATAAACATTTAAATTATTTAAACATGTAAATGGGGGCTGTCACTTTTCATTCAAAATTCTGCCTTAGAGTAACGTTAGCTTGTCACTCAAATGAGGCAGCGAGGGCACCGCAAATGAACGGATCAACGGTAATTCTGCAACGTAGTGTAGAATTAGGCTACTTTGGTTGCATTTGAATAAATTCAAACAAATTACGTGTTAGTTCTAATTCGTTCAAACCTAAATTTTTTTAATAAAAAAAGACCTAATGTGAACACAAGGTACCGTGTTAGTTTGTTGTTTTCTGCCTGTAGGTCATTCATGCTCCCCATAGGATGAAGACTTTCCATTTTGGATAATCTGTGGGTTTTCCTCTTGCACCACCCTCAGGAAAAAAATCGATTGCTATTTTGATATCTCATAATCTAACAAGCAGATTACCATTCAGTTTGCTGCGTTCATTAATTTATGGTTATCCCATGGCCTCTTCTCCATTGCCACCTTCAGAACAAACAACACACTGCTGGTAGTGCTTATCATCCAACATTTCTGTGATGTATAATGAATAACAGAGTTGCACACTTCAGAAACAGTTTTTTGTCAATGTGTGTGTTTTTGACATGGCCTCCATTCATACTGATATGAAATATACTACTGGTGACATTCTAGAATAGAAATTATCCAAAAACTATGATATGAGCACTAAGTAAACTGAGCATGAAGGCCTGTAGAGTAGTAATGGGAATTTTGGCTCTTTGAAGTGAACCGGATCTTATGGTTCCGTTCCGTTCCGAGAGCCGGCTCTTTCGGCTCCCAAACGGCTCTTCAAACTTCCACTTCTGCTGGTCACTGCCTCAGTTACATTCTTTTTTTTTTTTTTTTTGAGGAAATAAATATAAGATTCTTCATCTGAAATACATTAAAATATCATACATCATATTGATAGTTAAAAAGTGCGATATGTCAAGAATAACTATCTTTGTTGTAGCCTATAACAAAAATAACAATAAATAATAACAATAATAAAAATAAATAATAACTCTATACAGACACATACAGTATACTATTAATTACAATTTAATTTGTATGATATAGGCTAATATGAAACAAAAAATATATAATACAAATGTCATTTGTTCATCTTCATCGCAGTCTATTATCAGGATTACAAGTACCTGGGAGTACACTTAGATAACAAACTGGACTGGACCAAGAACACTCAAGCTGTTTACAGGAAGGGCCAGAGCCGCCTCTGTTTCCTGAGGAGGCTGAGGTCCTTCAACATCTGCCGGACGATGCTGAGGATGTTTAATGAGTCTGTGGCGGCCGGTGCTGTCCTGTATGCTGTTGCATGCTGGGGCAGCAGGCTGAGGGTAGCGGACGCTAAGAGGCTCAACAAACTGATCCGTAAGGCCGGTGACATTGTGGGGGCGGAGCTGGACTCTCTGTCGGTGGAGTCAGAGAGGAGGATGCTGGCCAAACTACATGCCATCTTGGACAGCGTCTCCCACCCGCTCCATGACGTGCTGGTCAAACAAAGGAGCACCTTCAGCGGAAGACTCATCCCCCCACAATGCACCACAGAGCGCCACAGGAAGTCCTTCCTGCCTGTGGCCATCAGACTCTTTAACTCCTCCCTCTAAGTGTCAGTCTGTATGACCCGAAGTCACTAAACTGGACATTGAGCATTAACATCTCTGCCATACTTGAATAATTGTGCAATATTCTGTGTACTACTCCCGTGCAACATTTAGTTTTCCCATGTTAGTTTTTCTTATTTATTGTCATTGATATTATATACCTCCACTACTGCTGTGCAATATCTTAATAATCTCAATAAGCTACACTTAACTTGACAGTACATGCACCACTGCTTATCACTTATTACTTATTTTGTTACATTGTATTATTATACTGTATTATCATCATCAACCGGTAAACCCACTTGGTACTTCACACTTATTTTATCTTATACTTATACCCACCTGGTACTTAATTTATGTTCTGACCTGTTTTATAGTGTTTATAGTGTATCATATTGTTTGCTAGTACTTCCTCCTGTGTGCACTGACGTAAAGGCGAGCTACTGTAACAAAGAGTTTCCCTTCAGGGATCAATAAAGTGTTTCTGATTCTGATTCTGATTATCTTAGTGCATTGTCGGGGAGGTTCGTTCACTTGAAGGAGCTGGCTGGCTTATCACAACTGTAGTGTGAGCAGAGCCACGTGCAGTGTGCTGTGTGATTGGCAGTGCTCCAGCTGTGTCTATAGTTAGAGTGAAAGTCTGGTGACACACACACTCCAAAACTTACCATCTGCATGGCCAGAGAATGTTCACATGCACACACGGCAAGTTGTCATGACAAAATGGGTGACAGACATATATGGTGTGTGTGTGTGTGTGTGTGTGTGTGTGTGTGTGAGAGAAGGAGAGAGAGTGAGTGCTGACAGTTAGAGCACATACTTTTAGAATTCAAGCTGTAAATACAGACTGCACATGTAGCTGCTGTGCCATGTTGTTTCTGCTGGTTGTGTTTGTGTGTGTGTGTGTTAATCAGCTCAACTTCCACCCTTCAGATGAAACGCTTGTGTTTATAAGAATGCAGTAGCGCTGCCTGCTGGTTGAGTTTTTAAAGTGCATCTGAATCACAGATAATGTACATTACTTTATTCACAACAGCTATTTAGTTTATTTATTTTAGGTCAAAGTTCATTGGACTGAAACAGCTGATTCATACATTCAGCATAAGTGTTCACAGGGTGCAGGAGCTTATTTTTTCACATTTACTGCTGAGTGATAAGGATGGTTGCATGGTTCATTTATTCATTTGATTTTATAGAAGTTTTCTGTCTCTTTAATCTTTATCTCATCACTTTCATCTAGCTGCCTAACATGTTTGGGAATGTACGATCAACCATCCTCTCCCTGATGATTGGCTCCTATGCTTCTTCAGCCGTCACCTTCCCAGGTGTCAAGGTGCTCACACACACACACACACACACACACACACACACACACACACACACACACACACACACACACACACACACACACGCACACACACACACACACACACAAATCTACTTGAACTGCTGGCAATTATAAAAAGCACAGACTAACTTTTCACAACATAATCATCACAAAAAATACTTATTTAGGAGTGTTGTCATTAACTTGCTTTGGCAGTTTTACCATAAAATATTCATTGCATTCTGCAACATTTCTTGCCAACTGTGTTTATTACATTGTTCTATGTTTAATAACATAATTACAAAGGGCATTTTCTGGAGAAAATGCATGTGATTGCTGAAAACTGAGAGGTACTGCTTGATAAACTGTAAAAGAAGCAGCTGACGAACTGTGAATGGTAGGAAGAATACAAGAAGCATTATAGGAGCATTAATAAAGAAAGAAAGAAACATGGAAGAAAGAGAATAATACCCCTTAGAACAAAATATTAGTGATTAGAAGAAAGAAAAAAACAAGTAAGAAGTACACAATGGGAGAAATAAGGGAGAGAGAGGAAAGAGAAGAGAAGAAGGGAAGAAATCGCAGTGGGATTTCAATGAGGATCTTTAAGCAGCAGTTCAGCAGCAGGATCGTTAAACATTACAATAATGCAATAAGGTTACCTTTACAACATGTTGATGTACACTTCCTTTCTCCCCCCCTCTCCTCTATCTGTCTCTCTGTGTCTCTCTCCTTACCTGTCTTCCTCCCAAACCCTCCTCTTCCTCCCTGTCTAACCACTCCTCTCCAGTTAATTTATGACCTTGGTGTGTCATTCTGTGTCATCATGTGGGTTTGGTCTGGTATGGCCTGCATGGTCTTCCTCAACTGCTTCCTAAACTGGCCTGCTGAATCCTTCCCTGCACCTGAAGACATCAGATACACGTCAGTACACTCTACTGTATTTGTGCATGTTTTCTGAAAGCTTACGAATATGAACGAAACGGAGCAGCACCACCAGAAATCGTGGGGGCAGTGTAGCCAATAGTTCAAGCGAAACACGACCATAGGACATGACGAAGAAATTAAAAAATGGCAGAACTTTTTGAGGAGAGGTTAGGCGAGTATTAGTGAAAAAGCGTTAGTTAGCTTGCATGCAAAGACTGTGTATGTGTGTGGAGTCAGCGTTAACTTGCTTCGTGGCTCCTGTTGCTTACAGTTAAGTTAGCTGGCAGGCTTTGTGTGTGCTGCAGGTGCTAACTAAGCTCATTTAGTCTCCGTTAGCAGTGCGCTAACCAGGAACGTTAAGATGTTAAGACAAAGGCAGGCTCTTGTGTTGCGCGTCGTCCTTTGTTGTCCTTTCGTCGGTGGGTCTGCGTTGTGCAGGCCACGCCAAGGTTCAGGGAGCCATGACCCGGTGAGGGAGAAAAGCCAAAGAGAAGAGAGCGAACAATGGGATGACCAGGGACCTCATTTATAACCGTAACCTAATTAATGACCTGAAAGAGGTGTACGCCACTTCCCACACAAAAGCTGGGATCTATAAAAACAAACTTGACGGGAGAATGTGAGCAACTGTACGGAAACTCTGACCCATGAGAATGAACATTTTGGAGACAAGGGAAATTGGCAATGCAGACGGTGAGGCGGTGAACTGAAGTCAGATTGTTGAAATTAAATGTGAGAGGCATCATTATACCTATAATGTAGTGTCATTTGTGCTTGTGCTAGTGAGCCATTACTATTCCATAAGCACCTTTCAATTGTAAAAGAAATAAGCCAGTTCAAATCTCAAATCAAATTCCACTCAATATTTCATCAGTGCTGTCTCACTATCACATTCCTCACCCCTGGAGCGCAGAGGAGAGGGCCGGACTGTATGCTGCTGACGCTCGTGGTCACTTGTGGAGCACACTGCAGCTGTAGAAATGTGAGGACGATGCCAGGATGTGGCAGGTGGCAGGATTCCGGAAAGTCTGGCTTGCCTTTCCCCAATATTAAACAAGGATATACAGTCCTTTTCACCTCAACCACGTTAACTAAGCTAACTGATGAAATTATCATCATTGATTGTAGAAATCCAAGATAACATCATTAAAGAATTGCAGAACAGAGCGTCAATAGTTTTAGATAATATCTACTAATACTGTGCATATATCACCAAATATGATTTTAGTTTTCATATAGTTTTTGTGTGTAAAATCGCTGCAGTGGACACGACTGTGCTGTCAGGCACACAGAGTGCACTGAGGCACCATGGTGGCTGCCACACACACGCCTTCTCCAGCCACCTCACCCGGCACATCTTCACAACCTGCACATAGTCTATGATAAAATGTTTACACAGCAATGCAATAAAGGTGCTGTGCTGTGGCCACCAAACAATATCTGCATTCTAACCACCTCACCCACACGCACCTCGATTTCTGTGTCAGAAAAATTACTTTTCTTGGTCTTCCTCTCGGTTGTTGCCATGATTCACCCATTGATCAGCAGGCTCATTTCTATGTTTCAATATTCATGAGATCCTTTGCTTTTACCATTTATGGTTGAATGTGGGCATGTAAAGGGTGGGATATGAGGCTGAGCCACGTGCACATTTCCAGGTGGACTGTGATTTATAAAGGGAACATCGTCTGCAGATGTCCGTGCGCAGTTTTATAAATCTGATTATTTTTTTGTGCACGCCATTTTTGGCTTTTGTACGCACGTACACTTTTAGTATGAGTTGAAGAAAGGTTGCACTGAAGAGATGGTCCTCAATAAATGAACAACTCAGAGAGCCTCAGTTGTCCTCACATGAATATATGGATTTATTACAAATGTACATGTACACATGGGCACAGCCAACACAATACTTAGTTTACATCCAAAAAGGTACACTTCTTATAGCAGAATGGTGGGTGGTGGTTTACAGGTTACATCAGCTATCATAAATCAGTAGAATCAGGAGCTATCAGGTTGCAGTCACAGGAAGTGACCGTCATGATAAAAGTTCAGGTTAAATCATACAAAATGAATGAATTCATCTGTAAAGTCCCGGTGATCCCAACACTAGATTGCCATGAAAATTAGTATGAATATTCACAGTCATCGGTGGATAATTCCTCATAATTTTGGTACTGTCCCTGTACTTTTCTATGGCACCACCAATCAGGTCAAATATTCCCCTTAATTAAATCAAAATCTAATAAGCAGACTGACTGAAATTTACTGAGCACATTCATGCTGAACCCTCTCCATGTTAGACACTCCATCATTTAAATGCAGATGTTCAGTAAAGCAATCATGGATATAATGTTACTTTTTTGTCACTTCCTGGTGAAAGGTGTGGATAATTACTTCCCTTCCCATACTATTAGGTAAGGGCTGGAGTTAATCTCTTCTCTTCTCTCAGCAGTAAAAAGGTGAAACTGAATGGGATTGTGACAGAGGACAAGATGACTGGGGACAGGTGGAAGGTGGAAGACACGATGGGAGCCAAGCAGCCAGAACCCGAGCTGACAGACTCCCAAAGCACAACCCAGGGTATGGAACATTATCGTTAACATTCAATTTTTGTTGTATTTACATTTATGTACTTGTGTGAAACAACAAATATGGCTGTTTCTACCAGAAGAATATTTCTTCTTGTCAGGGTGGAAAGGCCTGTGAAACAGCATTTAGATCATTGCAGTATATGACTCCAAGACTTCTGTTTTCGTACTGGTGCGAAGCAGCCAGCACAGTTCCAATTTTTGTGCTTGAGTCTGTTTGGTAATTTTGTGGCTTGGCAAAATAAGTGAAAAGACCTGTGTTGTACCATGAAGTGTAGAGGTTTTAATCATTTAGAAGTTAATAATAACACTCAATTTTGTATTGTACTTCCATGAAGTTGGGGGATTCATAAGAGACAGATTTTAAAATGTAGTGGTCAAAAGTGATGCAGCAGAGGCTGAAATATCCTGAATTTTAGTCCCTACTCTGAGTCAAGCTCCAAAGCAGCTGTATCCTACATTTTCCATAATATAATGCAATTCAATACCTTCTTTGTTAAACCTGATAAATTCCCATGTCTTTAAAACTCCACAACACAGTTTAAAAAGCTGTTTTAAATTTGTAGTCTCCAAAACCAAGCCATGATTACATCATCAGGGTTATTTCCTAAGGCTTGACAAGGCTCCTCCAGAGAAGACAGCTGTTTTCACAGGATGAGCAGTACTCCATGTGACTAGTAAACCTGAACCTAAAAACTGATCTTGATGCGTAAAATTGGTGGCGATCTCCTTTAATTTCATTTACAAGTCCATCCATCATCTATACCGCTTATCCTTAAAGGGTCGCGGGGGGCTGGAGCCGATCCCAGTTGACACTGGGCGAGAGGCAGGGGTACACCCTGGACAGTCAGTCACAGGGCTGACACATAGAGACAAACAACCATTCATGCTCACAGTAGCACCTATGGGCAATTTAGAGTCACCAATTAACCTAACATGCATGATCACTACTGAAACCTTTTAAAGTAACGTTATGCCATTGGGGACATCTAAGATTTAAAATGTGAGCAAAGTGTGGCCGTACAATATAATGCTATACAATATAATATATACTGTAGCTTTGCAATATATTCTAGCAATACTGATTGCCTTTTCTATCCTGCCTCATTTAGACCCACCGAAATCAAGATATTTTTACTTTCTTTTCTTTCTTTTTTTAAAACATATTTATACTAACACTGTGGCCAAATTTAAGTTCAAATATGCAATGCAAGCTTTGTGTTTTGTTACATAGTAGCTAGAAAGAGCGTAGGAAGCATTGAAAATGTGGGTGGGACAATGCAATTGCAATTTCTGTAAAATGAATTTCTTTAATGTTATCAAATCAATGAGTAAAGTGGAGAGGACAGCTGAAGTCAAAGTGCCTCTCTGCATTCTACAGTAAACTACATTCATCTTCCAGTCACTGATACTACACTGCTACCGGGAAGCACTCCACATAAATATTTAGGGCAACATTTCATGACAAAAGGCATCAATATAACAACCATCTGCCACCTTTCATGAAAAGCAATAGTCATGAATTCATAAGTGGCATAAGTTTGAGGAGTGTGTGTGTATGTGTGTGCAAATCCATCAAGTAAGCTGGATAACATCATAATAGCTTGTGGCACAGGTCCCTGATATATACTTTTTTGGCAAAAAATACATATTTGCTAACATTTCAAATAGCAAATAACTTAAAATCCAACACATCGAACACACAAATTTCATGAAATATTGAAATGAATGTGACAAAATGAATCACCAACAATGATTTAAAACTGATGCTTTTTGCTGTTTTTTATTTTATAAATTTCATAACCTCACACAATTATCAGGTGCCCAGTTGTATCAACTAATGTAATGGTGGCACTGCCGTAACAGTAAAAAGATTTAAAGATAATAATAAAAAATAAAAGCTTACCGCTATAGCTCCTCCCTGCCTCCTTCATTGTTTTCTTCATTAGTCCCCTTCATCCCTTTTTGTTTCCTTGCTTACTTCACTTGTTCCTTCTTTACCTCTTCATTCCATCCCTTTCTTTCTCTTCTTCTTCTCTTCTTTTAGTCTCATTTGCCATATTACTTTCCTCTTTCCTGTCATCCTGACAGGAATGACATTGTCAGTGCTGCAGGCTCACTGCGAATGACACTCGATTCTATCGCCCCTCTAAAAAATATGATAAAAAAACTAAGGAGGTTAGCTCCATCAAACTCCTCTCCTGTAGAATCAGCTCCCAGTTTGGGTATAGGAGGCAGATACCATCTCCACATTCAAGAGTAGGTTTAAGACTTTCCTCTTTGATAAAGCCTAGACTGCCGGGATTTCCCATGATGCACCTCTTTCCTCTCTCCTCCTCTCCCTCTCCATCTGTATGCATTCTTATCCCATTACTGCATGTTACTAACTCGACATCTTCTCTCTCCCGTAGTTTTGTGCTTTCTCGTCTCTCTCTTCTCTCCTTCTGTCGCTTTCAGCAGGTATTTCTGCCTCCAGAGATGCAGAGTCTGGATCTGTGATTGCAAGGCACCTTCTGTTCCTGCTCAACAACCGCTACTACAATTATTATTATTAGTCTTATTACTATTATTATCATTATTATTACTATTATTACCACATTATTTTAAAATTCAACGTGAAATTAGCATTGCACTACTCTCTCTCTCTCTCTCTCTCTCCAGCCCAACCTGAGTCTGGCTTTGTCCAAGGTTTCTGCCTCTTAAAAAAGGAAGTTTTTCCTTGCCACTGTCGCCAAGTGCTTGCTCATGTAAATAAATATAGAGTACAGTCTATTCAATTCAATTCAATTTTATTTATATAGCGCCAATTTATAACAGAAGTTATCACATTGCACTTTTCCTATAGTGCAGGTCTTTTTTGATTCTTGGGTGGTCTATGCCTTTAAAAGAAATGACAATAATTTGAGTGTGCATTGTGGATTTACAGTTTGAAAGTGAGCATAGCCTAGTATGGTTCACCCAGGAATGTATGACATGAAGTTATCAAATGTTCAAATAAATGATGCTTTCCTGTCTATATTGGTGCACTTTCACTAAAATGTTTCCTATTCAGTATCCCCATTGAATTCTGAGAAGATAGCCTGCACCACAAATTATTCTAAACTGTCAAATCCCTTTCATCACTCGCCTCAGCAATGGAACTCTCTCCACTGTCCCTGCATTCTGCCTCTGACTCACTCTCAAGTGCCTAGATATCGAGAGGTGGTGGAGTGATAATAATTGAACAGTATATATTCTTTCCCATTGATAATCATAAGAAGTCATACTGAACGTCAATACAACTGACTCTTATGTACTATTCTATGACATTGTAAATTTAGAGTACCCAGTCCCAAGCAGTATAGCCAAAAATTGCTCCTCAAAAAGTAGAATGTTAGTCAACTAGCATGTAAGTGTAAAATAAATAATAATAGGAAGAGCGACACAGACTGACTTACTGTGACTTGTTGTGATTGTCTATCTAAGTCCCCCTCCACTCAAAAATGTATTTTTCTTCTTGTTCCTATCATTGAATGTTTAAGTCTCACTGTGCAGAATGTTATATGTGCTGTTTTCACATTAATCTACTGAAAGTGGAAAGTTTGTCTGTGCTAATTGAAAATCCAGTTTTAAGGGGTGGGCCTATGAGCATGATTTGAACTGGTCTGGAAGCAACTTCTGGTCCAATATTCAACTTACACAAGTGTGATGTGGAAACCTGAAACCTCCAGTGCACATACACTAATACTTGACTTTTCAGTGAAGTAGGAGACATCTGGTGTCCAACAGTTAAACTTTGTAAATAAAAATAATTACATATTCATAGATTCTGGAATTCTAAATGAGGGAGGAATACATGTCATTTTAAGGATTTTAATAAGATCATTTTGTGGAAAAATCATATCAGACACAAATTATTATTCAAAGTAGAGTATTTTATATACATCTTAAAACATCTAGCTAACGGTGCCCTGAATACTCCAGAGTTGACAACTATCTACTGGGGAAGGGCAATTCATAATGTCTTTCACACATCGTTCACTTCATATTATGCGCAAGCGAACCTATGCGTGAGCTGAGCTCTCTTTTCAGAGCTAATTATCTCGATTAACAGAAATCGACGCCGCGTTCATGGTAACTGCAAACTATTTTGTGACAAGGTTTATACATGGGCCAGCCAGGCTTTTATTTGTCAAAATGGGGAGGCCCTGGCCATTACAAGGGACTCAGCTGTTAGTTAGCTGAAGTTAACTGATTATGACCTGTGATGACTTATTTTCCTCTTTAAAAAAAACCCCTCACGAAACCAAGAGATCCTCAGCCAAAAAGTAGACCAGTGTATTCTTCAATCAAATGAAAACTAGCCTGAGCAATTTTTTTTCCTATTACTGGGTCCTCGACTCTCAATATATAAAAATATGTATAAATTCAGTACTGTAAGGCACAAGCAAGTAATTGATATCCTTTTTTCAGCACAACATGGGCTATTTGAATATGTATGCTGCAGTGATATCACATATAAAATGTTATAAGACCAAAAAGTCAAAAGAAAGAAAAACAGAATTTGAATGTTTCAACTATTTACTCATTTTCCACAACAAACAACTATGTGCTAAAGCTACATTTGTAGCCCAATGCCTCAAGTGAAAATAAATAAATAATGACATGACAAACAGAAATATTTACATTTTTATCACATTTGTCCATATTCGTTTAACTATCTTGACACCTTTACTCTTTGAAAGTCGCTTCCGTGTTGCAGTAGACATCTGAACACACTGGACACAGCATAAATCTATCAAATCACATTTTGTAACCGTCACTGGTGCGGTGCTTTGCACATGGCCAACCACATAATAACACAACTTGTGATTGGAGAGGAAAGAGTCAACATGGCTGCCAGCAATTTCATTCACCAAAACAGTAGCCTAAAGGGTTGTTTGTAAAGTCGGCATTAGATAAATAAGTACATAAACCCACCGAGGGACTGAGGATGCCACACTCACTATGATCACCATGGTTTGTTAATTTTAATTTTGCTTTTAACACAATGCAAATTCATGTACTCCTGCAACGGTTTCTGGACTTAGGGAACTGGGTCAAGGATTTTTTAACTGACTGCCCATAAAGAGTCCGTGTTAAAGAAGTACTCAATTCATTTAAATTCAATAGGCATTTATCGGCATGACATGTTGCCAAAGCACAATTACGATTATGATAGACAATGAATGAAAGAACGAATGAATCTGATTACACAAATGTGGTTACCATCCCCTTAAACTCCCCAGTGTATATGTAGTTATAATCTGGTCAGGTCTAATCTAAACGAGTGATGGTGTAACTGCCCCGAGGCTGGCTGTGTTGTAATGCACGATCACTGAACCCCAAAGGCAGAACACAACGGAACAGAGCTGGGTATATTTGTAACAGTTTTTATTGTAGCGGTGCTAATATCTGTGCAAGAAGTCTGGCGTAGTTCTCTGTCGCCCCCAAGGACTCGACCGGTCCGGGTCGAGGAAGAAGTGGCGACGGACGGAGACAGGGGAGGCAGGCTCTGGACTGGCGGGCGTAGTGGAGTGAGCTGAACTGGCCTGGTGGCGGACCCGTGGCGACAGTAGGTTGGACCCGATAGACAGCAGGCTCTGGAGGTGAGGTTGGCAGGACAGACGAGGCAGCTGGCTAGTGTAGCATGGCAGTTGGTGTAGGAACAAACTTGCAGAGATCCGAGGACAGACTGTGGCTGAGATCACCGGCAGTGAGTAACTCTGTGACAGAGACAGAACCAAACAACGCCATTTCCTTTCAAGTTTTTGCTTTAAATTGCAGGTTTGGAGGTTATACCATGGAGCTAACCTCCTTTGTTTTATTATCTTTTTTTTTTTTTAGAGGGGCGATAGAATCGAGTGTCGTTCACAGTGAGCCTGCAGCACTAGTCCTCTGTTTAGTTATTAAATAATGGTCTGATAAAGAAGGATTCTGTGGAAAGACTATTAAATGTTCAATTTCAATGCTGTATACCAGAACAAGGTCGAGGGTGTGGTTAAAACAACGAGTGGGTTTATGTACACTCTGACAAAAGCCAATCGAATCTAATAATGAGATAAACACAGTACTAAGGCTAGCATTAACAACATCCACATGAATATTGAAATCACCTACGATAATTACTTTATCTGTTTTAAGGACTGAACTTGATAAAAACTGAGAATTCAGATAAAAATTCAGAATAAGGACCAGGAGTGCGGTACACTATAACAAATAGAATTGGCTGTCGTGTTTTCCAGGTCGGGTGTGAAAGACTAAGAACAAGGCTTTCGAATGAGTTATAATTTAGTTTAGGTTTAGGGTTAATTAATAGACTTGAGTCAAAGATGGCTGCAACTCCACCTCCTCGGCCGGTGCCTCGAGGAATGTGAGTATTAATATGACTGGGCGGAGTGGATTCATTTAGGCTAACATTCTTCATGACCCAGCCAGGTTTCAGTAAGACAGAATAAGTCAATATGATACTTGGATATTAAATTGTTCACTAGTACAGCTTTATCTGATCTGATGTAAGAGTCCACATATAATTCTCCTATTTTGTTGTGCTATTTCAGCATTTTTGTTTAGGTTTCTAAGTATAACTCAGACGGAGTTTTGGATGGGTAACTGTTCTGGAAGCGCAGAGAAGCGCGTAGGACTGCAATTCTGCTTCCTGGTCTCAACTCTGAGTTGTCACGGTTTAGGTCCACTAATAAACTCGGTCAGATTTCTGGATATGAGAGCTGTTCCAACGAAAGTGGGATGAATGCTGTCTCTCCTAATCAGACCAGGTCTTCCCCAAAAAGTCCGCCAATTATCTACGAAGCCCACATCGTTTGCTGGACACCACCTCGACAGCCAGCGGCGGAATGAAGACGTGGCCTAACATGTCATCACTGGTCAGGTTTGGCAGGGGCCCAGAGAAAACTACGGAGTCCGACATTGTCTTTGCATATGTACACACCAACTCAACTTTAGTGACCTCTGATTGGCATAATCGGGAGTCGTTACTGCCGACGTGAATAACAAACTTACTGTATTTACGTTCATCCTTTGCCAGCAGTTTTAAATAGGATTCAGGAATACATTTGACTATGGTCGCTGGTGTCGCTAACTTCACGTTTCTCAAAACAGAGCTGCCAGTAATCAGAGTTGGTTTCTCAGCGGGTGTGTCGCTGAGTGGGGAGAACTTGTTAGAAACATGAACAGGTTGGTGGTGAACCGTGGGCTTCTGCTTAGGGCTATGCTTCCTTCGGACAGTCACCCAGCCTCCCTGGTTAGACGGCTAACAGGAGCTAGCTCTGGTCGGTCCACACCGGCTACTGGGGGCTGGCTAACTACAGCAGCTAATGATTGAGTTCCCATGGTGCGGAATCGCGTTTCCAATTCACTAAGCCTCGCCTCCAATGCTACAAATATACTACATTTATTACATTTACCATTCTCACTAAAGGAGGCAGAGGAATAGCTAAACATTTGACACACCGAACAAGAGAGAGCAGGAGAGAGAGAGGGAGCGAGAGAAGCCATTGCTAGCGTGTGAATAGCATGTAAACTGTGAGATTAGAGAGAAAATCATTAAAAGAAGGAGAGAGCTATGAGTGCTTGAGCAGAACTAGTGTATGTTTAAATGTATAGCAGATAGTTTGTCACTATAATAAAGAATCAAACAAAATTAACTGTGATGAGCTAGAACAGCAAATATATGCTACTAGTAACACACAAATACTGGTGACCGGAAATGAGACAATGAGACAACAAAGCAAGCATATTTGTCCACTCCATGTTGATAAGAGTATTAAATACTTGAAAAATTTCCCTTTAATTAATTTGTGATTTGCAATTTGCAATTAACTATGGACAATCATGATTAAATATTTTCATCCGGACCAAACATCACCGCAAGCTGTGCAACCGCCCCAGGAAGAGGGGGAAGAGAGCCGGTATAAGAGCTAAGCTAACCCAGCTTGGACCTAAGGCAGTACCACTAATGTCCGGTCGCAGGAAAATAAAATGGATTAAATAAGACTCAGGCCAACTCAGCAACAGGAAATCAGAGACTGTTGTTCCCACATCTTTACAGAGACCTGGCTTCACCACAACGTACCGGATCAAGCTATTGCACTTGACAGGTGGAAGTAATACCCTGGACCATGTTTATAAAAACATTTCTGGCAGCTACAAAGCTCTCGCCCATTTTGGTTAATCAGACCACATTTCCCTGCTTCTCCTGCCTACTTACTCCCAGCTAATTAAGGTCAAACCATCAGTAAAAACAGTTACAGTGTGGACAGATGAAGCTACAGCAGCTCTACAGGACTGTTTTGAGAGCACAGACTGGCTCATGTTCAGAGATGCCGCCACCCAGGAGAACTACATCAATCTTGAGGAATATATGTACATCATCAGTGACATCATACATTGGCAAATGTGTTAATGATGTGCTGATCACAAAGTAAAATCATTCCCCAACCAGAAAGCCTGGATGAATGGAGAGGTGAGGGCTCTACTCAGAGCCAAAAAGCTGCTTTTTGTTCAGGTGACAAGAAAGCTTACAGCATCGCCAGAACAAGACTGAAAGCTAGCATCAAGGAGGCAAAGCTGAGACATCAGGACAGACTGGAGAAAGACCTCAACACCAAAGATATGTGGCAAGTGATCCAGACCATCACAGGCTACAAAGGAGGAGCTCTCCCATCCATGTGTGAGGCCACATCGCCAGATGAGCTTCACACATTTTATGCTCATTTTGATCTCCTCAGCAATGAGTCAGCTGTCAAGTCCATTGTCAGTATCCACAGCAGATGTGAGAAGAATCCTGCTGAGAATGAATATGAGTAAAGCTGCTGGGCCTGATAACATCCCTGGCCGTGTACTAAGAATATGTGCCAACCAGCTAGTTGATGTTATTACTGATATTTTTAACAAATCACTGTCACAGGAGAGTGTTCCCACCTGCTTCGAGACACCCACCATTGTCCCTGTGGTGACTAAATGACTACCGCCCTGTGGCTCTCACCCCCATTCTTATGAAGTGCTTTGAGAAACTGGTTCTCCAGTACATCAAAGACATCATCCCAGCCAGCCTGGACCCTCACCAGTTTGCTTTCAGAACCACCAGATCCACAGAGGAAGCCATCTCCACTGCCCTCCACTCAGCGATCACACATCTTGAAAATAACAACACCTACATCAGTATGCTGTTTGTTGATTTCAGCTCAGCATTCAACACAATCTCCCCCATGAAACTTAGCACTTGCAATTGGATATTGGACTTCCTCACAAACAGACCCCAGACAGTTTGGACTGGCGGTCAAACCTCCTCCACTCTAGAGCTCAACACCGGAGCCTCCCAAGTTCAAGTTCAAGTTCTTTATTGTCATATGCACAACAATTACAGTGAAGCAGTCATTGGCAATGAAATTCTTACTTCTCAGGCTTCCGCCAACAATGCTCAATGTATCAAAAGAAAATCACACAAGTAAAAAGAGAGAATCTGAGACATAAAATTGTGCATAAGTTAAAATATAAAATAAAATATAATGTATATCAAATTATTTATATTACAACAGAATAAAATATAATATTGTGGTAGGCAGGTGTAAAGTAATGATAAAATGAATAAACTGTTGACATGGCAACCCGTTCTCATTCCCAAGTCGTCAAATACTGAAGCTTGGTCAGTGTCCCTCCAAAATATGACACTGTAGGTACCCCTCTAGAGTCATTTCTGGATGCCTGAATTCATTCTCTGCACTCCACCATTAATATAGTATAATATATTAATATATTAATATAGTTTTCTGTTTTTTTGTGTGTAGCATTGTGACAACCTGGATTTCATCACCAGATTTCACCACCTGGTTACACCCCGATAACACCCATTTTTACAATCTACTCACCAATTTGTTCCTGGCTCACACCAGAATTCAACTCGCTTCTGTTATCTGGCACTGTTTTGTTTTTTGGAGGAAAGGAGAGTGGGAGAGATTGGCCGGAGCAACACGCTCAATTGTGCAGTAAAAAACATACAGTAGGGAGGTTGTATGATCCCTTGCAAGTCGTCAGTTGTATTCCAATCACCTGACTGACTTTGTAAGTGCACAAATAATTTTCTTTTACTTGAAGTTTTCTTTAGTTTGTTTTGTTGCTATTCATGAACTCAACTGAATTAACTTTGTTTACATTCACAAACTGAACCTAATCTTTATATTTCTCTTTGGGCAACAGACTGTATCTGGACTTTTAAAAAAGTGTGAAAGAAAACCCATAGTGGAATTTTGAGTTGGATTATCTTTTGTTTTGTGGACTTTGGCACTGTGGGATTTTGGGTTGTTTTGTGAATGTCTTTAAATATATGAATATTTAGTTTTTTCGCTAAAATCTTGTGTTTGTGGTGTTCTTGTTGGTTGTGGTCATTCAATGGTAGAGTGTACATTTTGATTGTGTGGAACATTTAAAAAAGCACAAACAACTACAAAATGTGACTGACCAATCTTAAATGCCAGGAGAGAGACCTGACTGGCACCCCTAACCAAATAATAAAAATTAAATAAGAGAACACAGAAAGTCAAACTGTCACAGCATGAAGGGACTGCAGCTTGCATTTCATTGTACAACCCTGTGTTGTATAATGATAAATCAATGAATCTTGAACTTTATATTGGGGATTTGTAATGCATCATTACTGTACCTTGTTGTGAAACTCTGAGCCCTGGACTGTTAGCAGTCTTTTAGGTGCACAAAATTTGTAAAAGAAATCAATACAGTTTGACACCTCATCTGCTGTTTTAATTGTAGGCCTTTGAGCATACACTATCAGCAGGCATTATCAACATAAAATTGCCCAGGACAGCTGCAGAACATTAGTCGGTGTTACATCCACAGACAGGCTTTCTGCATTTGCAAAAATACAAATTACACTCCTCTGAGCTCTATTGAACCTGAATGTGTACCAACTCACCCACTTAATTATGTATTTTTCTTTGCTGGTTGACCCCTCAGGATACCAGTTATGGAGTTTCAAATCCAGCACCTTTTTGCACAATTCTTACTATCGCTGTCTAATCGCTGTCCAAACTCCTCAAAAACCCACAAAGTTGTAACATGAGAGGGGTGAAGAGACCCACACACAGCTCTCGTCTTCACTCGTCTGTATTGACTGACAGATTGATGCACAATTAACCCACACAGACAAGGATCTGCATCACTCACTACTCTTTTTGCATCACTGACTGCATACTCTTAACATTGACCATTTCTAATACATATCTACAAGCAAAAATTTTATTACATGTTCTGAAAATAGAATACTGTAATAACTGTAATAAGACAAGAATGAAATTAGCTTTTCTCCAAATTAAATATTTTTGTCTGAAAATGAATCTGTCACATTTCAAACTGGTTCCTTGTTCTGCTGGTAGTGAATAACTATACAGTGAATTAGGATACCGATTCAATGAACATTAGGACGCTGATTAATCAGTTACCTCCATTAACCTCTGAAGTTTTGCACGGTAATAATGTAACACCAACTCAAGGTCTTCCAGGGTTATGTACCTGTAAAATGCCATGTAAAATTAAAAAGAAACTGCGCAAACTGTTTTTTATAGTGCATACTGATAATAGTCCATGGGACTGAACTCCCAGTGAACTGTAATTATTTGGCTGAATTGTCTGAGTCTCTGGAAACTGCGTGACTCCCTGAGGGAGATGGCTGCTTTCACACATTATCTCTCTCTCTCTCCATCTTCAGACTCGGTGCCACTCTGTCATTCTATGTGCTCTCCCATCTTCCTGTGGAGTATCATCACCATGGCAATGACCCAGCTAAGGCTGATCTTCTTCATGGGTGCCATGAACAAAATGCTGGAGTTCCTGGTCACGCATGGCGACCCCAACCGTAAGAATAATGATCTACATTAATCTTTTTTTTTCAATTTAAATACTGCTTTGTTTTAATTGAACAAAACAATGACAAGAGCACTAGACAACAACACTGTCTCGTTTTCTTTGTCATCAATGAAGAAAATAATAGATGAAGCGATTACAATCGTTTATAATGACAAGAGATAGGTCAAAACTGATATTACCACTAATGTTGTGTACTACATTCAAAGATTTCATTAGAATTTGTGTTAAACCACCTGTGATTAACCTTGACCTGCAGCTATTGTCTCTTTCAGCCTCAGAAGAGCTGCAGAAGGAGGTGGAGGAACAAGGTAAGAGTCAAGATGTTCAGTGTTAAGAGTGGACAGTCTGTCCTCATGTTAACATATGACTACTATCTGGGCTGATGGGCTTTTGAAGACCAGTGAAGTTACTAGAATGTTTTGACTGATGCTGCCAGTTGTATTTAGTTTTATTCATATCAGTCCTCTGAGAGAGCATTTAGATAACTGAAAACTAGAAATTATTATTAAAACATAATGCTGCCGTGTTAAGTTTTGAGAGAGAGAGACACACACAGAGAAAGAGAGGGAGAGAGAGAGAGGGGTTTTGGGGGAGGGGTGGGGGAGAGGGAGGCACAATGCAAATACCCCCTAGAATGTTTTTTTTAAATAGTAGAATAGTAATTGTAGTGTTAATATTAATAAATTAGTAATAATAGGAAAGCTATAGGAAAAATAATGTCAGTATTAGTAACAGAGCCAATAACAACAACTGTAGTAGCAGTTGTCGAGCAGGAACACGGGGGCAGCAGGTCACCCACAACAACAGATCCAGACTCTGCAGCTCCGGAGGCAGAAATACCTGCTGAAAGCGACAGGAGAGGAGAAACGAGAAAGCACAAAACTACGGGAGAGAGAAGATGTCGAGTTAGTAACATGCAGTAATGGGATAAAAGTGCATACAGATGGAAAGGGAGAGAAGGAGAGAGGAAAGAGGTGCATCATGGGAAGTCTCCCGGCAGTCTAGGCCTATAGCAGCATAACTAAGTGATGGTTCTGGACTCACCCAAGCCAGCCCTAACTATAAGCTTTGTCAAAGAGGAAAGTCTTAAGCCTACTCTTAAATGTAGAGATGGTATCTGCCTCCCGAACCCAAACTGGGACCTGATTCCACAGGAGAGGAGCTTGATAAGTGAAGGCTCTGGCTCCCATTCTACTTTTGGAGACTCTAGGATCCACAAGTAACCCTGCATCCTGGGAGCGCAGTGTTCTAGTCAGATAATAAGGTATTATGAGATCTTTAAGATACGATGGTACCAGATCATTACGAGCTTTGTAGGTTAGGAAAAGGATTTTAAATTCTATTCTGGATTTTACAGGGAGCCAGTGCAGAGAAGCTAAAATTGGGGAAATATTATCTATTTTCCTAGTTCTTGTCAGTGCACTCGCCGCAGCATTCTGGATCAACTGGAGAGTCTTAAGGGACTTATTCGGGCAGCCGGATAATAAGGAATTGCAATAGTCCAACCTAGAAGTAACAAATGCATTTACTAATTTTTCAGCATCATTTTGAGACAGGATGTGCCTGATTTTTGCAATATTACGTAGGTGAAAAAAGGCAGTCCTTGAAGTTTGTTTCATGTGGGAGTTAAAGGATAAATCCTGATCAAAGATAACTCTGAAGTTCCTTACAGTGGTGCTGGAGGCTAGGGCAATGCCATCTAGAGTAACAATATCTTTAGATAATGTGTCTCAGAGGTGTTTGGGACCAAGTACAATAACTTCAGTTCAGAGTTTATCATCAGAAAATTGCAGGTCATCCAGGTCTTTATGTCCTTAAGGCATGCTTGAAGTTTAGTTAATTGGTTAGTTTCATCTGCCTTTATCAATAAATATAATTGGGTATCATCTGCATAGCAATGAAAGTTTATGGAGTGTTTCCTAATAGAATCAGTCCAAGCACAGAACCTTGTGGAACTCCATGACTAACTTTGGCGTGCACGGAGGACTCACCGTTATATATAGTGTAGAGGTGCCAACTAAGGGTAAAACGTCTTTAAGCAGCCTAGTTGGAATGGGGTCTAAGAGACAGGTTGATGGCTTAGATGAATTAATCGTCGAAGTCAGCTAAAGAAGATCGACAGGAGCAAAGCAGCCAACACACACATCAGGATCTACAGCTGTTTTCAAGGTTACTGTGTTTGAAGATAAGTCGGCACCGGTTGAAGGCAGGATCTATTGAGGACGCTGAGGTCATGTATTTTATCTGGGAATTTATGAACCTGGGGGGCATTTACAATCTACAGTTAAAAGCGTACACATTATTTTGAGACCCAGTGTTTTTCAACCAGAATTCACTATTTCTCCATCTGAGTTGTATTCCTAGCAGTGTGGAGAGGGCTTTGAAACACCATTTAGACCTTCATGTTGGGAAATGAAACCTTAATACATCTGGGTTTCATGACCTCAGTATTTCTAAAATCCTGACCACAGCCCTGACAATACTGTATGTAGAGCCTTCAATCTGTTTCCTATTTACTTCTCTCCATGCGTTTCTATGGACTATGGACACTCTATCGCTGCATGTCCTCCCCAGTTGGTTTCTACTCATCTATCTTCGGTACAATGCAGCTGCTGTGTCTACTGACCTGTCCTTTGATTGGCTACATCATGGACTGGAGGATGACGAAGTGTGAAGGGGAAAATACAAACACACAAACAGATAAGAGGTATGAAGAGGGTTCAGTGGCTTCTCTTTGGGTTTAGGCATTGTGTTGCTACAGTACATTTATACATTGTTGTATAGCAGTCAGAAAGACAGCTGTTTATTGTACAGGTTAGGCTTAGAAGATTTCGACAGTTTTGAATTCAATACTCACATGCCATGTACATTGAAAGAGTTATTGGCTGCTGTCCACACTGGCCCTGAAGAGTTCCCTTATTTGACTACACTGTAAAAGAGGAAGGACAAAATCCAGTCCTCTGGATAACAGCACAGTTTTATACTTCTGCATCTTGGACCCACACCTCCCCCTTAGCTGTAAGCTTCTTTTGACATTTGTCCCCTTCAGCCAATCAGATCCCCCAAAGAGAGACAGAAAGATCCAGAAACTGACCAACGCCATGAGAGCTTTCATCTTCACCAACCTCCTATTGGTCACCTTTGGAATTATTTCCTTGATTGACAACATGCCCATACAGGTTAGAAAAATACTGTACAGGAATACAAAGATCAAAGTTCCCATGCATGCTAATACAGTACAGATGATCATTTATAAATTTGTTCTTTGTCGTTCTGTCTTTCTTTCTCTATTAGGTGGTGTCGTTTGTTCTACATACCATAGTGAGAGGATTTATCCACTCCTGTTGTGGAGGTCTCTATGCTGCTGTGTGAGTAACACCACTGGCATCTTTAAAGCTGTACAAATAAATATTTTTATATTAACAATGGATCTGAAATGACTATGTGTAATATGACGGGTGTTTGTAGTGAGAAACCCACAAAGAATTATCACCTGACTCTGCAATTCCCTTCAGCCCTATGGGGAACCATAAAGTTGGTGGCTAACTGGTGAACATAGTGTAGCATTTAGCAGCTAAAGAGCCAGATGTTTTTTCAAGAATTGGTGGAGACCAAAACAGAGCTAAAAAGAGAATGAATATTGGACTTACATTTCTCAGATGGCCAGAAATACGACTCTAAATGGCCCACAAGTGGCAAAAAAAAGGAATTAATGCAGGTTTACATTTTGAATAGGACAGTAAAAAACAGACCACTTTAAAGCATCTAATTCATTAAAACTGATCAGGCCAGCAGTAGTACTGCTTTAACTTCACAAACTGTACAGTAGTCTGTAAAGACGCTGCTGCAGTCAACTTCCAGATGGTTGGTGCGTATAGGCAAATGTATGACTGCTTGGGCTTCCAACTAGTTATGAGTACATGCTCTTTCCACACCCTGTGCAGCACGCATTTGAGTTTGGTCAGAAGTAGATGTGTGCATCATTAACACATGCATTTTAATTCTCATGTTGCTGGTCAACTCTGTGGAATTGGTATTTGATCATCCTATTATGCTAGGTTTAGTATATTTTGATTGTGAATTAAAACATTCTTTCTCTTTCTTTTTATTCTCCCGTTGATTGTGAATCATTTCTATCTCCCATCCCGCTCTAGGTATCCATCCAACCACTTTGGGACACTGACAGGCATGCAGTCAATGATCAGTGCTGCTTTTGCTTTGCTCCAACAGCCACTGTTCATTCTGATGGTGGGACACCTCAGTGGAGATCCTTACTGGGTAGGGAGCACACACACATGCACACACAATCAAAGAGATGGCAGGAGTATGCAAATACATATAACAGCTTTTATAACAGGTTTGTCACATGCACTTACATATCTCTCCTTACAACAGATCAATTTGGGCCTTCTCGTCTTCTCCCTGGCTGGCTTCCTGTTGCCGGGCTATCTGTTCTATCACCGTAGAAACCTGATCAAGGCAAAGGCAGAGCGTGATAGGCTGGCTGCCAACCAGTCAGACAAAGAGAATGCTCTTCTAACCAAATCAGATAGTGGAACTGCTAAGAGCCAAGCCAATGGGCATGTAGCTAATGGATACACATCAATCGGGCAGACTGTTTAAGATGATTGATAGGAGTGAAATGATCAATTTATATTAACAGTTTTTTGTTATTACCGTTCAGTAGTTTATGAATATTCCGAGGACGTAAATGCAACCACATTCAGGTGTGAAAACTATGACATCTAGCCAAAACAAAACAAGACAAAAAAATACATATTGAACAAGGTTTATTTCATCTTTAGTTAAAAAAAATGTCAGGCTTCTCATCTAGAAAATAGTCTTTGACTTTTCACAAGATGCCATCATGTGATCATTTAAAAATGACATGTAAAGGTGTCTCAGGGGTTAGCATTATCACTTCACAACATGAAGGCATTGTTCATCAGTATCATGTTCATACTGGCTATTGAAAGATCCCTTCTAATACACTTTAAATGGAAATTATGGGGGACAAAATCCACAGTCGTCGTTCTGAGCAAAAATGTTCTCCTGACTGTATCTGAGTTAATATGAAGCTCCAGCAGTCTGAGACAAATCAAGTGGGTATTTTCCAAACTTACAATTTTTTTATTAAAAAATCCTCCCCTCTTTGTGTTTTCCTGAACGGTGTTTGAGGGACTGCAGAAGCTTCATATTAACTTCAG
This sequence comes from Siniperca scherzeri, assembly GCA_027580175.1. Classification (NCBI taxonomy): domain Eukaryota; kingdom Metazoa; phylum Chordata; class Actinopteri; order Centrarchiformes; family Sinipercidae; genus Siniperca; species Siniperca scherzeri. Next base: position 35,403,691 of record CM050842.1, on the reverse strand, counting down.
ATAAACTTTTCAATACATTTTTGCATGCTGTGGATTTTGTCCCCCATCACTTGCATTAAAAGTGCATTAGGAAGAGATCTGTGCGTGGCCACTGTGATCAAGAGGAATGATTACAGCAAGCAGAACCAGTTTCAATATGGGCACATCACTTTGTTTTAAGGCAGAAATTGTCAAGCTATCATTCAAGGTTATTTACTGTAAATGACAGAAACGTAGGGTGCACGGTGGCAGAGCGGCTAAAGCTCCTGCCTCCCAATAAGGAGATCGTGGGTTCGTGGGATCGATTCCCGGACCAGACCAACATCACACAATCTCTCTGGGTGGAGTCTGCATGTCCTCCCCGTGTGGAGGACATGCATGTGAGAGTGGATGGTTGTCTGTCCTTGTCTGTGTCTGTGTTAGCCCTGCGACGAGTTGGCCACTGTCCAGGGTGTACCCTGCCTAAGGCCCAAAGTCACTGGGATAGGCTCCAGCCACCCGTCCAGTCATCCATCCATTTTCCCGTTAGGGAAAATGGATGGATGGATGGATGGATGGATGGACAGAAACGTAATTTGTTAACTGTAAATGAGACAGTTTCGATCATGACAAAACCTTTTATCTCAAGATAATGACATATTTAAAGCAAGACTATGTAACTTTTGAAAAAAGAAATACACATTCTTCCTCTTACAAATGGAAAAGTTGAATTCATAAACAATAAAACACACTTCAATACACTCAGGGGTTTTGCTTCTACATCCTTACTTGGTCTGGTCGGTTAATAAATGTTAGCTACTGTTACAAACTTAGATATTATATACGTACTAGATATTGCTCTGTAATCGATATTACTAGCCACTTCGATGACTCTCCAATTGACAACTATCCTGTAATTATCACTTGTGGCAACCATGGCTACTGTTCAGCAAAAGTTACATAGTCTCGCTTTAAGTTGTGATGTTAAGCTAATGGGCCTAAAAATAAGTAGCAACCACAGCCCCTCTGTGCTTCTATATTTGACATAGAAAATATGTATGGCAAAATACAGTATATATGACAATTTCACGTGGTAGTTTCTACTGTTGAAGTAGCTACTTGCTGAATGCAGCACGGTAGCATGAAAGCAACAAGCAACATGATAAACAGCCTGCAGGTAGCATTGCAAATAATCCCCCAGTGGGTATTAAAGGAATAGTTGAATAGAAGATCGATACCACTCTCATGTTTGTGTGTTAATTTGTAGGTAGCCGATTAGCTTAGCATAGAGATTGGAAGCAGGGCGAGACAGCTAACCTTTCAAATTCACCTATCAACACCTTTCAAGCTCACCAATTAACATTATTTTGTTATTTAGTTTTATCTGTACACAAAAAGAAATATGAAATTGACGGAGGAGTCAGTAGATGTGACTTTAAGCATATTGCCTCTATCCAGGGTGCTCACTGTTTTTGAAACAAATTAAGGGAGGATGAGTAAGGGAATTTGTTTTTCCCTTGTTTGCAGGGGATTCTAAATATGTGAGTTCAGGTCAGGTTTACTACTTTGATTTAATTCCTTCAATAATGGTGAAAAATAGATCTAACTCATTACTATTATTGCAGCTATGGGAAAATAATTTAAGGGTTATATTTATTTAACTCCCTTGTTTGCATGGCCATTAATAATCACATGGTTCTAAACAACATCATATACAAAATCCTATAATTGATATTTTTATAATAACAGTGTATTAACTGACAATGTGAAAACAATGTGAAAGGGGTCGCTCGTAGTGATGAACCTACAGAGACTTATCACCTGAATCTGCTTTATAGTGAGTTTCAGCTCATTGTTTAACTTGTTCAACCTTAGCCTACTGTTGTGGTTCACTCTCACTGCTCTCATAGTGTCGTTTTCAGATGCAGCAGGCAGCTGTTTTCAGAGAAAAAGCTCTAAAAACCCACTGAACACTACCTGCTCAGCACCAATCAGCAGAAAAACAAAGTCAGAGAGCAGCTGGTGAACATAGCGGAGCATTTAGCAGCTAAAGAGCCAGATATTTCCCTCAGGAGCTGGTGGAGACCTAATACAGAGCTAAAAGAGAGAGAATATTGGACTAACATTCACCATTTGGCCAGCAACACGACTCCAAATGAATGATCATGATCAGAAGTAAGTTCCCCCATACTGAAGGAAATTAAGTCAAGTTTAATAGATCTTTGCATAATACAAAGCAGAAAACAGAAAATCCTGAAATTAGATTTTTTAATGTCTGCTGCCCTGGCGTTTATCAGCTCCACTCAAAGCAGAAAATGAGGCAAATGCTTATGGAAGGTACATATTGGAAACTTTCTCAACTATTTGAAACTGTCAGCTTGTTTCTCTCTGCACTTGGCCTGAATTCATCATATTAGCACCAAGCAGCCTTTCTGTGTGCCACCTGTCATATTGTGAGTTTTATATATTTTATATGGTGCCATAACAACACCTCTTCGTCAGTTTGACAGTTTTTAAAGTTTGTCTTCTGAGCTCATGCATCATGTTTTTTCTGTCAGTTTGGTAAGACTGTTGTTCTTGTCGGTAGTGGTTCTTCTTTGCTGTACTTGAACTTGAAATGGTTAAACATGACATCACAATCTAGGGATATTTTAGCCAATCACAGCTCTGTTCAGGACAGTGTTTCTTAGGAGGACAAATATGAGAAGGAGGAGTTGATGTCACAGAAAGTAATCTCAGTATTAAATGACAGAGAATCAGAAAGTTCAAGGATTTTTGTGCAGGTGCTGAGCCCATAAATAATAAAATTCATTTTGATTTCAATGTCAGTGAAATGTCTGCAACAACAATTCCTTCTCCTCTCCTCTCCTAAAGGTTTTTAGAGATTCTGTGCAGGCACAGACTTGTTTGGAGCAGAAACAAAAATTAAGTGATACAATCTAGACACTTAGGAAAATGTATAAAATACAGTAAATGACTTGAAAAACTGTGTTGTAGAGTATAAAAAGAAATATTGTAGTAGCTAGTTACTAAAGCTGCTTTATTTTATAGTGGAAGCACTTGAATGTAGAAAAGCCAGCACACCATGATGAATAAAGATTTTAAATTGTGTTTTGTTGTGAATACCTGCAGGCTGAGAGGACAACATAGCTTCTAGTAAAATCTGTACAGTTTAAATAGAAAAATGTGACAATAGTTCAATGATAAGATCTAAGCAGTGATTACATAATAATATGAAATGTGTGTTTGTATGTGTGACACACTGCGTGCTGTAAAGTTTAAATGTCTTGATTTAAAGGCAGCATTCGCACAAATAAAGAAAACACCTTATTTGAAATGATGTTTATTGACATGCACGTGCTCATCTGATAGCTGCCTATAGACAGAATATACAGCAGGCGCACATGCAAAGATAATGCAATCCACTACAAAAACACATCAATTATTCTGACAAAGTCTACAGGAAGTTGGACATAAAGGTAGTATTTATTGTACTGGATTGCATCAAAATGTACAGGTGTTGCTTTTATTGTATCCATCTACTGTGTGTTATTATTTCATTATCAGTGGTAATTAAGGCCTGTTGGTCACAGCACAATCAACTGTCACAGCGTTCATCATTGCTTATTTTGGTGATGAAGAGGGAGCTAAAGTTGTATTAAAAATCATGTAATCCAAAGGTAAGAGGTAACAGATGTTTATCTCTTTAAAAATTGAATAACCAGGGAGATTATAATTTAAAAGAATTGTTCACTGTAAATAACTTTTCCGAAAAGAGGAAGCTATATTTTGTGTTACATCTTTTAGTTTCTGACTTGATTTGCAATGTTGTTTTGATTTGTTGTGGAGAAATGTAAAGTATTATAAACTATCAAACATTTTAAATGAAATTGTGTTTTTGTTCTTGTTCCCATATTTCCCATTTAAAAAAATAGGAATTTGCTAAGAAACCTCAAATAGATTCCTTATATTCCCTGCATTATGATGAACTACTAGCTCTGATATTTGTGGTATTGTAATGCAGGACAACCTAATAATGTACATACCATGTGTTTGTCAGATGAACAGTTAAATCTGTTATATTATCATATTAGGAAATTACAACATTTACACAATTTGTCAGTTGAAAATCAGTGAATGCCTGTATTTACATTTATTCATGCTATTGGTAGGCAGGAATGATTGCAAAGTTAGTTGCAAGAGGTACTCAAAACACATGGCGTTACTGCCAAACAGGAAGTACAGCACTATCTCTGCAGCAATTGGTGTACTGGCACGAGTTTCATATTAAAAAAACTGTAGGATTAGCCACTAAAATAAAGCAGAACACCGCAAGGAGCTGAACCCCATCTCAGTAAACCAGTGTCTTTTGCTTTTTGTGTCTAAACACCTGCATGGTTTGTGGTCAAAGTCACACTCTTTTGAGAGACTGAGCTGTAGCCATAAAATGTGAAATAATAATTTCAGTTTTGTCAAATATCTGTAGCTTTGGAACAATTGTTTGATTTATTATACGTTCTGATATTTATGGTATTGTAATGCAGGACAACCTAGTAATGTTGTTAGTTATTTACAATATTTCCACACCATGTGTTTGTCAGATGAACAGTTAAATCTGTTATATTATCATGTTAGTACATTACATTCATATCATCATTTGTTTGTCAGTTGAAATTGTTGAAATCAATGAATGCCTGTATTTACATCTATCCATGCTATTGGTAGGCAGGAATGATAGCAAAGTTATTTGCAAGGGGTACTCAAAACATGGCGTTGCTGCCAAACAGGAAGTAAAGTTGCAACAGGGACAAGGCATCACACAACACGTTGCTTCTCCTCGTCTCCTTTGTCACTACATGAGCATGTAATTACTGAACATGAGGCTATTTCTACTAGAAGTTGTTGATTAGAAAACCGGACAGATGTATATTGCAATATTAACTACACCTGCGATGTCTTGGCCTTCTCTGAGGCTTCCCATAACAGGTTGTTGCAAAAGAGATGGAAAGAGAATTCAGAATTTCAACTTCATACAGTGCCCTCCTGTAGCAGCAAAGGTGGTCTGCAACAAAGATTAGATGTCACCGTCAGTGGTTAAAACTCCGATGTCACACACACTACCATCCACCAGAGATGTTGCTAGGTACGTGTCCTGCATCTCTGATGCATTCAAATCTGAAAGGATGCGCTATCGACGCATCCAGGGGACGCACCCTATTTTTCCCCTGATAATGCTACGTTGTGAACAACAAATCTGTGTTGAAATCATAGAAGAGACCTCTCTGTCAAAAAAATGGTGTAATTTATTATCACACTGCAGCCTCTCACCTGCTCTCTGTGTCGGGGCTGAGCACACACACACGCACACAAACCATTTTTGGCCCCCCGAGTATAGTAAAACACACACGGAGCAGTGCAGAGAGGCGGTGGAGATTACTGGAACTACGCTCGTTACTGTAAGTGAAATAAAACCTTCCCAAAGTAAAAAGCCAATAATTTAGCGATACACCTGTTCACCAAGCATGTAAACATGTAGAAAGCTATATTTTAATGTGCTCTAATCCAGCAGTTCCCAAAGTGGGGGTCGCGGAGTGGGGGGCGGGGGGTCGCGAGATGATTTCCAGAAACTTTATTTATTTTTTATTTTTATTTATTTATATGTTGAAAAAGGTTGTAATGATGCGAGTATAAATTTATGATAATTAAAATAAACTTTGTTTGATCCGATTAATTACGACAGTTAAGTGACGGCGTCAATCCCAATTTACAGCACAACAACATGCGCTAGCTAGATGCACATGTAGTGTTTTGCTAAACAGCGATCGTCTATTTTGAGATCTAAACTTGATCAAAAATGAAACGGTGGTTATTCACATTGGGGGGAAATTCTTTAAAGGTTTTATTGATAACATTTTTATGTAGACGAATTTTTAAAAGAAACATCCACAGAGCTTTTCGAAAGGTGCGGAGTAAAAGTATCGCTTTTCCTTAAAAAATATTATGATTGTGAATTAATCATTTAAAAATTCTGACGGGTCCAAAATGAATGTTTTGTTTATTTCTGTGTGAGATGTCTGACGTTTGGTTCCTGATTCTAACAAGGCATGTGAGCCAATAGTATAACGACGTTGGTATCACATGGTATAGCTGCCAGTTAGTGTGGAAAAAACGGACACTGAGATTAGCACATATTAGCTATCTCAGCTTAATCGTCCGAACAACAGTAACCCATAAAATTACAATACTGCATATTTAAACAAAATTGACAACATCTACCGACAGCCGTAGTCCTTAAAACCTTAACTAATGTAATGTCACCGGTTAGATTGTCAAAATTAGAAAAATAACAGCTTCAATCCCTGAGAAGCTACGTTAGCATTAGTGACAATTGTGTCCAGTTCCCTCAAACAATGTAACATTATAACAAAGATGTGTATCAGAGGGGATTTAGAAGTGGGCCAGGGTCCAACATAACCGATGGTTCGGGGCCAGTACAAGTGCAGGGCAAGTTGATTGACCTGGTCCCTCCAGGCCGGTGGCGGACTGGTCCACTTATGAAAAGACGGTTGCTCTTCTTTAAGAATGGAGTGGACGTGGGATCCCAATATATTACCAGTGTGGCATGTCGAAGGTAAATTAACTGTTTAGACCCAAAACGTGACTGTTACTGAGGGTGTCATCTCATATAGCAGTCTAACATTAGCCCTATTATGATGCACTATGCCGAGGTACTTGTGGCTAGCTAGCCATGTAGCCAGCTGCGTTGAGCTCAACAGCTACGGTACTCACATTAATATAAAAACGGCAGACCTGCTGTATGCAGGAAAGAATTTGACTATCTGTTGTAACAAACTCACACTTATACAAAGAAACAGGAATATCAGAAAGAACATCATCTACTGAGGACATTACATTATGTACTTATGACCACAAGGAGAAGTAGCAGTTACGGGGAGCGACGCAGAGTCAGTAAACAACAAGATGGTTTTGATCCTCCAATGCTTTAATAAATGACAAATTGAGAAATAGACTTTCTCTGGACTGTTCTTCCACAAATAAACGAACGCGCTGACACACTGCTGTTTTACGTTAGATCAACACTAACACTAGCTAATGTCAACTGTAGCTGTGGGTTTTAATAGCATCCCTACAATGTTCTGTACTGTACTCTTTGATTGGATTAAAATGTAAATATTTACCCAATGTCTTATAGTGTAAGGATGATTGAAATTTCCTTGTACGGTAAGTGTTGCAATATTGGGCCCCTATTATTAAATTAATCATTAAAAAAGGGTTATTTTCATTTTTTAGCTAGCCATATCCTTAGATTACCATAGATAATGTTACATGAAACACCACAGCACAAAGTAACCTAAATCTATAGCTAATGTATGTTGCACAATGAGTTAGTTACTTTATCATGAAAGATTCATCACTTGACATGACTGAGTCTTACTGAGTCTCACTCCACTCGACCATGAAATATGCAGGTTGTGCAACAAACTGGCAACCACTGGGATGGAATGGAGGGGGGCGCCATCTTGGCAGCACGTCACTCGGCCCGAATCCCAGATAATCAAAGATGGCCAAAGAGGTGGAGCGTGGGTGGAGCTGAGGTAACCCTGTGGTATGTGGTTGGTAGTCTGCGGTTGGTCCCCAGTCGTCCCAGGTTACTCTTCAGGTAAGTTAACCTGAAACTATGGAATAATGATTAATCTGTTATTGAGATTATACTGCACAAGATTTAAAATGCCTCAATGTTTTTAAGTATATAATTATGGTCATTTGCAGATTTTGTCGAGACTTGCAGTAATTTGCCCAGTGTTACCGTGAATTAGAGTAATGTTTACTTAATACATGTCATCATTCAATACATCAATTAACCTGAATTTAGATTTTCACATAACTAAGCGAGTCATTTATTTGGATGTCACTTGATTATAAGATTACTTTTAATAAGTTAACGTTAATAAGCTAACGTTAAGTTACCTAAATGTGATTGCATAGTCATCATTATTATTGCCACCTTTTTTTTTAGCCTATTAATGAATTATATCAAACAAGAAATTTGAAAATCTGCAGTTTGATTCTCAGTGTGGATGCGTCGGTGCATAACGGTTTACAGATTGTAATTCCCCACACCGCTATTCTGATTTTGAATTGTGTACTGCTACTGAGAGCGCTGTGACATATATGACTGTTGAGAAGGCAAGGCACTTTTATATTTGTTACAAGATGTTTATTTCTTTCAGTCCTTGTCGAGGTCATGGCCACCTGTGAAGCCTCCACCACGCCTGCTACACAGCATGAACTGTAAGTACCAGTCTGGGATACTTGACTTTAGACAGCTGATTTTACATTGTCTGTCTTCAAAGGACAACAACAACAAAACATGTTAAAGACTGTCATCTATAGTCTGAAGTGCTGCTGCCTTGCTCCATTTTCTCCTACAGATGTGACATAATAGTATTGTAAACATGAGAAACTGAGCCACCCTTTATAGTTAACTTTATATTTTTCATTACCTGAAGCATTTATTACGCTAACTTATTCTCCTCCCAGAATCACAGTGTGGATCATTTGTGAGTGAGCTGCAGAGACCGTGGGGAGCTAGCTCAGCGTGCTGGACGTCCGTGTCTGTTGGTTTGGCTCGGGTGGACTGCGGTGGACAGACCTTCTCCCCTTCTTTTCCCAGTCCAAGCGAGGAAGAGCAGTACTCAATGTCCTCATCATCCTCTGTGGCGGCAATGACATGAGGAGGTCAGCAGCGTCAAGCTGGTCACCATGATGGAGGACCTGCACCGGCTTCACCTCCAGCACCCTGGCATGAAGACCATGTGTTTGTCTGTGACCCAGAAGGTGCCGGTGGAAGGCTGGTGCCAGTCTGGTGAAGCTCGACAAGGCCAGGACATCGGTCACCAGTGTTATTGCTACATTCGTTTGTAGCTTAAATGGTGTTATGATTGAGCACTCTCACATTAGACATGACAGTCCCGGGCTATTTTTGAAAGTTGGAGTTCATTTCACACCTAGAGGAAATTATGTTTAATTTAGTACAGTAGCTAATTGCCAGATGGCAGTGTCACTGTTTTTGAATTTGGCCTTTAGGATCAATTTTGTTACACCTAAAAATAGCTCTGACCATTATGGCTAATGTGGAGTTTATTTTTTATGCTCATTATGGTTGTTAAAAAATAACATCTGTAGCCATAACACTGTTACCATCTCTTCCTCATTCCTACAATCGCACCCTTTATCCCCTTTCCCCCCTACCACCCCTGGACTCTGCAGCTCTCTGGGCGTAGCTGTTACCTCTTGATTTCATTTGAATAAATATGTTTACTTTTACATTTAGAGTTTTAAAGTATATTTTAAAAAACATGGTTCACATTTGAATACATTCTATTTATATTTGCACTCCTTTTGTCTTTACTACTGACTGAAAATGTTAGATTTCACATTTTAATCTGACTTACCTGCACACTGAGTAGTTATGAATCTCCCTAGGAGGTATTTATTTGAAGTTGCAAACTCTGAGAAGGTCTTCCTCAGGCAAATACTTCCGTGGGGTACACATCACACTGGCCGAGGCGTTGTAACTTTCCTCAAGCGTCGGTCATAGGCCATGAAAAAAACAGGAAAAGACACAAAATGGCAATAAATACTACAGATATAATAAAAAACTGAGTAAATAATAAAGTTATTTATTGTAATAAAGAAAATAAACAGAATTGTAACTTTGAATATGATGCGTGTTAGTCAGTGAAATCAGTAGTGATCATGTGGATATGTATGAACAGTGTATGATAAGGTGTGGAGTAAAACAAAATGCTAAGCAAAGCAATAGTGTGCAGGCGCTGACAGGGAAGCGAGCGAGCCACGCTGGAAGCTGGGACTTTTCTATCATGTAGAGCACTGGGCCCAGGTGCTCCAGATCTGGTTGGATACTGCAGTCAGCTCTCTGGCACCTCAAAAGACAACATGGGTAGACACAGTTACTGACAAAGCACACACACAAGTAGACTAAGCAAGAGCCGTCACACTTCCTAATACTACTAATCTAACCTTTCCTAACTCAGGAACCTCGCCCTACAGCCGGGCTACCTGTCTTCACCGCCGGCAGCGAATGGCACCTGCCCCAAGCAACGAGTGCTCTGCTAGGCTTGGATGTCTGCACCAAGCGCAGCTCCCCAGAACAGCGCACCCGCCTCAACTCTCTCCTTTTCAGCACTTCGCAGTCCGTCCCTCCAGTCCTCATCAGGCAAAGGGCCAGCCACTTACCCTAATCAGTGTCTGCAGCAGCTCCCCTCCCTGACCACAGTTACAGTACTTAGCCAAGTCTAGCATTAATGTTACGTTACCGTTACATTGCCCATATGGGAAGGTTAATGTTAACATTGCATAACGTTAACTAATTATTTTCCAACCTCACACAGTCACCATTTGTTCAAAAGTATTATCACTATAAATTCTAACACTTCTCTATTACGTTTTGACTTGGCGTGGCATGGCAGTTTAATAACTGTGGCTAATGTGAGGCTAAACGAAGCTTGCTTGCCTATTATATTAATACCATGTTGAAACTTTTGTACACACATACACACACAGGGCATGAGGCTTAACAATTCAAAGTGTTGTCCTGCAGACTTGCTCACTGCAGGGAAAAGTTGACAGTATGTATTGTAATGACCAAGAGAGGAAAAGTATCAGTTTTGGGGAATGAAGCAGAGACTTTAGCAACTTACAAACAGAGGAAGTGTAGGGTTCCTCCCCGAGGGCGCTGTCTCCACACGAAGTTAGCATCGTTAAGTTAGCATCGTTAGCACAGCTGGGCATCTTGCTCCAAGGCTAACCCAAGGCTAATTCATTAGCTGGCTAATTAGCTATAACAAGTCATGTATAGTGAGCGCAGACAACGATACCTGCTAATTATTCCTAACATAGAAATAAAATACTAGAATGTCACTCACTGAAAAAACTGGAGCACAGACTTCTTGGACGGTCTGTTGGTACAATTAACCCCACAGCAAGCCATATTATTCTTCCAATATTTTCATGAAAAAGTCTAAAAAAGGCACAGACACGGCCGAGAGGTCAAGTTCAGTGACGGCTAGCAGACAGCAGACAGTTAGCAGTGATGGCATCGTCACTCAAAGCAGCCACGCCCTAAATTCTGCAGAACTTTAAGCCTTAATATAATTTAAACAGGTAAGTTATTAAAAAAAATCATCGCCCTCACAGCTGTCATGAAGGGGGAAATTAACTACAGTATAGTATAACCAAAACCGTTTGTACCAGGCTGTAAACATGGTTACTTCTGCTGTAAAGTTAGGCATTTTAATACTGGGGTCTATGGGGACTGACTCTCTTTTGGAGCCGCCCTCAAGTGGCCATTCGATGAACTGCAGTTTTGGCACTTCAGGGTTGGCTTCATTTTTCAGCCCTGGAGGTTGCCGCTTGGTCAGCACACGGCTTGAAATACTGTTAACATGAATCCTTAAAAGGAACCCACAGAAAGTTTCCCTTTAACTGAAAAGATGACTTTAGCAATTTTTTGATAAATGCTGTTTCTCTAAAGGATTTGAAGTAACCTGATAAATCTTTTATGTTCTTTTAATAAACAATCATCCATTTGCATCCCTTAGGTTAGCATACACAGTAAGTATAAAAGTCTAAAAATGGATGAATATAATCCTACTAGTTACTAGCACAACCAGCAAACGTGACATTTAATACTACAGCTAACTGCAGTAAGCAGTTTGTTAAGTTTGTTTTTAAAAAGTTTGCTACTAACCTAGCAAGCATAGCAGAAACCTATAGGCTATAGCAGAAGCCTGATATTTGCTGGGGTCAATGAGAGTGAAAATGAGACCCTGTTTTAACATTAGACATGCTAATGCCTAACATTAGCTTAATGCTAGCTGCCATAATTTCTTTAGCAGCAAATACGACCACTTTACAGTAGTTAATTTACTAACCATTACAACATTAGACAACCTGTAAAGACAGCAAGATAATGCCACTGGTTCAAATGTTTGCTATAAACAAATCTACCTACCAGAACATTTTTAAAGAAATTCTCATCTGCTAACAGGCATTCAGGTTTTTTTTCCTTTACTGATCAATCTAGCCTATTGTTTGCTTGCTCCCCACCAGATCACCGTCAAATATTACAACAGTTACAATCAGTGGACCAATTTTCCAAGATAATAATGCAGCTATGGGTTGACATAGCATTTTCCTAAGTCAAAATATTAATACTTACCTCCTTCTGGTGAAAAATGATGAAAACTTTGGGCAGTTGGAGCAGTTGAATATATAATTTTTTTCTAGAAGAGGGCTCTACCTCCACTTTGCCATTTCCCTTCAAAAACGTCATTAAGATGTTTTCCTTATTACATATACAGTGGTGTAAAAAAGTGTTTGCCCCCTTCCTGATTTCTTTTTTCTTTTTTATCACACCTGAGTTCAATTTCTCTAGCCACACCCAGGCCTGATTACTGCCACACCTGTTCTCAATCAAGAAATCACTTAAATAGGACCTGCCTGACAAAGTGGACAAAAGTAGACCAAAAGATCTTCAAAAGCTAGACATCATGCTGAGATCCAAAGAAATTCAGGAACAAATGAGAAAGAAAGTAATTGAGATCTATCAGTCTGGAAAAGGTTATAAAGCCATTTCTAAAGCTTTGGGACTCCAGCGAACCACAGTGAGAGCTATTATCCACAAATGGTGAAAAGACGGAACAGTGGTGAACCTTCCCAGGAGTGGCCGGCCGACTAAAATTACCCCAAGAGCGCAGCGACGACTCATCCAAGAGGTCACAAAAGACCCCACAACAACATCCAAAGAACTGCAGGCCTCACTTGCCTCATTTAAGGTCAGTGTTCATGACTCCACCATAAGAAAGAGACTGGGCAAAAATGGCCTGCATGGCAGAGTTCCAAGACGAAAACCACTGCTGAGCAGAAAGAACATTAAGGCTTGTCTCATTTTTGCCAGAAAACATCTTGATGATCTCCAAGACTTTTGGGAAAATACTCTGTGGACTGACGAGACAAAAGTTGAACTTTTTGGAAGGTGTGTGTCCCATTACATCTGGCGTAAAAGTAACACTACATTTCAGAAAACGAACATCATAGCAACAGTAAAATATGGTGGTGGTAGTGTGATGGTCTGGGGCTGTTTTGCTGCTTCAGGGCCTGGAAGACTTGCTGTGATAAATGGAACCATGAATTCTGCTGTCTACCAAAAACTCCTGAAGGAGAATGTCCAGCCATTTGTTTGTGACCTCAAGCTGAAGCGAACTTGGGTTCTGCAGCAGGACAATGATCCAAAACACACCAGCAAGTCCACCTCTGAATGGCTGAAGAAGAACAAAAGGAAGACTTTGGACCTTCATTTAAAACTGCATTTTGTGTTGACTTCTGTTATCTTTGACTAATATTTAGATTTGTTTGATGATCTGAAACATTTAAGTGTGACAAACATGCAAAAAAATAAGAAGTCAGGAAGAGGGCAAACACTTTTTCACACCACTGTATATTATTTAGTTTGCTTTGTCATCTAAAAACAAACAAAATGGTTGCTCCCCAGTCCTTATTTAATTTAAAATATTTTTGCGGGAAAGTTGGCAGTAGGTAGTTGGTAGGTAGTATTGAGACAATTTTGATTAAATGTATTTCAATGTTGAAAACCAAATACAATGTTGATTTAATGGCTTTTTTTCATCATTTAAACTGTGACTGCTGTAGAAATGTTGATTTAAAGTCGATTTTTCAACCTCAACATATACCAACCTTCCTGACCATAACTCAATTAGTCTAGCAGGAGAAATAGGTTCCCAAGTACCCGTATTGACCCCCTGGTCACCCTGGTCTGCTGTGGGTGGTCAGGGCAGCACACTGGACTGATAAGCCTGTGACCCAGCAACACATCGATCCACACGGTCAAACCACCGTTGCCCCAAAGTCCTGGTACTTCTAAAAAGTACTACCCCTCAAGCAGGGACCTTTTGGGGGGGTAAAAAATGTGCTCGGTACTTAATTTAGACTCATTTAGTCTAATGTCTTTGTTTTACATGGACCTGTTTTTATAAAAAGTGCTTTGTTATTAGATATTTAAAAAAATTTTTCAACCAATTCTCAAAATTGTCATATGGTGTGACTGTCTCAAGCATGGTTATGGCAATAACGCACGACACGGTTGGGGAAAACGTTGTGTTATATGACAAAGCCAGGAGGAAAGAGAAAGAACAATGGCCGCTGACCCCCTTTATTGACCTGGTCAGACTGAATAAATGGTGGCTGAAGCTGGTCCCTTGGAAGGAGTTCACGCCTCCGGGGATTCTGGGAGACTGAGTTCCATGGCTCTACTTTGTTCACAGAACAAAAGAGCATGCGGCCTCCTAATAAAACGTTAATTTAAAGTCCACAAATGAATTTATTTAAATTGTGGAGTGCCAGTGGTCCCAACAACAGCAAAGTTTGACTCGCATTTATTGAAAAAGTCCAACAAGTGATGGGGAAAAAATAATGTTATTCATAATTTCATATTATATAAATAACACTATGTGAAAATTGTGTCTAACAATGAAGGTAAATCTCTCTCGTGCTATTTGTATATTATTAAAGTTTTTTTTCTTTTTCTTAATTTTTGTTATGTCACACCATAGGACACATTTATGGTACAATTCAGTGAAAATGTTCAACAAAACAGTGAAAACATTGACAAAGTTAGTGACCCCTTATATTTTCTCAAACATCAGATTTTATACTACATAAATATATGTATTCTTTCTTCATAAATGGTGTTACAAATAAAGCATTTTTTAAAGCATATTTGTCAACTGCCCAGATATTTCACATATTGTAGGATGGCCTCTTTCAGGATGCATGCTTGCATCCTTATTCTTAAAATAATATATTCTGAGGTGTTGATGGGTAAGATACTTTGCCAAGAGATGACAAGACAGGACACACACACAGAGTCACAAGTCGACCTTCAGTCAGGCAGGATTTAATATCAGCTGAGGAGCATTACAAGGAATACTGAAAGAACCAAGAAAAGCTTAACTTCTGGATATATACCATTCTAGAAATTGACCTTTAACCTTAGTTGGGGCGACCCTTCTTGGTTCCCCTCAAAACCTATTTATCTTACTTTGCTGGACCCCCAAGACACATCTGGAAGCTCTTTTTCATTTGGGGCCCTGTCCTTTACATTACCTCATAACATTCCTAACCCTGGGGCCCCATAATGTTCCAAACATTACCATAATGGTCCCAGTCCAACACATATAACAAGGTACATGACACGTAAAATGATTCATTGCAAGGAGGGGCGAAAAACATGTGCATGTCCTGCACATTTAACCACAGCAGTATGTGATGGTCGCATCATTGTTGCTAATAATTCTTTAATCAAAGCCACATGTTGAATCAGTTTTCCAGCAGTTGTCACAAAGCCTCTATTGTTCCAGATCATGCTAAAATCATGTGCACACAGGAAGCAAATTTTGAGTCTGTATAAATTGTCACCGCCTTATTGTCAGACAATAAGAAGGCTCTTGTTAATGCAATTAATTCAGCTGCTTGTGCTGATTTATCTGGTAACTTGAATGCCTCCAAACATTTGCCATCATCATCTACAACTGCATAACCTGATAGAATTGTTTTATCATCTGGGCGCATCGACAATCTATCATAACACAAAATAATGTAATTCTTCTTTAGTGGAGCCTGTTGCAAATCTGCTCGAATGCTAAAGACTGAATTAATTAATTCCACACAGTCATGATCAATCTCCATATGATCTTAATGTTCCCCCTGTAACAATGCTTTTTTAAATGCACAGCCGGATTTGTGTGTGCTGCTGTTGAAATCGTAAGATTTTGAGTCCCTGTCAAAATGTGTTCATAATTGCTACGTCTTTGACTAGTCATGTGTTGTGTTGTAATATTCAACAAAATAATGTTTACTGCATGAGAAGTATGAAGAATCATGGTGTGTCCGAGTACAATCGTTTGTGACTTACTCACCATAATTGCAGCTGCTGCCACAGCACATAAACAAGAAACCATCCCTTTTACAATGAATGGCAGTGTTTTTGAATAGCATGCCACTGGTCTTGGTCTGTCCCCGTGAATCTGAGCTAACACAGCAGCAGCTGCACTTCCATCCTCTGCCACATAGAGGTGAAAGTTCATCTTGCAATCAGGCAACCCCAAAGCTGGAGCAGCACACAGCATGTGGTTCACATGTCGGAACGCATGTTTCCTTTCCTCTGACCACTGAATAGTTAAGGGAGAGTCTTTCAGTGTTGTAGCCTGCAAAACAGCATCATATATCACATATTCCAGCAGCCACGCCCTGCAATAATTCACGAGTCCAAGCCAAGACAACATTTCCCTTTTTTGTTTTTGGTCTTTGAATGTCCTTTATCACCTGGATCCTTTCCAGTGACAAATAACGACAACCATCTCTCAGTACATATCCCAAATAGTGAACCGAGGTCTGACAAAACTGTAGCTTAGCCAGTGAGGCTCTGTGTCCACGCGTAGCAAGATACTTCAGTAAAGCAAGAGAGTCTTTCCGGCAATCTTCTTCTGTTGATGATGCCACTAAAATGTCATCCACATACTGTAATAACATAGATGGACCGGGCAAGACCAATTTCGATAAATGTGTGTACTGCTGCTGCATAAACGGTTGGGCTGTCGACATATACCATACTTAATCTTGTAAAGCGATACTGAGCACCACAATACGTGAATGCAAATAAATCTTGTGTATTCTCATGCACTGGAATCGAATAATATGCTGAACACAAATCTACAACAGTATACCATTTAGAATCAGCAGGTTTGGTGACCAGAATGCATTAACATCCAACAATCCCACATTATTTGCATGTTGAGCCCATAACTTCGATGGGACAGAGGCCAAAACTGAAGGTTGCTTCAATAAAACCTC
Source organism: Siniperca scherzeri (assembly GCA_027580175.1). NCBI lineage: Eukaryota > Metazoa > Chordata > Actinopteri > Centrarchiformes > Sinipercidae > Siniperca > Siniperca scherzeri. The sequence continues at coordinate 35,386,759 of CM050842.1, read as the reverse complement.
TGTGTTGTTGATTGTCTGAATTTGTGGTTTGACATCATTCTGCAATGCTTTAATAAAAAAATGAGTGGATTCCTCATACGCCCAGACAATATAATTTTTATTTTGTTTCTCATCACTCTGTGTCTTATCGAGAAATTGATAACAAGAGTCAAGCATTATATCACTGTCAACTCTGTCATTTATAACTGCACAAATAAAAGGCTCTATGTTCTTTCCACAGTAACATGAGTCCATGTGGTGATACAAACAAAATCTGTGGAACCTCTTGTAAACATTCGCTAGACACAAACCTGTCAGAAAATGGTTTATCAATTGGCCTCATCGTCAATATTTTAGAAGCTACCGCATCCTGACAAGCAGCCAGCTCCTTGATCCCATCAATAGTAAAAAGTTTAGACACAAAGACTGACTTCACAACGTCTCCATCGCTATGTTAGGCATTAATGTGGCTAAAATGTACCTAACATCTTTGCCTGACATTGCGCCATATAATAAAACTGAAGTCCATCAATTAATAAATCTTAATGGATTAGTCAAAGGATTGGGAGCATCCTGTGTAATGTGTGAAATATCAGCCAATGTGAGTGGTTTATCCATTACTTTATCATCAATAATCATCATCATAACTTCTTTCACATCTATGCGAAAGGTGACACATCGCTGCACCAATTTGCTGCGTACTGAGTGCAGTCCAAACTATTTCAACCCTTTCATCACCTTGATATTGCTCAATAGTCTTACTAAAACACTTCAAGATCTTATCCGCTATGACAGAGTCTTCCTTCTCTAATGCATCACCTCTCTTTTTGATCTCCAGTATTCTTAGGGGGGTGGTAGGAAGACTCTCTCCTCACACAATCCTTCTGCACCTTCAATTAATCACACAGTATGTTTTCTTCAATTTCTGTCCTTCACTTCCACTTTTGTTTTCATTTAATTTACCTATTTATTAGTAGCGCCCAATTTTAATTCACAACCAAATTAGCCACTCTCCGTCTCTCCATAAAATCAATCACAATTCTTTTACAGAGAGGGTCGCAACATGGAGCAAAATTCCTTCATAAAACAAAAATAATTTTGCTCACCTGTTCGCCGGCTCCGTCGCTGTTCCAGTGACGGCAATTGATGGATAAGATTTTTTGCCGAGAGATGACAAGACAGGACACACACAGAGTCACGAGTCGACATCTAGTGTGCATGCCGTAACGTGCATGCTGCCTGTTGCCGTAGCTCCGTCTCGTCGTCTTACTTTTTCCAACTTTTAGCTTTCCTTTTTCTTCCAAACTTGTGTAACTTGTGTGTAAGTATAATTTAAACTACGCTCTTTACGAAAATGAGAGAGTACTTTTTTTCGCCGTGGAACTTCTTCTCCTGCTTCTTGGTCAGGGCACCGCTGCAGATCAGCTGTTTGGTCGCATTGTTTACACCAGGGAACAGCTGATCGCGCTGAAGCCAAGTGGCTTGGCGCCCAGGACAACCGATGTCCCCACTGAGATCGGGAGAAGGACACACCGAGGATGCAGAGGTGGAACGAAGCGGCGAGGGAAGAGAGAGGGGTGCAGACCAAAGAGACTTAATAACAAGACATTTAAGCCATGTCTGCCTTCTCTCGTAATGGGCATCGTGAGATCACTGGCGAATAAAATGGACGAGCTAATCTCGGGTGACTTCAACCATGTCAGTGTTTCAACAACACTGACTAATTTCACCCAGTATGTGAATTGTCCTACTAGAGAGGAGAGGACACTGGACCTGCTGTATGCTAACATTAAGGACACATACAGCTCTTCCCCCCTCCCCCCCTGGGTAGGTCAGACCACAACCTAGTTTACCTCATTCCCTGCTATGTGCCTCTGGTTAAAAGGCAGCCTGCGACCACAAGGACAGTGAGGAGATGGTCAGAGGAGGGCTATGAGACACTGCAGAAATGTTTTGAAGTGACAAACTGGGATGCACTCTGTGAGCCTCATGGAGAGGACATTGATGGGCTCACTGAGTGCATCACTGGCTACATTAACTTCTGTGTGGACTGCAATGTCCCAACTAAGATGGTCCATTGTTATCCAAATAACAAACCGTGGGTAACAAAGGACATCAAAGACATCCTGAATGCCAAGAGGAGGGCCTTTACTGATGGTAATAGGGAGGAGTTGAGGGCAATCCAGGCCAACCTGAAGGTGAAGATCGGGGAGGCCAAGGAGAAGTACAGGAGGAAGCTGGAGCGGAAACTCCAGCAGAACAACATGAGAGAGGTCTGGAGCGGCATGAAGAGCATCACTGGCTTCAGGCCGACTGTCAGCAGAGGAGTTGAAGGCAGCTTGGACAGGGACAATGAACTTAATCTGTTCTTTAACAGATTCGACACACCAGCTCCTGCTCATCCCCCCTCTAACTCAGCTGCTGTCGGCCCTCAAGCTCCTCTGAGTACTCTGCTCCCCCCTGCCCCATCTTCCTGGGAGAGTCCGACTCCCCCCTCAACTGGCTATCAGCCTAACGGCCCTCTTCACACTACTAATGACCCCCCCCCCCCGCCTGTAACCTCTGCTGTGTGCCTGACTACTGACCAGGTGAGAGGACAGCTGATGAAACTCCACTCAAACAAGGCTGCAGGCCCCGATGGAGTTAGCCCCGGGGTGCTTAAAGCCTGTGCCCCCCAGCTATGTGGAGTCCTTCAACATATCTTCAACCTGAGCCTGAGTCTTCAAAGGGTCCCTGTTCTGTGGAAGACAGCTTGACTCGTGTGCTGAAGATGCCGCGTCCCAGTGGCTCAAAGGACTACAGACCGGTGGCACTGACCTCCCACATAATGAAGACCCTGGAGAGACTGGTGCTGGACAGCTGCGGCCCATGGTCAGACCCCTCCTGGACCCCCTTCAGTTCGCCTACCAGCCCCGGCTGGGAGTTGAGGATGCCATCATCTTCCCACTGAACCGCATCCACATCCACCTGGACAAGCTGGCAAGCACGGTGAGGATCATGTTTTTTGACTTCTCCAGTGCTTTCAACACCATCCGGCCAGCCCTGCTGGGTGAGAAGCTGGCAGCCATGCAGGTGGATGCCCCCCTCGTGTCCTGAATTGTGGACTACCTGACTGGCAGACCTGCAGCACTGTGTGTCGGACAGCATGGTCAGCAACACCGGGGCCCCCAAGGGGAATGTCCTCTCTCCCTTCCTCTTCACCATCTACACCACGGACTTCAGCTACCACACAGAGTCCTGCCACCTTCAGAAGTTTTCTGATGACTCTGCTGTGGTGGGTTATATCAGCGGTGGTGATGAGACTGAGTACAGGGCTGTGGTGGGAAACTTTGTCTCATGGTGTGAACATCTGCCGGACAATGCTGAAGATGTTTTATGAGTCTGTGGTGGCCAGTGCTATCCTGTATGCTGTTGCATGCTGGGGCAGCAGGTTGAGGGTAGCGGATGCTAACAGACACAAACAAACTGATCCGTAAGGCCAGTGACATTGTGGGGGTGGAGCTGGACTCTCTGTCAGTGGTGTCAGAGAGGAGGATGCTGGCCAAACTACATGCCATCTTGGACAGTGTCTCCCACCCACTCCATGATGTGCTAGTCAAACAAAGGAGTACCTTCAGCGGAAGACTCATCCCCCCAAAAAGCACCACAGAGCGCCACAGGAAGTCATTCCTGCCTGTAGCCATCAAGCTCTTTAACTCCTCCCTCTAATTGTCAGTCTATATGACCCTAGGTCATTAAACTGGACATTGATCATTACATCTCTGCAATACTTGACATAATTGTACAATATTCTGTGTAATACTCCTGTGCAATATTTTAGTTTAAAATTCCCTATTTATTGATATTGATATTACTCATACCTCTATTACTGCTGTGCAATATCCTCCGTCTTATTATATTATAAGAGAATAAACTAGTTGATTTGGCTACTGCAGGAAACTGTTGCGAAACAAAATAGCAAAAGTTATATTGTAATGAGCCTACAATTTGTTATTTGCCTGTTTTTCACCAATAAAGAGTGGCTATACCATGTCATTGACCTTTCCATTTGATTCCTGGTGTCAAAATTATATGAAAAAGTGGCTTAATTTGTCTTTGTGTGCTGTCTGCAAAATCAGCATTTTTCACCACTGGACATCAATTCAAGATGGCCGCCAAATGAACCCCATGGGGCATTAGTTGACCTTGGCAACATCAAAAATTCTTAACTAGAAACCATTACGGTAAAAAAAAAAAAAACAGGTTACAAAAAAATGCCATGGGGTGCATGGGAACCTATTTCTCCTGCTAGACAAAATGCTGAATTTTTTCTTACCACATGTAAAATGGTTGCTATGATGTAGCCTGATTTTGTTTAGAATTTGGGAAATATATAAAGACTTAATTAATAACAAATAATATAAAAGCACCAGGGAAATGACAGATTAGATACCCAATACGATTTTAGCTCTAATCTCATATAAATAAGATTGATGATGATCTTTACCTGACATAAATTAGCCGTCACTTAACCTTGTGTTAGCTTAAAATAAGGATAACTTATTCAAATTCAACACGTTCAACACACAACAGTAAAATATTGTAAAACAACTTGTCACCTGTGAAATGTTATTCCCCGTTGCTTGGTATTGGGATTTCTTTTGTTCCAAAGCAAGTACAGGAGGAAGCTGGAGCGGAAACTCCAGCAGAACAACATGAGAGAGGTCTGAGCGGCATGAAGAGCATCACTGGCTTCAGGCCGACTGTCAGCAGTCCAAAAGCAGCACAAAAGTCTGGCATTTTCTACTATTTGAATGGGTCAGAACACTACCTACCGCGCTGCTCCTTTGGCAAATTGGTACAGTCCCACAGAGCTCCTGATGGGGAGGAAAATAAAAACAACCATTCCTGTCATTCCATCCCAGCTCAACCCAGGATGTGCGGACATGGAGAACTTGAAAAGAACAGAACAGAGATACAGACAAAAACAGCGACAGAACTATGATCGAAGACACAGAGCACATGACATGTCACACCTTCAACCTGGTGACCATGTGTGGGTCAAGGACATGATAGAGAGAGGTACCATGGTGTCTACAGCTGGCACGCCAAGGTCCTACATCAAAGATACGCCCAGGGGCTCCCTGCGAAGAAATAGGTACCATCTCTCGCCAACCCCTGTGTCTCCTGAAACACCTACCAATGTAACTGAGCCAGCACCTATGAGCACTGTTCCTGATGTGGAACATGCTCCTGTCACACCTGAAGTCCAGTGTGACCCTAGTCAGCAGACTCCAGTGTGTGAGAAACGTTTTCCTGCCAGAATCAGGATGCCTCCTACTTACCTGAAAGACTTTGTTTGTCCTTAGAAGTGAAACCTGAGTTAAAAGGGGGCAGCAAAGAGTTGACTGTTTTGCTGTTTTGAGATTGCTGTTAAAGTGTTTACAGAAGCATAATGTTTAAAAGTGTTTCATGGCTAAGCAGTATGGTAAAAGTTAAGAGAAGCCATATGTGTTAATATTGCTACTGATCTTGATAATACTTGAAGGATTTACAGTAAAAGAGGTAAACTGAAGAGCCATCTTTTTACAGTTTGAAATGGCTAATTATTATGTTTATTCATACATCTGCACAGGCAATATCCTTTATTTAGAAAGGGCCATGTAGTATTAGGGTGAATACGGGGGTAGGACCCTTGGGCAGGTGACTGTTGAAAGGGGGAGACAATAAAGCTGTGGGTTGAACAGGCCCAAAAAACACAACTCGCGTTTTGGATTTTTTTTACCCGCGATTCTGTTTTCACAACAGCAGGTGAGCCGCGGGAGAATGACATCGGAACCAACAGGTGCACTTACAAGCTTTAAAGGTCCAGTGTGTAGGATTTAGAGGCATCTAGCAGTGAAATTGCACTTAGCAACCATTTGAATACTGCTCTCCTTGCCCAGCATGTAGGAGAAACTTTGGTGGCCGCAAAACTTAAAATAACCCTGCAAAAGGCCCAATCTAGAGCCAGTGTTTGGTTTGTCCCTTCTGGGCTACTGTAGAAACATGAAACCTCTTCATTTATGAGCCTTGAAGAGGAGGACATTTTGTTAAATACATGAGCTCTCAGAAGGACATTTTGTGTGCAAAAACACCCAAGTAGAATTATCTCCTAATAAGACCTGCGTAAAAAATCAAATAGAAATAAGAATTTATAATTGAATTACTGTATACATAAACACTGGCACAATTAAGATGCCGTGCATGGTGGGAGACAAAAGCTAATTAAATAATTCAACAAAATAAAATAACACCACATAAAAGATACCCTTAAGAAAATTGATAAAACTGAAAGTTTGGGATTAAACTTAAATACTTAAAATCTAAAAACAAAAGTGATAAATAACTCAAGACCTGACCATAGGAAATTAGTGGCACAAATAATCATGGCAACTACAAAAATAACAGCGGAAGAAATTTTAATAAAAGCAAATCCACTGCCCTGATCGGTGCGAAGAGCAAAGAACACTGCAACCAAATGGCCAGAGGGCGGTGCTTTTGACGTGTGTGTGAGGGGAGATGGCAACTCATCAAAAATCATAAAATAAAGGAGGAGCACAATGGGATGGAGGAAGTGGAGACTTGATGTTTGAAACAGAGGAAGGAAATAGCAAACAGCTTGAGAACTAATGAAAGAACTTCTACAGTGGGTAAATATGTAAAACTGGCGGAATTCCATTGATGGAGCCGTATCAAGGACTGTATCAGGCAGATAGCAAATCTTGTTCCATTGAGCTATAATTTTGGTTTTAAATTCTTCAGTGAGCTTTAGAGGAGATGCTTTGTGTGATTTGATAGATGTGAATTACTCTACTTCTGATGGCATATCGGGATCTTCCTGATGAAATGTCGTTCCATACCACTCGGTGGTTGTTGCAAAATTTAAGTTGTATTTTAGACCAGTTTTGATCTGATCTGTTGTCGTGTTTGTTCTCTTTGGGTGAATTTTACTTTGGCTAAAACAGGGCTGGCTCTGGCTGTGTCTGGCACAGCCCTGTTTTGCTATGCAATAGCATTGTTTACTCAGACCCACACACTGTTAACCTTGAGATCTGTAGCTCATTGTGTTAATTCAAGCTGTCTGATAAACACACAGGAACACACATCCCTTAGTGCTTCTTTTGGATTGTTTGCATTCCATTTCTGACACTGAGTGAGTGTAGTTCTGCATGTATCAGAGCAAATTGACACTTCATTTGAACATTTTACACCTTTTCTAAATTGCATTTGTTGCTTCCCTTAGATTTCATTAGGGGCTTTACATAAAACAATGTTGAAAAGGCAAGTAAACACATTAAATCTATTATTGGTTCTCTTCTAGAACATGGTGTTCTGACACCTGCCTCTAGCCAGTAATACATTTATACCTCTAAAAGCTAACAAACCTGGAGAATGGCACTTTGTTAAAGTTCTGGAAGCTGTGTGCAATTCTAATTTTGGTTGGTGTTAATTCTAATTTAGCCTCATAACCGCATGGCTCCAAATTTAACACAGTGATGTATTTGTGTTCAGCATTAATGCTCTGATAGTTAGTATTGTTCCTACAAAATCAACCTCAGAGGTAAAGGAGACTTTTTGGCCTTGTTGATCTGATGGAGGCATGTTGCTTCTGAGAAGCCATGTGAACAGACTCTACTCTCCTCCTGAAACATTTTGACTGAAAGAGGCCACCTAACTGGGGAAGCTGGAAAAATGGTTGTCTCCTCTCACCAGACAGAGATGTGCTCCCTCTGCAGGCTTTGGATTCATGGATCCACTGAAATGGACTTTGTCATTTATGCTGCTACTCTGAACTCTGCATCTGAAACCCTTCAATGAACTGAACCTATGACATCTGCAGTCAGAGACTTGAAGGCTGCTCTCACATCAGCACCAGACAGTGATCTGCCTTTTCAGAGACAAACAGCTTCATCATGGGCATCTTGGTTCAGAAACAGGGCTCTCATTACTGCCTGATGGTTTTCTGTTCTTCTGCACTGCCTCCTGCAACACAGGGGGTGACAGTCTGTTTGCGAGCTGTTACAGCTACAACTATTGTTATGGACTTCAGTTGTGAAGTCTTGGCTATATCAAATCTGTATTGTACATTCTGAACACTTCTGACACCCAACACATAACAGCTGCCCAAATCAAGTTACAATGCGACCATTCTGTTTAACTTTAATATCAGCCTTCACATCCAGCTACATTGATCCCATTGATTAACTTTGATGATAATTACTCACAGTTGTGAGACACAAGTGATACAGAGGAAGGAGAAATATTCAGATTCCCTACTTAAGGAAAAGTACACATTATGTAGAATAGCCCATTTCAGAATAACATATGTCATATTATTGGATTATAATAATTGAGGCATTTAAGTGTCCTTTGTTTTAATGTTGGCGAATCAATAAAAGTTTATCTGTAAACTTCATTTCTTGACTATATCTTTTATCAATACTCTGAATCTGCAAAATAACTGAAGTTGTTCAATAAATGTAGTGAAGGCATGTGCTTTGTCTCCTAATACATCTACTTAACGTGCTATGTTGTAGGCACTAACGCATACCTGTACTTCAGCTGCGGGCCAGACTGACACCATTTTTCACTGATTAAAACAAGGAGCTGCATTAACTTTATCTGAAAATATATATTTGAAAGAACAATAAAAAATGCTCTTCCACACATTAGCCTAAAAGTAAACCCTGACTGTGAGTCTAAACATTTAGGCTCAATGGTATGACTCAGAGCCCTTAATGAAGTGATAGAAGACTATGGAGCAGAGGAGTCTAATCCGCACACACTGCTGACAAATGTTCCTCCAACCCCTAAATATTACACAGTCATTGATCTTTGTTCCGCTTTTTCAGTGTGCCACTAAGTCCAAAGGTCTCAACACGTAGCTGTTTGTTCAGACACACAACAACAATGTCATAAAGACTCACTATCACTATATTACATCATATGTATCTATCACTATATTACATCATATGAAGTGTAAGTGCGCATGCGCAAACAAGCATGCTGCCTGTTGCCATAGCTCCGTCTCGTCGTCTTACTTTTTCCAACTTTTAGCTTTCCTTTTTCTTCCAAACTTGGGTAACTTGTGTGTAAGTATAATTTAAACTACGCTCTTTACAAAAATGAGAGTAGAAAGTGTTTTAGTACTTTTTTTCGCCGTGGAACTTCTTCTCCTGCTACTCGATCAGGGCACCGCTGCAGATCAGCTGTTTGGCCGCATTGTTTACACCAGGGAACAGCTGATCGCGCTGAAGCCGAGCGGCATGGCGCCCAGGACAACCGATGTCCCGCGTTAGCCCGGAGTCAGACGGAGTTCCGTGAGTGTAGTTTGATGTGCTTCTCAGAGACATGGCTACACCAGGATATCCCGGATCATAACGTTTCCATCGACGGCTTTCAGACTGTCTGGGCCAACAGGGATCACACCGGGAGCGGTAAGCGGAAAGGTGGCGGGCTTGCTGTTCTGGTCAACAACAGATGGTGTAACCCTGGTCACGTTACTATCAAGCAGAGTATATGTAGCCCGGACATTGAACTGTTAGCTGTGGGACTCCGGCCACATTATCTGCCATGTGAATTCTCACATGCCATTGTTGTGGCTGTTTACATCCCCCCCTCTGCTAACCCGGCATCGGCATACAACGCCATTCACACTGCCCTAGCACAACTCCAGACTCAACACCTGAGTGCACTCATATTAATCTTGGGTGACTTCAACCATGTCAGTGTTTCAACAACACTGACTAATTTCACCCAGTATGTAAATTGTCCTACTAGAGAGGAGAGGACACTGGACCTGCTGTATGCTAACATTAAGGACACATACAGCTCTTCCCCCCTCCCCCCCTGGGTAGGTCAGACCACAACCTGGTATACCTCAAACCCTGCTATGTGCCGTTGGTCAAAAGGCAGCCTGCGACCACAAGGACAGCGAGTAGATGGTCAGAGGAGGCCTATGAGACACTGCAGGAATGTTTTGAAGTGAAAAACTGGGATGCACTCTGTGAGCCTCATGGAGAGGACATTGATGGGCTCACTGAGTGCATCCCTGGCTACATTAACTTCTGTGTGGACTGCAATGTCCCAACTAAGATGGTCCATTGTTATCCAAATAACAAACCGTGGGTAACAAAGGACATCAAAGACATCCTGAATGCCAAGAGGAGGGCCTTTACTGATGGTAATAGGGAGGAGTTGAGGGCAATCCAGGCCAACCTGAAGGTGAAGATCGGGGAGGCCAAGGAGAACAACATGAGAGAGGTCTGGAGCGGCATGAAGAGCATCACTGGCTTCAGGCCGACTGTCAGCAGAGGAGTTGAAGGCAGCTTGGACAGGGACAACGAACTTAATCTGTTCTTTAACAGATTCGACACACCGGCTCCTGCTCATCCCCCCTCTAACTCAGCTGCTGTCGGCCCTCAAGCTCCTCTGAGTACTCTGCTCCCCCCTGCCCCATCTTCCTGGGAGAGTCCGACTCCCCCCTCAACTGGCTATCAGCCTAATGGCCCTCTTCACACTACTAATGACTCTCTCTCTTCCACTTCACCATCTACACCACGGACTTCAGCCACCACACAGAGTCCTGCCACCTTCAGAAGTTTTCTGATGACTCTGCTGTGGTGGGATGTATCAGCGGTGGTGATGAGAATGAGTACAGGGCTGTGGTGGGAAACTTTGTCTCATGGTGTGAACATCTGCCGGACAATGCTGAAGATGTTTTATGAGTCTGTGGTGGTCAGTGCTATCCTGTATGCTGCTGCATGCTGGGGCAGCAGGTTGAGTGTAGCGGATGCTAACAGACTCAACAAACTGATCCGTAAGGCCAGTGACATTGTGGGGGTGGAGCTGAACTTTCTGGCGGTGGTGTCAGAGAGGAGGATGCTGGCCAAACTACATGCCATCTTGGACAGTGTCTCCCACCCACTCCATGACGTGCTGGTCAAACAAAGGAGCACCTTCAGCGGAAGACTCATCCCCCAAAAAAGCACCACAGAGCGCCACAGGAAGTCATTCCTGCCTGTGGCCATCAAACTCTTTAACTCCTCCCTCTAAGTGTTAGTCTATATGACCCTAGGTCATTAAACTGGACCCTAGGTCATTAAACTGGACATTGATCATTACATCTCTGCAATACTTGACATAATTGTGCAATATTATGTGTTAATACTCCTGTGCAATATACTATTTTCAGTTTAAAATTCCCTATTATTGATATTGATATTTATTCATACCTCTATTACTGCTGTGCAATATCCTCCGTTTGATTATAATCTTAATAAGCTACATTTAACTTGACAGTTCATGCACTTATAACATTACATCTTCACATTACCTTATACTGTATTATTATCATCAACCGGTAAACCCACTTTGTACTTCACACTTATTTTATACTTATACCCACTTGGTACTTAATTTATTTTCTGACCTGTATTATAGTGTATTATATTTTTTGCTTAGTACTTCTATTCCTGTGTGCACTGATGTGATAGTGAGCTGCTGTAGCAAAAGAATTTCCCCACGGGGATCAATAAAGTATTTCTGATTCTGATTCTGATACAAGAGCTGGAAAAAAGGGGGCATAAGGTCTCCCAACAAAAACTACAGTATTGTCAAACTAGCAGTTAAAAGCCTACTCACACCTGCAACACACCGTCTGCAACACACCACAGCAAAGAAACAACCAGTAGCGTATTATTCCACTGCCCTATTGCCTGTAGAACAAGGCTTGCCACCTTGCTATCAAGCTCTTGCAGCAGCACATTTGATGTGTGAAAAAGCATCCTCTCTCACTAATGGGTTGTGTGTAGCTACTACTGATCTGTTATCTTTAGTCACCCTGAGGCGCATGGTTTTCAACATTGCGCAAGGGGGGAGGTCATCAAGACGATAACAAACATGGGGTTATGGTCACCTAAACTGCAGCCACAGGTGGATGCTATATTGGGTAGATGTGTAACATGCATAAAAAACAACGTCCGAAAAGGCATAATCACACCAATTGGACACACCAATACCGCAGGGTCCATTTAAACACATTGCAATGGACTACGTCAACATGATTAAACCAATACAAGGAAAAAGGTATATAAAAGGTTGGTCAGAGAGGACAGGTTTAGCCGTTGGGTAGAGGCTACACCAGCAAAACATAAAAATGTAGACACAGTGATTAAATTCTCATGCAGAGACGTCTCGATTTGGTTTGCCAACTTTGAGTTCAGACAATGGGAGAGAGTTTATTGATAAAACAGTAAAAGACATACAGTATACCAAAAATTAGGAATAAAACAAAGACTAGGATGTGTATACCATCCAGGAATGGATGAAAGAGTGAATGGAACGTTAAAGGCAAAACTAATCATGATATGTGCTCAGACCAAATTAACCTGGGTGGATGCAGTGCCTTTAGTGCTCATGGCCTGTAGATCAGGAATTAACAGAAAAACGCAACTGACACCGTATGAAATGCTTACATATTGACCCATGCCAGCTCCCCCATACAGACTTCTGCAAAAAAGGTCCCACTTTAGATATTTTGGAAAAAGATATAAAGATGTTTGTAAAACAGATCACTATTATACATCGAGAAGTCTTGTTACAGGAAAAATTCAAGGAGAAGGAGCGAGAGGAGGAACCGGCCCAGAAAGGAGGGACCCTACGAGGTGGTCCGCTCCACAGGAACAGCGGTCCGAGTAAAGGGCTCTACAGGGTACCACCTCAATTACTATACTAAGGCTCCTCCAGCTGGAGTAAATGCCAAAGATCAAATCAATGGAAAGGAGGATGAGACAGGAAACAAAGACTCGAACTTTCACACAGACATTGATGGTGGTGAGTCTTCTGCTTTTGATTACTTAAACACATCAGCTAACAAACCAACTGCAATCTGTGATTCAGGTCATACCTCTGAAACCGACAATCAGTCCAGCTGATGTGACTGCAGAGTTCCCCACTATCAACTTTGACGCCCTCGACAGCAGCGGTGTCAGATGAATTTGGGGGGTCTAGCTGCAGTTTTAGCTGAATCTGTACCTTGTTCTGAAGACTTATGGGAAACTGAACTAAGGGATGGGAAGTTGCTAATGAGAATTGGAGAACATTGGTTAATTGATTCCAAGAGAACATGTTGTTTAACACCTCACGAGAATACACACACAGGGGTCACCTCAGAAAGGGGTAGAAGCTGGTCGCCTGATTGCACTAGGAGACTTAGAGAGACCAGTTTGCAGCCTTAACATAGCAAGTGATTTTCCTGACAAAAGCTATGAATCACTAACACAAGAAAGATGAAGAGCAGGTCCTGCGGTGTGGTCTTAACATGTTAGCCTCAGTCATTCCTAAACAAAACTTCCACAATTTATGTCAATTCTGTATTTACCGGTTAAAACCACTAAACACTGTAACAGTACAACTGGAAAACTCATAGTGGAAAATAGTATTAAACAAAACTAAATGCAATTGTCAGTTACGTCCAAATTAAGCCTACAATGTAAATCAGTTTCATGATGGGACAACATTTGTCAAGCTCAAAATAGTGATGAGTAATAACAAATAACCACAGGAGTATATATCCAAACACTCAAAAAAGCACTACAAACAGTAGGTAATCTTGAAACAACAATCAGCTGTCCCATACACCTAAACCAACGACCGGAGCAAATAGATCAAGGATGGAGAAAACCCACAGCCACTCTCACCTTGCCAAAACTTCCTTTGCAGGAATTATTAAAAGAGTGTGTATTGGCAGCATGCATACAAGCCAGAAAGGTGTCCAACAAAAATGTATGATATTGGTTTTGTGTTAATTCATTGTATTTATGATTTGTATCATGTGTTACTTTGTAAATTTGTAAAAGTAGGAACCACTGTCACCCATACTGAAACAGAATGGTACACAGTGTCAAGACAACACTGTAATTACCTTTTAGTGGCTAAAGCAAAAACAGGAGTATGTAAACGACACAATTCCGTGACTCTAGATCTATCCTTTAATATCGCTTGTTGGGGAGACGTTGCCTCCGACACTTTGATTTCAACCACAATACTCAAAGACGCTTTACACAATAAATAAAAGATCCTAGAGAACTACAGGCACAGTGACCAGTAACTCTATGAATATGGACAGGTAAGTATTGTATTAAAATAAACGTATCCTTTAAGACTCAGGCCTTTGCACAGTTTCATATGGAGGCACACAAAAACAGTTTTCTTTGTTCGATCCTCTATGGGAAACAGGTCATCACAAAATCATCCATTGTTTTTTTTTATGCCATGATTGCCCCTTTAGTTTAAGAGCTTTATGGACTCACATGCCAACTGCCAAGGGGCTTCAACACACACACACACACACACACACACACATTTATGCACACACATAGTCACAATCCAATTCCATGTGTGATTTCCTGGTGGTAGGATTTCACATTTGTTATTGTTTTGAGATGGTGTGTGTGTGTGTGTGTGTGTGTGATGAGGAGCTTGGTTGTGTGGGTTTATCCTCATAGCCCCAGCTGTCATATTTTAATCTCCCCTTTGTGTAGCCAGTGTGTGTGTTTAGGGTGCGTGCATGTGTGCATGTTTATTCTCATTATGTGGGCACTGAGGCACTTACAGTGTTGTGCACTTGTAAACACACACACACACACACACACACACACACATACGTTAACTGTGTCAGTGTGTCACATGAGAGGATTAAAACCTCATGTCAGAGACAGTTTATGTGCCAACCATGCTTAGTGACAATAAAATATATTACCAAGGCTTTATTATCTATTGCAACTCAGTCAACAAGCCCGGACTGTGCTTTGCTGTGCTGGGGAGTACATTTAATCACGATTTAGTGCAATCATGACGTTCATTGTAAGGGAGGCGGGGTCATGGCTGGAGAAGCAATAGAATACGCTTTCAGCTTGATTGACACCCTTGTCGTCCAATCAGTGCTATTTTTATTGCGACAATTCTGCTGTTGGAGATTGGCATCAGAGTTTTGTAGTAGGCTGACAAATATGTCGGTCTCTGGGAATCTCTTGGCCACCAATATTATGGATATATGAGAAGAGCACATAATTGTTTTGGGATTAGATTCACTTGGTTTTTTTTCTTTTTAACTTCCGTATTGGCGGAGCGACCTGCAGACAGATGCTGGTTATTTTAAAGAAGTAAAAAAAAAAACCAAGCAGCTTCCACCACTAGCTAACAGTTAGTTAAGCTAGCTGCCTGTAGTAAAATAACGTCAGATGTATCGGTGGCTGGCTAGCTAGCCAACCATTTAACGTTATCTGTAAATTAGCTTGGCGCTGGGAGAGCTAGCCGCCAGAGCAAGACCCCTGCAGCCTGCTGGCACCGCCGAATGACTCGTATCGATAATAATGGACGTAACGACTGCTGGTTATAATCCCAAGAGGAAATAACGCGACCAAGACTGGCACATCTCATTCACCGTTTTTGGACCCAGAGCCATTGTAAAACCCCTCACAGGTGAGGGGAATTGTTAGCCTGCTGCTAGCCAGGGCTAACCCATGGAAACCTGAGTAGCTTAAGGCTAGCTAATGTTACTGTTACATGGAAACGAAGCTCATACAGTATACTGTGCCTTACCAATCACACTATTTATCGCCTTAATCATGAATCGTCTTTACTTTGGTTTAATACTTAAGTGTAAGTCATTTTCTTTATATCCTGACCAAGCTCGCTTTAGCTAGAATTCCCATCATCGTCCTGCTGCTGTGACTCATTAGCGTTAGTTGTCTCCACCCTACTTTCATTTCATCATTATGGATAGTCTGCATTATAGTCAGCTACCGTTAACGGAACGCCGGAATTAAAATGTCATTTTGCTCCTCACACCAGGTCTGTAACGTTATTATCGTCCCCGCCCCGTCTTCAGTATTGCCCACTGTCCAGTGTTAGTTGGATATCTTTCACTTGTGTGCACAGAACGTTATGCCAAATTGTCTTTACTACATTTGACTGGGAACAGCGGCAATCAAACCCAGAAGCCACTGTCCGGTTATATTCGCACGCCTACTAACAGAGTGGATCGAGAAAAGGGTTCAAATATTGAGTTGAAACATGTACATTAGCTTATCACAACCGCCACACTCCTTTCCAGTGTAGTCGGCGTCATGTTCCATCCGTCTTGATAGAGGACGGCTGATCGTGTCCACTGAGCTGTCCAACCAAGCGCTGCTGGGCCGTTTGACCGAACCAGTTAAGGTTGCCTGTCACCTGGCTCAGCCGTGTCTATAAAGATCCTCTACCTGCATTTGAGACGTTAGTAAGCTGTTCCATTCTAAGCAGTTTTTTTCAACCTGCGATATTCGATTGAAATGGCAATCCAAAATTGGAGACTCGTGGTCAGGAAATTAGGTTGTTGGCATCTATGGGGAAAAGCCATCATTTTGCCGGTTTAGTGCATATACCAAGGCTGTAACTGCTGTTGTTACAGCGCTGCCGGGACTGCAGCGGGCCATACACACCCAGCATCTGGGAATAAAAGTTCCGGGTACTTTGGGTGTAAGTACTGGCAGTGCTGTAGGTGTAGATGTAAGATGGTTTTCTACCTTTACAGCATTGGAGGGTAGAGAGTTTGCCTGATAGAGTAAGGAGGCACAGTGTTTTAGCTCAAGAGGAGTATTAATCAGATCACATGGAAAGGACTAATGATTAAATGAGGAAATAACTTATCTAGGAGGAATAGTCTTATGTCTTCGTGGATCGGGAGGAAATGCAAATAATGCTTTGTATGTTCAGAAGTGAATTGAGAGCACTTAATAAGGTAAAGCATCTCATATTATTGCTTTCAGAAATGCAAGCCTTGATTTTTGCAGCATGTCACTGCAGATGTATCCCTTATCAGACAGGAGTGTATGTTCAGTTTTGGGCATCATGCCACTTGGAGGTACCAGGTCCATTTGATAGTAATAAACCTTACTGTTGGCATTCACATGTCATCATAACGTGGCCCACTATGGCAGCCTGCCAAGTTTAGGCAAATATTTGGTAATAAACAAGAAGCAAGAACTTTCCTGCTAGTTTGCATGGCAGGGTGTGTGTGTGTGTGTGTGTGTGTGTGTGTGTGTTATCAGATCCCTCCACACCTGAACAGCTTGGGTTTGTTAAGCCCATTCAAAGAGTAGATTTTCTTTTAATTTCTTAGTTTGAAGAATGTTTGGTTTGAGAAGGCTTCTACTTTAAGTCCATGATTTAAAAAAAAAAAAAAAAAAAAAGTGGGTAGAAAATGACTACAGACACACACTTCCTTTTCAGGATGGCATGATCAAGATTTTTTCCCCAAATCTCAATACGAAAACAGCAATGCAGATGAAAATAGGACTGCATTAAAAATTTAAAAACAAATCCAATTTAGAAAAGATGTTTGACAGTATTACTGGGTGACAAAATAAATATTGATACAATACATTAACAATACAAAATAAAGATTATATATTTATCAAATGCTTATTTAAACATTGAAAAATTATAATGACTAATCATACTGTTCTATGTAGGCTAATCATATAGTTAAGGGATTGATTTCTTTGGGTTTCTCATTGAGATATAACTGATTTGATGTACAGGCTGATATGCTGGGCTACGTGTTGCCTATTACGACCCACCATAGCATGTACAGAATGATGAGCGCAGATAACAAGGAGCATCGCTCTTGTTAAAGCTTGAGTGCAGGACTTTTACATATAAATGAACATCCCTTGCCAAACAAGTTCATACAAAGCTGATCAAGCCTATCACCGCCAGGTAAATCTCTCTGTATTCGGCAGTATATTGGAGTTTTTAATTCTGGTGTACAGTGCATCTGGAAAGTATTCACAGCGCTTCACTTTTTCCACATTTTGTTATGTTACAGCCTTATTCCAAAATGGATTCAATTCATTATTTTCCTCAAAATTCTACAAACAACACCCCATAATGACAACGTGAAAGAAGTTTGTTTGAAATCTTTGCAAATGTATTAAAAATGAAAAAAATCCCATGTACAGAAGTATTCCCAGCCTTTGCCCTGACACTCAGACTGAGCTCAGGTGCTTCCTGTTTCCTCTGATCATCCTTGGGATGTTTCTGCAACTTGATCGGAGTCCACCTGTGGTAAACTCAGCTGATTGGACATGATCTGGAGAGGCACACACCGGTCTATATAAGGTCCCACAGTTAACAGTGCACGTCAGAGCACAGGCCGAGCCATGAAGTCCAAGACCTTGTCTGTAGACCTCCGAGACAGGACTGTATCGAGACACAGGTCTGGGGAAGGGTACAGAAACATTTCTGCAGCATTGAAGGTCCCAGTGAGCACAGGGGCCTCCATCAGAAGTTTGGAACCGCCAGGACTCTTCCTAGACCCGCCCGCCCGGTCAGACTGAGCGATCTGGGGAGAAGGGCCTCAGTCAGGGAGGTGACCAAGAACCCGACGGTCTCTGACAGAGCTCCAGCGTTTCTCTGTGGAGAGAGGAGAGCCTTCCAGAAGAACAACCATCTCTGCAGCACTCCACCAGTCAGGCCTGTACGGTGGAGGGGCCAGACGGAGGCCCCTCCTCAGTAAAAGGCACATGACAGCCCGCCTGGAGTTTGCCAGAAGGCACCTGAAGGACTCCCAGACCATGAGAAACACAATTCCCTGGTGTGATGAAACAAAGATTGAACTCTTTGGCCTGAATGGCAAGCGTCATGTCTGGAGGACACCGGGCACCGTCATCAGCTGGCCAACACCGTCCCTACAGCGAAGCATGGCGGTGGCAGGAACTGGGAGACCGGTCAGGATCGAGGGAAAGATGAATGCAGCAACGTGCAGAGACATCCTTGATGAAAACCTGCTCCAGAGCGCTCTGGACCTCAGCCTGGGCGACGGTTCATCTTCCAACAGGACGACCCTAAGCTCACAGCCCAGATAACAAAGAGTGGCTGCGGGACTCTGTGAATGTCCCCGAGTGGCCCAGCCAGAGCCCAGACCTGAACCCGACTGAACATCTCCCCATCCAACCTGATGGAGCTCGAGAGGCCCTGCAAAGAAGAAGGGGACAAACGGCCCAAAAACAGGCGTGCCAAGCCTGTAGCATCATACTCAAAGACTCGAGGCTGGAACTGGTGCCAGAGGTGCTTCAACAAAGTGTTGAGCAAAGGCTGAATACTTCTGTGATCTTTTTTTCCCGTTTGTAATACATTTGCAAAGATTTCAAACAAACTTCTTTCACGTTGTCATTATGGGGTGTTGTTTGTAGAATTTTGAGGAAAATAATGAATTGAATCCATTTTGGAATAAGGCTGTAACGTAACAAAATGTAGAAAAAGTGAAGCGCTGTGAGTACTTTCTGGATACACTGTATGTTGCATCATTTCCACACCCCACCAGCAACGATGTGGAAGCAGGGAGCAACCCAGATCCATGGAGAGAGCTCTGTAATTCCAGCATTCCTGTTGGTTTTTTTTGTTTCTTTTAAAGGGTCCATTGTTTGTGTATAGTTTGTGTAATTACTCTCACTGCCAGAAGGGGGAGACAAAGGTTCTGCTCTCCAGCTTTAACTACACTGTAAACTTGGTTTATTTAGTTCTGTGCGAATGGGCTTAATGTGACTTCACTGGTGGTGGTATACAGGTGGTGATTAAAAAACGGGGGGGGCTTCAGAAACATCCTTCTGCCTGGAAGGTGTTTTTTCTGCCAAATCTAACTGGGTAACCATTTTCAAAAAAATTAGGTCAATTCCTTGACGAAAGTGTCTCTGAATGAACAAAATTATTTATGAATAACAGATGATAAAAATGATCATTAACTGCAGCCCTACTGGAGACATAGTTTTCAGTGTTTGGACACAGGTTACACTAATTGCGCTGTTGACCTGCTGTCAGAGGAGATTTGTTTTATTTTCTTTGACTTTGAGTTTGAAAAGGTTGTAACATGATACACATTGGCAGGGAGAGAGCAATTAATGCTGATGAATGGGGCCGCAGCAATAGATTAAGTGTAGGAAGACAGGTCTATCCATCATGCCTTGCCTGAACAGGTGCACTCATCTGCTTATTCATTGAAGGGTTGAAGTCTTGAGTCCATAAAGTGAACTGTGTCTCTCTGGCTGTCTTTGTCTCTGCAGTGCAAACAGCTTTCTCGGGTTAAGCTGCTGAGCTGTGAGTGCTCTGTGATGAATCAAAGATAATGGAGAGAGGCAGGTGGCAGCTTTACTGAGACTTAGGTCCTGCAGAGCAAAAGTGTTCTTGTTGATGACACTATACAACACAGAGTCTTATGGTTTCCTGCAGAGGATCTCTTGTAGTAAAGACTCAGTGTGTACTGTACACTCAGTGCTATTTACATATGCAGTGTTTGGTTAATTGCAGAGGAAATAGTTTGTTGGAATCCTATCAGACTCAGCTGATACTTACTGCACACAACATCTTTACTGGGGCTGCAACTAGAGCTCGATTGATACTGGATTTTTAAGGCCAATACTGATATTTGGAAATCTGTTAACAATATATCGGCTGATATTAGTAGTTAGTGTTTTTTTGAACATGAGCACATAACATAAACAGACATCCTTGATATGGATCCCTTAGGACTTGTGTCCTTATAGCGTTTTTTTCTGGCTGAAAGGCGCTGGGAGCGCTGGGATGAAGCGCCTGTGCAGTGAGAGAAAAAAACGCTACGGTAAAGGTTCTGTATGCGAGATTTTGAACATTAACATTGAACATTCTCTGTTCTTTGTTTTGGTAGCCGGTCTGGCCGTGCATGCATGTTAGTGCATGTGAGTCCCTCCCTGTGAAACTGTTGGCATTGAGGAGAGCGATAGAACGGCTGTTTCTGGTTAAACTAAAAAGATCTTACTCTTTAACAAAAAGGTCTGTCTCTGTAGGAATCCTTTCCTTAACGCTGTCAGACACTTAGAATAACAATCTGAGCCTGTCACTGGCAAAAACAAGCACTTTTAGTGGACGTACTTTGACGGGCGCATTTGTCCCCAAGGATTACTTTGCAGCCACGGCTGCCTTTTCATCTAACTCGGTGAATTAAGGGTTTATTTCGACCAAACCAGAGTTGGTGATTGTTGGAACGCTGGAAAGACTAACAAAGACGATTTTGGTGAGTTTTATTTTGTTTCTGTCCAGTTTGAATGAAGTGTGTTTTACAATTTTCTGCAAGGTAAAATTACTGCTTTTCTCAATGGAATCTGGTGGGCCGTAGCACCCATTTGTTTTGGTCTGAGATGCTGGTGCTCTAGTGCGACATTTAGTGGCAGTGAATGTCGCTTACAGCTCCTTTTTAACAGCGGGTTGACTACACAGCTGACAACAAGCTTACAATGCGTAGGGTGATAAAAGCACAACACTCACCGGCAGCATTCAGAGTCCGGCTGATCTGCTCCCACTAATGGGCTTTTCTGTCTCTGTTATGATCGTTTCTGTCTGACATATAAAGTTCAGGATAGACAGACACGGCCAGAACGAGCTTCTCGCCCCATGTAATATATTATTGGTTGCCTGAAAGGGAGCGATAGTGACGACACTAGTGACGAGATTTTCAACTAGAAGCGCTCGGAGCGGCCACACAAAAAAGTCGGAGCGCTAGGTGCAACGCTTTTTCTCTAGGTGGCCGCATGCTGCCGCATACGCTCTCTCCTCATTGTGAACAATTGAAAAAAAGACGCTGGCGCTCAGAAAAATACACTATACTGTGTATAGTACAAGTAATGGTAATAGTAAGACATACCCAGAAGCAGCTGGAAACACAATATTCATCAGATATATACTGTATAGACAGTAGTATAAATGTGAATACTACTACGGCTATCACCATGATGCGGAGTTTAGCAAGGTGACAGCTGAGGGGAAGAAGCTGTTCCTGGGCCTGCTGATCCTGGAATGGAGCTTCCTGTAGCATCTCCCAGAGGGGAAGAGGAGTGAGAGGTGTGCCTGATGATGCTGTGCTCCCTCTGCAGACGTCAGCTTGCGCTGAACAGCCTCGATGGTTTGGAGTAGAGAACCAGTGATGTGTTGGGTAGTTTTCACCACCCTCTGCAGTGCTTTCCGGTCCGAGACAGAGCAGTTGCCATACCAGGGCTCAACACTAACTTTTTTTAAGCCATCAGCTTTTGGTTGCCAAAACTGAAAATATGGTTGCCATTTATACTCACCTTATATTTGAGTAATTAAGTAACTATATAGTTATATCTCAGCTTAATAATGAAAATGTTTAAAAGCTTTATTACAGTAACTGAACCGAAGTTTGTGTTTTATCTGATACTTTACAGAATTTGAATCTTTAGTGTTATCGGTTTAAGTGTCGACCCTGAATTCCTGGTACAAAATACCAGCGTTCGTTTGTGATGTTGACGGGTTAGTCGAACTTTTCACCCCGTAGTCAAACAACTTAATGTGCTTCGCCATTATCTCTACAACAGATGCCTGTGCGCACGCGAGTAAACACAAGTGCAGCGTTGTCTGGTTCCGGTTCCGACTGTAACAGCAATATTTAAATATCAATAATACAGCAAATATTAAAAATGTATTTATTTTGGGGTGCGCGCTCTGCTGTCCCTATTTTTTATATGTTAAAAAGTAGGGGTGTCATGATTCTCCAAATCCATGATTCGATTTGACTTTCAATTTCAACGTCACTATTCAATTCGATTTTTAATTTTTATTTTTACACTGACAGCTATGCCATTGTTACTATCGTCTGTCAGTAAAGAAGTTCTCTGCTCAGTCAAGACTTTCTTGGTTTCCACAATTACTCTACAGAATTGGAGTTCCGAGAATTTAGACAGGGTGAAACCTCTCTTCAGAGTTGCAGCTTTGTAATTTGGCCCAGAACGTCCGCCGTTAGCTCCTGTACTCCGGTCCAGATGAGGCGGCAGGCTCCTGGGAATGGACGACCTGGAAGATGAACAGATGGTCAGTGGGTAAATGGCGTGGTGGGTGAAGAGAATACGTATCCGGACTGTAAGGACGGGCGGCCTAACAAACGGCGGATTTTTTTGACGCGCTTCCATGCGTTGGCAGGCTAGCGACGGACACTCTCGGACAGTCTGACCACTTCCCTGTGTGTGTCCCTGGGTGTCTCGAAAACTGCAGCTGCAGGCTACCAGTAAGCTACGCTGTGTCTCTTTGAAGTGTTTTTTCTCCGGACGCACGCCGGACGCACTAAAGTAGGCGTGGGTGGAGAGAAAAAAATATACTGGGAGAATCGCCGATCCTGCGTTTGATTTCCACTGATGGAAACCAGGCCAAGAATTTGTTGCCGGTTTCTCAAAATGGTTGCCAATGGCAACCTGACAACCGTTATTGTCGAGCCCTGCATACCATACTGAGATGCAGTTGGGAAGGGTGCTCTCGATGGTGCAGCAGTAGAAGTTCACCAGAATCTGAGGAGACAGATGGACTTTCTCCTCGGGAAGAAGAGATGCTGGTGAGCCTTCTTGACCAGGGTTGAAGTGTTGAGGGTCCAAGACTAGTCCTCAGAGATGTGGACACAAAAGAAACTTGAAGCTGGAGACACGCTCAACCTCTGTCCCGATTTTACAGTTTGGGGTGTGTGCGGAGCCTTTGGTCTTTCTGAAGTCCACAATGAGCTCTTTGGTGTTCTTGGTGTTGAGGGCCAGGTTGTTGTCGGCACACGCTGATATATCTGCAGTAAGCTAATATCTGCCGATATTATGCCGCTCAGCCTGGCCAGTGTGGTTGTTTTGTCTGCACCACAGTTCAGTTCACACCAGCCCAAACTGGCAAATGCACCCTGAGCTAATAACAGTGCTTAGATAAGAGACGGGCAAGAAACATGAGCAGTCAGAATATCAGAATCCTGAGCTGGTCAACGTATTCGGAAGAGAAAATGAATGTATACAGTAAAATTATTACCTGGCCATTGTAAACATCCATCACACTTGACAAACCACAAGTGCTCTACCACCATACAGTAAATTAACATATTCGGTCCTTATGAAAGACAGCTACTGAGTGATGGCCCTTTTCGACCAAAACCTTCCAGGAATTATGGAACCAGAAGAACTAATCTCAGGAACTGAACTAGGAAGTGAAAGTCCCTTCTGCACATTCTTGTTTGCGTTTCCACTGCATCTGAGGAAAAGCGAGGATTAGACAAATTACACCTGTTATGGATTAAAAAATTACGGCAGCATTTGCAATGTAATTTTCATGAGGAAACAACAACGCAGTGGTTGTGGTGTTCTTCGTATTTACTGTTGTGTGATTCTGCTGTTTGAATGGATGCAATGAATGAATAAAAAGAGAGAGAGTGACATGCAAAGGAGGCTCAAACTCCAGAGCATCACGGTGTCTCCACAGTAGACCGTCTGCTTAGTGTTTGATGTTTTTTTATTTCTGCGTTAGAATGTGACTGCCATGTCTATCAGCAAATAAAGTCTTATGTCTCTCCTGCACTCACTTTCTCTCATCGCCACTTCCTCTCTCTCATTCACTCTCGACGCTCGACTGCCTCTCTATCTTTTTTTTTAAACTAGTCAAGAAGCCGACAACATAACTTGTTTTTAACGTTATTAAACAAAATGTCCGCCTGGATAGTTCCAAAACCATCTTAAAGCACTACCTTTTTTTTTTTTTTTACACTTTTTACGCACAACTATTCTACACAAACTGAATTCAGTCCCTGGTTCCTGCAGTCGAAACGCAGGTTTAGTTCCTCAAAAGGTTCTTGGGTTCCCCTGGGAACGTTCCTGTGGTGGAAACGCCCTAAAACATTTGTCCTCTTAGAGTCTTTTGGTTGTAAGCAGGCGCTTTTAACAAGAGTTGTCTAAGGAATTAGTGTTTCATCTAGAATTGTTATCAGGCACTGGTGATTGTTGGGGTTTGGTCAAGTTTCATTTCTTAATTTGCATTGTGTTAATGAAAGTGAATGTAGATAAGTGAGTAGTTGTGCAGCAGCAGCTCAGAACCAAAATCATGTGTAGAACAGTGTAATAAATACTAAAACATAATATTGGCATCAAATACCAGACTTTTTTATCATCCTTACTGTGTGGATTGACTGTGCCTTATTGTTGTAGAGAGAATGGACAAAACATCTCAAATACACTACCTGTAAATGCTGTGAAAAATAAATGTTTATGTACTGGAGTATATCCACTGTCACCAATTCTTTCTTTCTCTCATTACATTGTAGGTGCAGCATCCTGACCGACCATCAGACTGGATTCACTTGTTTTGTGACCGAGCACGACCTGCTGAAGTTGATATTCTATACTGCCACCTCTGTGTTTCATCCATATACACAAAGCGATCCACATCACAAACGAGAAGGCCACTGATCAGCACTGGATGGGGAAAATTGCTTGCATCCTGTTTTCGAGGTTGGAGAAGAATACTTCAAACCTGAAAAACCTCAAGATACAAATGGCCCTAGGAGTCTTCAACACATAAAAGCCACAGTTTTTCACATTTTTGTTGAGGTCATTTTTAGGACACTGCTCTGGAGAGGCTGTATCCTCCAAGGGATTGTTGTGGGAGGGTGTTATCCAAGCCTCAGTGCTCTCCGCTAGGGAAGGAAGCAGAGGGAAGGCCCTGGAAGTCCCTGGAGAAGAGGGCAAAAAAGAAAACGGCCTGTCTGACGCTGGGAGGCCGACGATTTCATAAGTAACAGGCACGGTTGTCCACTAACACCATGGAACAAGGAGACCAGTGGGGGAACTGAGTTATCCTATGTTGCTATTGCTGGTTGCTATTTGAGATAATACCATCATCTATTCACACATAACCCCCAGCACTCCAGATCAACAGTGTAATTTTTGCTCTTTCTCACAAATTTAATTTACATGGATACTAATGGATGTTCGTCTGGATTTTCCCTCACTTGTTTTGGAAAGACCCACACCATCACTTCTTGCTTTCTGTCTTCCAGTCACATCCCTGGTGCAGCTGGCAGGTGAGGTGGTTTGAATCAGCCACCGGCGGTGTTTAGGGATGCCCCGACACAGGAAAACCAGGCTACTCCACTGGCCCGCTTACAGACTGTTGTTTCTAACACGAGTCCTGGACTGAAAGCAAATTGTCTCCTTCTCTAACAGAGAGCAAGGGGTTGTCATTTTTTTATTTACAAGACTTTTTCTCACATTGCTACAGCTGCCCAGACTGCTGATCTCCGGGTGCTTTAAGTGAATAGGAATCTCCATACATTTTGCTTGCACATACTTAGCTACAAACTGCCAATTTCCAATTGAGGTCTTGACCTGCACTTTTTCTAAGCTGAAGAAAGTCACAGAGGAAGGAAAATAGAAAGCCAAGTCAGATTATCATCCCAGATTTCTTTCAAGATCTCCTCTCCATTTTCTCTTTCTTTCAGCCTCATTTCATCTCTTGCTGTTCCATCTTGTAAGTCCATCTCCTACCAAAGCAGGTCTACCTCTGTCAACTCTTGTACCTCACTAAACTCCCACTTATAGACCAATCAAGTCAAACTGGACCAGTTCAGATCAGGTGCAAGGTTCATCAGTTTAGCTGAGGTTTTCTGTCTGTCAGGATTTAATTGGACTTTCACAGCACTGCATCACTTAAGAACTAAATTATTGTGTTTTGACAGAAGGGTCCAAAAACCTTTTACATCTAAATAACAGCCATGTTTTTTTAAATTGCACTGTTATCATGATTTTCACCAAGCCTTTATTCACCTTGCTATACAACAAGCAGATTTTCTCTTTTTAGACCGATTTTACTCTTGTGGAAAGAGATCTGTAAGAATTACCATTTTCTAATGGCTTGTAGTTGTTATTGATTGACATGTTGGGTAGAACAGAGTCAAACTAGTGTTGTGTCATTTATCTCCAGCTCTGTAAGAGAGAACTGTCCGGACACCTCTTCCTCTTTACAGTCTTTGGCTTATTTGTTGATCCTGCCTTCCCACCTGTTTTTCTGGCTGACAGGAAAACAAGGCTTTAAAGCAGAGCGACTTGTAAGCTTCTTTTAATCTCACACACATAGTAGATCAGGATTGACCAAAGAAACAAGAAAACAAGTGTTCGCTCCTCCTCCCATCTCAGTGTGATGATGCAGAGTAGTGTTTTCCTCTTTTCGACGTGAAAGAGGAAGCCCTCAACTATCCCTCCATCTCTTTTGTATCTCACCTTTACATTTTCTTTTCTTTTTGCCAATCCATCATTTCTATCCCCAAACTACAAATCCACTCAATACACCTAAAGAAACACTGAACTCTGAATGACAAATTCCGTGGCATAGCAGTTGCTGAACAGACACACACACCATCACACACAGGAAGTGATGCCAGGTGGCAGCAGTAAGAGTGGAGGGCGGGGTCCATCCTCGTCACCCCTCCCCCACGCTGTGGTCCCGCCCAGCAGACCCTTGCGACCCTCCCGCTACGTCCCGGTGTCGGCAGCCACTTTCTTTCTCGTTGGCTCCACCACGCTCTTCTTCTGCTTCACGTAAGTGGCAACAGTGCATTGTCTCACACATATACAGGCCTGTTTATAAACCGCAACGAAATAATTATTTCATCTCACAAACAAAAATATATCATAACAAACATTAGTGATAACAGAGGAGGGCCTTGTTCTTTGTACATGGAAAACAGATCGCTTGATTAGATTGGTGATTATTTGACACAACCCTTGATAGTTTAGCTCTGGAGCTGTCAGAGGAAACATTTACAATGGGTCAAATGACTATGTACAGACACCTTTCACATTGTACATAGTCATTTGAGAGAGAATATTGATTAATGCATCTCTAAGGACTATGTCAGTGTGGTGTTTACAACTTGTTCCACTGTTCCTAAGTGGCAAAAAATTCAGTTAATGCAGCTTTAAGATCAAACCAGGCTTGTTTACAATAAACTGGGTCACTTTTGAAGTTGAACTCTATCCTTTCCTTAGAGGAATTAGAGAGAGAAATGGTGATTGAGACATCATGTAATGAGTAAAATATCTAGATATGATAACATAGGCTATACAGTAAGTAGTTCAATTGTGCAGTAGAGCCAGTGCAAATTTAGTTTGGGATAGCATTAGCAAAACAAATGTACCAGAAAACAGTATTTTAAATATGACATTTGATGGGTATTTAATCTGGGTATGGGTATCAATTCTAGTCAAATCTGGGTCAGGGTCATAAATTGTAAGTAAATTTATATATAAGTATTATTATCTCCGCCATGCGTTTGGTCTTGTCTGCAGTTAATCTCGCATACTACTGGACTCATCAGCCTAATAATTTTGACGCACATTTATATGTATGCTCAAGGACCTCTCGTGGGTGCGGTGACTGACAGTTTTTGACTGCTCTGTTTTATACCGCCATTGACTGCTGACTCCTCACTCCTCTTAACTGGCCGGTAGGGGCAGAGTAGTCGCTCTTTTACAATATGCGTTACGACATAGCAAAGTAGTCTGTTGCAGGCCACATTTTGGCCTTTGTTGTGGCTCAAAAACTGACCATAGAAAGGTTTGGTCTCATCTTGAACCGGAGCATCTGCAGATTAATTCCATACCCAATATGTTAATGATCCACTAAAGTTAGACGCCATACGAGATAAATAAATACCCGTTTTTGTTATGATTGGCTGTACATCGGAAAGTGTACTATATAAAAAAAAAAAACTAAAAAAAAAAAAAACTCTGTCCTTCACCCTCCGCGGGTGGTCTCATCCTTTGAGCTTGGGTCCTCTACCAGAGGCCTGGGAGCTTGAGGGTTCTGCGCAGTATCTTTGCTGTTCCTAGTACTGCACTTTTCTGGATCGAGATGTCTGGTGTTCTTCCAGGGATCTGCTGTAGCCACTCCTCCAGTTTGGGGGTCACTGCCCCGAGTGCTCCGATGACCACGGCACCACTGTCGCCTTCACCTTCCAGGCCTTCTCCAGCTCTTCTCTGAGCCCTTGATATTTCTCTTGTTTCTCATGTTCCTTTTTCCTACACTTTGGGTCTTGTCTGGTGTGGTAGATCTGGGCCTCTATTGCTCTGGTGGTCAGGGCCTGCTCCTGTGCAGCCATGGTGAGTGCCTCTGTGCTGTCCTTCAGTCCGGTCTGCTCTAGCCATTGGTAGGATTTCTTGATATCAGCCACTTCAGTTATGTTCTGGTAGTACATCCCATGTAGGGGTTTGTCCTCCCATGATGGTCCCTCCTCTTCCTCTGTTCCCCATTGCCTGAGACATTCACTGAGCACGTCATCTGTTGGGGCCTTATCTTTGATGTACTTGTGGATCTTGGATGTTTCATCCTGGATAGTGGCTCTCACACTCACTAGTCATGATAGCGTACAGTCTCAGGGTGCTGGATTTGGGATGGAACCCTCCATGCATGGTGAGGAGCTTTCGTGTCTTAACGTCTGTGGTCTGTATCTCTTCCTTTGGCCACCTGATTATTCCTGGAGGGTATCTGATCACTGGCAGGGCGTAGCTGTTTATTGCCTGGGCCTTGTTCTTGCCATTGAGCTGACTTCTTAGGACTTGCCTTACTCGTTGGAGGTATTTGGCAGTTGCTGTTTTCCTTGTTACCTCTTCGAGGTTGCCATTTGCCTGTGGTATTCCAAGGTACTTGTAACCATCCTCAATGTCTGCTATTGTTCCTTCTGGGAGTGAGACCCCTTCTGTGTGGACTACCTTCCCTCTCTTTGTCACCATTCGACTACACTTCTCAAGCCCAAATGACATCCCAGTGTCAGAGCTATAGATCCTGGTGATGTGGATCAGTGAGTCGATGTCCCGCTCGCTCTTAGCGTATAGCTTGATGTCATCCATGCAGAGGAGGTGACGGATGGTGGCCCCATTCCTGAGTCGGTATCCATAGCCAGTCTAGTTGAATATTTGGCTGAGGGGGTTCAGACCTATGCAGAACAGCAGTGGGGACAGAGCATCTCCTTGCTATGTCCTGTTGATGTTGTACATCTCCAAGCATTCAGTGATCCATGTGTGTGGCATTGAGTCATATGCTTTCTTGTAATCAATCCAGGCAGTGCACAGGTCGGTGTGTCGTGTCCTGCAGTCTTGGGTGACTGTTCTGTCAACCAGGAGTTGGTGTTTGGCTCCTCTGGTTCCTTTGCCAATGCCCTTCTGTGCTTTGCTCATGTATTGATCCATGTGTCCACTTATCTTAGCCGCGATGATGCCTGACATGAGCTTCCATGTTGTGGAGAGACAGGTTATTGGCCGATAGTTGGATGGGACTGTACCCTTTGCGGGATCCTTCAGGATCAGGATTGTACGCCCTTCAGTAAGCCATTCAGGGTGCGTCCCATCTCTTAGCAGCTGGTTCATTTGTGCTGCTAGGTGCTCGTGGAGTGCAGTGAGCTTCTTTAGCCAGTAGGTGTGGATCCTGTCAGGGCCCGGTGCTGTCCAGTTTTTCATACCTGAGACTCTTTCTTGGATGTCTGCCGCTGTGATGGTGACTGGATTCTGTTCAGGGAGGTTGCTGTGGTCCTCTCTCAGAGCCACCAGCCACTGTGCATCGCTGTTGTGTGATGCCTCCCTCTCCCATATACTTTTCCAGTATTGTTCCGTTTCCAGCCTTGGTGGGTCTGCTCTGCTGTTATTACCCTGCCATTGAGCGTACACTTTCACTAGAAATAATAATTCACTAAAAATAGGGTAATGTATTCTTTCAAATTTATAATATTTTCAATAGACATATATATTAATATTTCTCAGGATTTCTGTCATATCATCGAGACTATTGTTATTGCAGAAACACCCTGAAATATCGTGATATTATTTTAGGGCCATGTCGCCCACCCCTAACCCCTTGGACACCCAGGACGCGCCCAACAGAACAGATATTTAATCTGCTGAGATGCAGAAGAGTAATATCTGTCCATTCTGTAACCAGGCTGTGTCTGTTCTGCCTCAGTGTGGCCTTTAGCCACGTGAGTGTTTCTGACAGAATGCTAAGTCAATGGTGTTATAGACATCACTAATCTTGCTGACACCTCACTCTGGAGTGGGTTTGTGTGTGTTTGTCAGAGAGTAAGAGTGTGAGAAGGGAAGAAATAGCAGTGAGAATTAGGTGTGTGAAACAGCTGTCTGTGGGAGAAACAACATGTATGTGGTTTAAATGTAAAAAAGTCAGATTGACAGATGTGTGTGTGTGTGTGTGTGTGTGCGCCTGCCCGCCTGTCTGTGTGTATTTGCGCGTGCATATCTGTGTGTGTGTGTGTGTGTGTGTGTGTGGTCAATGTGGTGGTCAGTCAGCTCTGTGCTTCGGATTAGTGAGGAGAAAATAGGCCAACATCTGTCACTCTGACAAAAGCCCATCATCCAGTCTTTCACTGTTTCTTTCTCCCTGAGTCTGTTAGTGTTTGTATCGCTGCAGTCACTCTCATCTTCTCACTAATAAATTAATACAACTACACAAAAACCTTGATAACTATCTGAGAAATGAGGGAATGACACAAAAATAACAAAGAAACGTCTTTGGAGACCATAAAGCAGAAGTATGGGTGTAATTCATTTTAATATGTTGGCTTGTTATTTTTATTTGGAAAAAAATAAGCGGCATGAATATGGACAAAAAAAATTTGGTATGCATATAGTGAAATACTAAAACAACAACTAAATATCAGCACACAGTGTGAGCCATTACCAGGTTTATTTATTCCAAAAATATTTTTTGGCCATTTGGACTGTTTCGTGGAGGTTGCCAGGTAGGAGTATGTCTAGGTAGTTTTAGTGACTAGCTTGCTAGCTAACAAGATGCAACGTGTTAACTTGATTGTTTTGTATTTGTTGGAAGCCACATTACCTTTTTTTTTTTTGTAGATCACAAAATCCTGGAGTGACTGGTTAAATGCTTTGTTTTTTGGTTGCATAGGTCCAATAACAGTCAAAATCTTGTTGAATCTCTTTTGGGTTAGGGTTATGAGGTAGGTAATGGTAACCAAAATAAATTTGGGTTGGTTCTTATTTAATTGTATTAATTTATTTTAGTTTTTTTCTATAGGTATGTAACATGAAACTGTAAAGGAGTCACCATATCTGAAAGTGAGTCAATGGATGGGGATAAAGGAGAGGTCTGGTGATATTTTATATTTTTCTTACTGTCAACAAATCCCATAAAATACCAAATCAATAAATGTATTCTACTAACAAGTAGTGTGTATATATCTGTGCCATAGAGCTCCATTGTTGTCCAGAAACTATTAAAACACTTCAGTGAGCCAAACTGTTGCACTGGGTGACATGTTCCTTCATCACCATGAACACACACACTGTAGTTTATTCTGACTCAGTCCCACACACACCGTCCTGCTGCCCCAAACACTCACTAGAGCACCAAATGTGGATTCATCCGCCACTGAAAATAGTCCCCAACAGATGCACTATTTCCTCCTGTTTGAGTAACGTTTGATTAAAAACTACATTGGCCAGCTGTTTTAGGATATTTTAGGCAACTGTATTTTTGTGAGCCATTTTCATAGATCTGCTTTTTCGTTAGGAACCAATGGGTGTGTGGCTGAGAGCCACAGACAGGGTAGAGGAGTCAGAGCATTGAGAGACAGACTAACACATTGTTGGTTTCGGTCTTTCATGGGACTTGTTGATAATAAAAAATTGAGAAAACCGCCAGCCATATTATGTTAAAAGGCTTGACCAATGATTCAGCTCACTTTGAATCATCCTACGCTCCAAATCCAGGCTCATGTGAAATCATCTACAGTCAAATCAAACCAACTCCCAGTTATCCACATATGGAGAACAATGCCCTGGACCTCTCTGTTCTGGATGTGACAGATGAAATAAATACCAGTCTAAAGATTAATATCACCAAACAAGCATATTTCTCAGAATGTCAGAGTGTTGTTTTATTTACAATGATGATAATTATCAGTCTGTGAAAGGACCAACAAGTGGCCCTGCAGTTTGTCTTCCGGGGACCACAACCTCACTTTCATTACAGCTGAACCATATTTCCTCTGAGTGTCAGGCACCGTCTTCTCTATTCGTGTTTCAGGTGTCCGTGGCTTTCAGAGCGTTTCTCAGTAGCTGTGCCCATCTACAATGGAGTCATCTTCCTGTTTGTTTTGGCTAACTTCTGCATGGCCACATTCATGGACCCCGGCATCTTCCCGAGAGGTGAGTGCATGGATGGTTGAATGTACTGTATGCATGTGATGCTTTTCATTTGTTTCCAAATAGGAGACTAAATACTGTCTGCTGTATGTTTATATTGCTGTTGCTAAATGTTAATGTTGTTGGCTTAATTTTCAAAGTGTATACATTTCTTGCTTATCCACACACAAAGATGATTTTGTGTTAGGTCCTCAAGGTCTTATTTCCATTTTAATAACCTCTAAAAGATGAAAATGTCTCTGCTTGTGTCAAACAGGCAGATTCTTGGTGGATCAGTAAGGGGAGGGGTTGAGGCAGAAGTTAACAATTCAGAATATATTCGGTTTGAGTTTAAATTTAATCAGAGCTCACAGCAGTCACATTAACTGATCTACAACAATGGCTAATTGACTGACTAAGTAATTAACTGACCTGTAGTTGATCTAGAATAGGAGAAAACATGGTAAAGAATCTCCAAGTGTACAAGCAGGATATTGGTATCATCACAGATTTTGCACAAATCAATGATTTCCTGCAGTACTATGTAGGAATTTTGAACGTGTGAACTGTTAGAGTCTAGTGCCACAATTTTAATGAGAAATGGTACAAAAACACAGTTTTGATGTTAGGGTCAGGGTGTGTGTGTGTGTGTGTGTGTGTGTGTTTTGATGTCAGGGTTCAAATGTTCATTATGGTCAATTTTAGGGTTGTGTGTGTGGGCGTGTGATCATGTATGTGTCTTCTCTTCCCGTCTCTGCAGCCGAGGAGGACGAAGACAAGGAGGATGATTTCCGTGCTCCCCTCTAC
The DNA here is from genome assembly GCA_027580175.1 of Siniperca scherzeri. Lineage (NCBI taxonomy): Eukaryota > Metazoa > Chordata > Actinopteri > Centrarchiformes > Sinipercidae > Siniperca > Siniperca scherzeri. Next base: position 35,352,920 of record CM050842.1, on the reverse strand, counting down.
AAGACGGTGGAGATCAGAGGGATCCAGGTCAGGATGAAGTGGTGTTCAACCTGCCGCTTCTACAGGCCGCCGCGGTGCTCCCACTGCTCCGTCTGTGACAACTGCGTCGAGGTGTGCTCACACTCGGCCGTTCACCGTTCACATATAATTCAGACATTATTCATGTACACAGTCTCACATTCTTGTGACAGCAGGCATACCCAAAGTGTACTGGGTTAATGTCAATAAATGATCAAAATGGATCAGGCTATATATAGCTGATACTACTCCATTAAAAACAGTTTTTTCTTTGTAGTATATGAATCATTTAAGGTGATCTATTTTGATCTTGGCACCAGGATCACATAAAAACAAAGAGTACTTGTGTCTTTCCTTCATTCCATGTTTCTTTTTACTTCAGCATGCTATAAAAATCAACTTTCAGAGAATTGAGACTTGACTTAGTTTAGTAATCCATCACCGTGGACTTGATGTCTGTTCTTATTGTTATCAAATTCGCTTAATGGTTCCAGGATAATGCAGTCGAAAGTCAAGTTTGATTTGGAAAAAGCCTACACTGCATCACACTATGATAACATAATGCAACATAGGTTTGCCAAAAAAAAAGTGAAAAAACTAAAGGTTTCTACAGGTCTACAGGTTTAGGTATAGGGTGAGTTATTGCTATCCATGTTATTCCCAGCCCCATGATACCTTGTGTGAATTATGTGCGTAACCTCCGATTACTCCTTTCACTGCTAGAGTGAGCGATGTGTGGGAACACAACCTTAAATCACACTTTAAATGAGTTAATGTGATCATACCTCTGCCTTCTACTAGAGAGGGATTTGGAGAACAACTTAATATATAATAGTAATAACTTAGTAATTACTAATAAGGAAGTTAGCTTAGCGTAGCTTAAATGTTCAGGGACAAGTTGTGTTGTTTGCGGCTGCACCAACAATCAAGCCAAACTAAATTTGTCATTTTAACAACAGTGTGGAACCACAGTCTGTATATAAAGATGGACGACATGACAGCTCCCCGAAAGTGAAGCCAAAACATCTGGATCGCCCCCTGGTGGCTGGCTGCAGTACAGGTCATAAACCCCGTCCCCTCCATGTTAGCGGATGGGACATGAACCAAACTAAAAACTCAAAGTACACCTCAAATACATTTTTCCCAAAGATGGTTTCTGTCATTGTAGGTCGTTCTTATCACGCTGATGTATGTTCAAGTGTTCATTTTTCTGATAGGTTTGGTTTTAATTAGTTATTTGATGCTATAAAAAGGGGGTGTCACGTCATGATTGACAACTGAGGCCGGCTTGCGGTTGAGTCGGCCGGGTGTATGGGCGGGACCTCGATTACCGCAGCTCCAAATCTGATCACTACTGCGCAGAATCTGGCTCCAAATCACGTGAAAAGTGCATGATGGCAACTCTGTATCCGGGATATTTTGCCTTCACTTTTGTGCAGTGGGAGGAAGAGGAGACGCGCCATCCATTGTTATATACAGTCTGTGGAACACAAACCAAAAAAAGGAAAATGGATTGTTCCTGTCAGCAATGTTACTGTTTCTACACCTACCAAAAGAAGATCCAAAACAATCGATTTGGCTCTATGTTTGCCCGTCCGACCTTATTACTATGGAAGTACCGATTGTTGATTGCCATCCCTTTCGCCGGCTAAAATGACAAACGACGTTGATGGAAGATCATATCAACTGTCGCTAATTAACATTAATTCCGTGAGCAAGGGCGCAGGGGGGACCACATACATGGAATTTTCTCAAGACGTTTTACGGGGACGATCAATGTAGCTAAACTAGCTAGCTAGCTACCTCTGAATATGGATCTGGCTGGGGATAAGTTAATTCACTTGAGGCAGTAAACACAGTCTGGTTGCGTTTTTAAACCTTTTATTCTGTTGATGGGTAGACTTTATCTTAGTTTGATCTGTCACAGGACTAGCCTACGGTCCTAGCAGTCACCAGTCACCAGACACTAGACTCACTCACTGAAGACACAACTCACGTGCTACAGAGATGGAATCTCGGAAACGTAATCCAATAGCAAGCAAAGGTATCAGGATGAAGTAAACCGTTAACTTAATTTCCCAAATTCCCATTAGTTTAGTATATGCAACGTTAAGACCACTGAGCAGGATACATAGGGGGGGCTTAAACAAAACCTCCAAAAAGTGTTGTGTTTGATGTGCGCATTATTTCAAAAGTGGAGTCAGCTGCTATTAAATATATTTTCAATTACATATTTATTTATTTATTTCTAAGTAATTTATTGGGGGGACAACTTCATGCCCCGCCCCGGAACTGCGCCCAAGTCCGTGAGTATCTTGATGGCAAGCTAAAATTTAACTTGGCTGTCGTTGAGTTTGTGTGCTCTATGCAAGTCTGTGTCTATAGCCAAAGATCATTTGTGAGAGAAAAACTCACCGCTGAAAAACACCGCTTTAAGAGTGTTTCTGTATTTCCAGCAACACCAACAGAGTGAAATGTTTTTGGATTAAGTAGGTTGTGAAAAATAAGTTGTGCCAAAGTCAGTAGGCTACACCTGTTGTTTCATTGTGCCAAATACACATTTTAATCAACTCTGTATATCTTCTGCTGCTCTGTAAATATAAGTATCGGATTGGACTCGGTATCAGCAGAAACCCAATATTAAAGGACTCGGATCAGGATCAGGGCCAAAAAAACAGGGACATCCCTAGTAGCAACAGACTCAATAAAGTAGCTAAATATGCTGCTGTACATTATCCAAAGCCACTTCTTCAGTGGCCTCCCATCCCTCTGTAGTAGAAGACAAAGGTATGACATTCTCCTGTTTAAGGTGGGACAGGTTGTGTTCCCACATCATTTATTTCCCAAAAGTCTCTAAGAAAAGGGAAAACACCTGTAGCATACTGCTAACTCTCACAGACTCTGTCTCTCCATCCACCTCGAAGCACTGTGCTGACCAGCTTCAAATCCTCCACCATCATCCCCGCCCCCAAAAAACCAAGGTCCTCAGGACTTAACGACTACAGACCCGTCACCCTGACCTCTATGGTAATGAAGTCTTTTCAGCACCTTGTGCTGTCTCACCTCAAATCCATCACAGACCCACTCCTGGACCCCCTGCAGTTCGCCTACAGAGCCAACAGGTCTGTAGACGATGCAGTAAACATGGCCCTCCACCTGGACTCCTCAGGAATTTACGCCAGGATCGTGTTTGTGGATTTCAGCTCCGCCTTCAACACCATCATCCTGGCTCTGCTGCAGGACAAGCTCTCCCAGCTGAGTGTGCCCGACTCCACCTGCAGGTGGTCCAACAGGAGGCAGCGCATGAGGCTGAGGAAACATGTCTCTGACTCCCGGACCATCAGCACCGGTTTGAAAGATTGTGGCTGACCCCTCCCACTCTGGACACAAACTGTTTCAGACACTCCCTTCTGGTAGGAGGCTGCGGTCCATCAGGACCAAAACCTCACGCCACAAGAACAGTTTCTTTCCGTCTGCAGCCGGCCTCATCAACAAGGCCCGGGACCCCCACTGACACGGACTCCACCACCCAGCCCCCCGTTATAGTACAGTATACTCATACTGTAAACCCATGTAAATATTTTGCACATTGCACATCCCTGCACAAACTGTCATTGAAATAAGTCACATTGTACATATTCTTTAGTTTAATATCTTATTGTCAATTTTATATTTAATATTTGATGATTCTTGACCTGCAGTACTTGCTTTATATTTCTTATATTTCTACCATGTTTATTGTTTCGGACCAAAATACCAAAGCAAATGCCTTGTATGTGTAAACCTACTTGGCAGTAAAGCTGGTTCTCATTCTGAGATGCTGGTTTGGTAACAGAAATAACCGGAAGCCCATAATTCACACAAGGTATCATGGGGCTAGGAATAAGGTGGCTAGAATATAGACGCCTTCATTTGAGTCGCACTTGAGATTGGAGATGGAGACCTAACTGCAGACTGTACCTCATGTAATGTGAAACATTCAAAGACTGATAACTGTATTCATGTTGGACAGTGCAGACAAATGCCATTCACTGTACTAGTTTTCTTACCTCAGTGTCTTTTAACCCTCATAATGTAGGACTTCGACCACCACTGTCCGTGGGTGAACAACTGCATCGGCAGGAGGAACTACCGCTACTTCTTCCTCTTCCTCCTGTCTCTGACAGCTCACATCATGGCCGTGTTTGGCTTTGGCCTGCTCTTTATCCTCTACCATCGCCAGAATATCGACCGCCTGCACGCCATCGTCACGTATCTTTTAAGGACCTGTCCCATGTATTTTTTTCGTCCTATCCATTTTAGATTCCCGATACTGTTCAATTACAGTGTTGTCCACCTTCACACAACAAGTTATGGTTGTATCAGATGTCCTGAGGATTCATTTCAGTGTGGTGTGGGAGGATTTCACTCACCATTCTGAGACAAGTAATGAAACTTGCCCTTCACTGGCTTAAACAGATTTTATTAGTTCAGTTTTTGGTAGCACATTGTTGTATCCTGATGGTCCAGATGCTGTTTGAGAGAGATTTCTGTGCTAAAAAGGATGAAACTTTGGGGAAAATGTGAGAAGTGCTGTTTGGACATCAAAGTATTGAAATTATCGGAGCAACAGATTTCCAAGATGAATTCTCATTATTGAAATCTATTAAAGCATTCCTTAGGGGCCTTCATCTGTCTGTTGAATCTGGTCTCTTAAGATATTCCTTGACCCCCTGTGCTCTCAGGCTGGCTGTAATGTGTGTTGCAGGCCTGTTCTTCATCCCTGTTGCTGGCCTCACTGGGTTCCACATAGTGCTTGTGGCCAGAGGCAGGACTACCAATGAACAGGTAGGACACTCAGTGCTTCAGTACCTGTGTACCAGTGACAGGTAAAATAATTGTTGAGTCCCAGAAATTCTGTAGTTGATATTTGAAAATGTACAGTCGGACATCTTATTAGTGGGATTTCTGTATCAGTGACGTAATTTAGAACACATTTAGAGTCCAAGTGTCCATGCCTTAAATCTTATTAATTTGGAAATTTTTAGAAACTTGTATACTTTGTCCATCCTCCCTCTCATCTTTTGAATGAATGTTTGTACATCTTAATGCTCCTTTTTCTACGTAACTCTGTATCTCTCTCTGTCTCTGTTCTGTCTCTTTTTGTCTTTCTCCAGGTAACAGGGAAGTTCAGAGGAGGTGTTAACCCGTTCACCAATGGCTGTTGGAAGAATGTCTCTCATGTCCTCTGCAGCTCACTGGCACCCAGGTGCATTTTTTAACTTTTTCCCCTAATTTAACTACTACTCTCTCGGGTCAGCTGTTCATAAGCATTTCATAACCTTACAAAGGCATGTCTCCACCCATAATCCATCAACATTCCTTTAAGACACAGCACCAAACATTTCTCTGACTTCCTTAGTGTCCTTAGTGTGCACTGCACAACAAAATACATAGACGAAACTTCCAAAGACCATCATTTCAAGAGAGTAACTGAGAATGCTAGGAGGATTGAAGTCTTTGATAATTGACAACTGCCCTGATGATAAACAGCATATTTCAGAGCTCAGCTATATCAGTGTATCACTGCATACAAAATAAAGCTTGTAACAACAGTGTACGTTGTGTAGTGGTTGGTCTTTATGATGTGGACACTCACTGTCTCTATGCTCTCTACAGGTATCTGGGCAGAAAGAAGTGTGTGCAGAGTGTGTGTGTGCAGCCTCCTTTTCTGCGCCCACAGCTGACAGAGGCCCAGCTGGCTGCAAAGATCCTGGACAACGGCATACAGGGAGACCTGCACCGGGTAAGAACAGCAGGATGGGTGCTCATAGGGACAAACTTTACTAAAGTGCCAATACTGTGGTGTCATCATTCTGTTTGATTTAAACATGACTTAAAGAAAAAAAATGCTTTTGCCTGTTGGTAAACATGTGTTATGTAAGGGTTCTGTGCTTCTCATTCAAATCTGCACTTGGTAAGTTTGCATATAGGCAGGTCCAGATGGTAGCTAGGGTTGTAAAAGCTGTTTAAAATTCAATAGCCAGAAATCCTGTAAGGTCACATCAGTAAACACACCATAACCACATCTATCAGCCCAGGATACAAAAACACAAGGCAGAGTTCAGATGATTTGTTCATTAATTGTGCCCTGATATCAGGACTCAACATTATGTTGTTTGAGTTTTTTATCTTTTATTATTGGAGCCATTGATTGGTTTTTCTGAATCTTTTCTGAATAATTGTAATGTAATTTGCAATTGTTTGTGTTCATTTCTGAGAAACCGCTGTAATGTTCAACAATCGAACAATTGTGCTTGGTGGAGGTTGTCGGGGGCTACTCACAGCCTGGGAGTAAGATCTGCTTTGGTGGAATAAAGTCCCACAGGCAGTAATGTATCTGCTAGAAAATTGGATTGTTGAGGTTGATGATTGATTTTGTTTTGCCTTGGCACATAACATTGCAAGATTGCAAGCTCTTACTAATTTTGCAGCATTTGGATTGAATTTGTATTAATTGGCTTGACTGCAAAGTTACATATTCCCAGAGGGGATTTTTATCTGTCTTCTCTCTTCTTTCCAGTCCAAGTCCAGTCTGGAGATGATGGAGAGCCAGTCATGTGACGCTGAGCCTCCTCCTCCTCCTAAACCAGAGCTCCGCTACCCTGGAATCACTAGAGGAAACACAGAGGGTAATGCTTTCTAGCTTCCTGCCACAGCTCTGGCTTTCCCCAGCCATCTGCACATGAACTTTGTCTCAACTTCTTGTTGTAAAAACTAAACATTGATCTGATTCTATGTTGATTTCACAGTGAGGTTTTTTATTCTTTCTCTTCCCAACCTCCTGCAGAGTGCAGTCTACTGAACAAAGCCCCTCCCACCCCCACCATGTACAAATACAGGCCCACCTACAGCCCTAGCAAGAACCACACAGCGCTCACACACGCTTACGCCAACCAGGTAATGCATAAACACACAGGAGAGACAGACAGGTGATATACCAGGTCACTAACACACACAAAAAAATCAGTTGTACACTCATATTTAAAAAGTACATGGTGTGTGTGTGTGTTTCTGAGCAGAGACAGATTTTTTTCCATTTGTCCCTGCCTCTGCTACTTTTATCTCTTTGATTTCAATCTAATGCATCTCCGTTTTTGTTTTTGTTTTTGTTTTTCCTTTTGATTTCCTGTCGGCCATCTTGGTTTGGTTTCTCAGTGGCTTTCTGTTGATCAGTATCAGTAAGTGATTGTTCTAAAAGCATTTTTTCCCCCTCTTATCTTCACTTATAACTTTGTTTCCTGCCCCTTTCCGTTTGCTCTGGATGTGGGTGAAATACTGTTTGAATACATTTGAAATGTTCAGTGACTGGATTCATCTGTCTTGGCATTACTGTTTGGACAGTAAAACAGGAGTATAAGGATAAGTATAGGTATAAGTAATTTTTTAAATTAAATCAAAGGATTGTACCTTAATACATCTGGATTTGTACAGATAAGTTGGTTCTACTCAGTATTTGTACCCATGTCTGGTCAGTGTCCTCCCATCTGTCAATCCATCACTCTGTATTACTATTGTTTTAATTCTCCTTCATTTCTCTTTAGTTTGTTTGAACCTCCATCTCTTTATTAGTTTCCTTTTCAGTTTTTTTCTCCTCCCTGATAGGAAATGTGTCTCCTGTAGATTCTCTAGAGTTTGTTCCCATGTAGCTTAGATACAAAATGAAAAGCTCAATTTTTACCATCATTTGGCAATTTGCCGTTTCAGTAATGTCCTTCAAGTACCCTTTGATCTCTAATTTTGATGTTTCATGCTCTTGTCACCTGAGCTGTTTCATATGGAAAAAAACATTTACAGATGCCTCAGATAGTATTGTAGTCAAGACCACCTAAACTGAGACCGAAGTCATGACCAAGACCAGAGAGTATCAAGCCCTAGACAAGACCAAGACTTTGAGGGGTTGAGACCAAGTCAAGACCAAGACCAAGCAAAAATGTAACTTGTAACAAATGTAACAATTTGTCACCACATACCCTGTCCCCTCAATTTCTCACAAAGTTAACACTGCATTAGCGGGCATTACATCCCTCAATATATGTTAAATTAGATAGCTTGTGCAACTAGCTAGGTGGCAAATAGCTAGCAACTGAAACATACAGTATTTACATACCGTAAAACTTCAATTAATAGCCCAGGCTTTTATTTGCTTCAATTGCTGAACTCAACCTGTCTATATTTGGGACAGGCCATTAATTCCTTTCACAGAACTCTTGCACAGCGAAGATGAGAAATAATATCAAATTGTGTATTTAAACCAGTATGAATATTACTTGTATAAAAAATAACACATCAATTACGAATCATTCATTTGATCTAGCTCCGATGTGTGTGAGAGAGAGAGAGACCTGTATCAAAATACCGGTGGCCTACCTTAGAAAGGACAAAAGTTGAAGGTTACTGTAGTAATTTCAACTTGGATTCATTTTTATTAAAAACTATTTTGATTCTTTTGATCGGTGGACCCTTATGGACCAAAGGAATATAAATAATCGAGGAATGGACACATATTCGGACTTTATGATCGCCTCAAAGGTAGGTTGTCACCACTTTTTTTTCGTCTCTCTTACCTGCCAGTAAATCTGAATGAATTATACTTTGGTGCTCATGGTTTCCGTAAAATGAACTGAACGATTGAATTGTGGAGAATATAACCGATCTAACAGTGTGTAGCATGTCCATATTGACATTTATATTTGTATGCACAATCTAAGCAGCCTAGAACTAGCTCAAGCGGACGACCCAGTGGGCTTTAAGAGGTTTTATTCATCCAAAGAACTTCTATAAAAGCCAGACCCGGCATCTCATTGAGACCCGCGTTTGTCAAAACGTGGAGCCACACCCGGCCAGTAAAAGAGATCGGCGTATAATTGTGGCTTTGCTTTAAATTGAAGTTTTACGGTAGGTAGCTAATATATAGAGATTTCTGAAGAGTTTTGGTGCAGAGGCAGATTGCTAACATTAGCTAGCTGGCTTTGCTAGCGTCACTTACACTTAGCTCACCTTTCTTTATGATTTTCTAAGTACTGATAAAGGTTTGATGTGGTCCCAGCTGTCTCAGTAAGCGTTGCACTGCAGAATGTACATACTGCTGTGTGGACACTGTCTCTGGTTTAGGTAGCCAAATTTTATTGCAGAAGATTTGGCTGACAAGTCCTCCCAGACAGCCACAGCTTCTTCTCCCGCATTCACGTTCTTGGAGTGTGTGTGAAGGGGGGCGGGGAGGGGTGACAGCCATTAACAGTAACAAATATTTCAAATTAGAAATGAGTCGAGTTATTGGTTGTGTTTGAAGAAGGAAGTTTTACATCCAATCACAGTAATGATGTTAAAAAAAAAAATCAGGCCATGCACAGGCAATTCAGTGATATCCCCGCAGTTGTGGTCTTGACCAGTCTTCTTCTCTTCAGTCCTCTTTGTCTGAGACTGAGACAAGACAAGATTCCGAGACGAGACCGAGACCTTCAAAAAGTGGTCTCGAGACCAAGACGGATCTCAAGTACTACAACTATTGATACTACAAAGTAAACTGTCAGAATACAGAGGAATCACATGGGAAGATCAACTTCCTTCCCTCTTTTCCTGTGTTGTGGGCTTTTGGAGATATAAGGAGGAAGTGTACATGAAGTTTTAATCCCAGTAACAAATCTTTGTTGTCACTACTGCCTATAAAAGTACTAACAAAATGAATTCTGTTAAATTCAAGTTTGAACTATTGTTTTTTTTAAATTTAATTTCATGTGGACTATTATATGGACTGAAGCGCTTTGAGTGGTCAGAAGACTAGAAAGGCGCTGTACAAGTACAGTCCATTTTACATTTACCATGTCAAAATTGTAATAAATGACTTGTGTGACCCTGCAACTACTTGTCAGGGGAGAGAAACACTTTTTTTTTTACAGATAAACATTCACAGAAACTGAGGATAAATCAATACAAAAAAGCAATCTCCTGATTGCTGTGATGAAGGTCCAGTATCAGAGAGCTTGGCCTTATTATTAGATACTTGCATTGGACCCAAGTGTGCAGACCCTTCATTTCTCCATGTTTGAGGTTTTCAGCCTTCCTTCATCTTAGCGTTGTTTGGTGATATTCAGCATATTGAATATCAAAAACAAATTGGGCTATATTAAGACCAACAATATCAGTACTCAGCTGTACAGAGACTAGTTCCTGTCTGGCAAAGTAACATTGCCAACAGGTGTTGTGTCAGGATGTCAGCTAGAGGTCGACCGATATGTTTTTTTCAGGGCCGATACAGATTATTAGTAATCAAGAGACAGAAAACCAATATTTGGAACAGATATACATTTGCAGTAAAAATGAAAATCTTAGTGTCAAAATTTAGAATAACAAAAATTCCAACACAAAACTTTGTTTAAATGCCTTTAAGCATATAGTTAATAAAATGCTGCAAAAGCATTATCTTTATAAAAAAAAGTGCAGGGAGCTCCCAGCAGCAGAGAGAGAGAGAGTTAAAATAGACACATGAAATACATATGCTTAAATTATTACAGCACAAATATGGTTCATTTATTACAGCCAAACAGCTTTGGAAAGCCTTTCAGTTGGTTTCAGTTGTTCTCAGAACAGAGTGAGTTTTATTTACAGTGTCATTAAAGTCCAACCTGAAGAGGAAACAACAAGCTGCAGCCGTTTCCTCTTCAAGTTGGACTTTCTGTTTAATGACACTGTAAATAAAACTCACTCTGTTCTGTGATAAACTCATTGATCAGCCTGGTGCCATCCAACAAACCAGCCAATCAGCAGCCAGAAGTCCTCCACCTGCTGGGATGAAGAGAGAGGATGGTCAAACTGGGACCTGCTGACCTCACAGTGCTTTCAGGGCTGTTTCCATGACAACCACGTCCTCCTGTCTGTCAGAGACGAGGGTCTGCAGGAGGTCTGAAAGAGATCTGGTGGTCTGGAGGAGTAATTCAAAGATCAGAACCAGAAACGCTTTATTGATCCCCGAGGGGAAACTCTTTCATTCGTTCCAGCAGCTCGCTGTCAGTCAGCGCACACAGGAAGAGAAGCACTGAGCAAAGAATAAAATCCACTATAACACAGGTCAGATACATTAGGTACCAGGTGGGTATGAGTATAAAAGCTAAATAAGTGTGAAGTGGATTTACAGGTTGATAAGCATGCACGGTACAATAATACAATGTAATAATATAAGTAATAGTACAATAATGAGTACTGTCAAGTTGAGAGCAGACTAATATTCAGAGCTATACCCCCCCCCCCCGAGCACACATTTAAATCATGGAAAAAGTTGCATGACAACGAACAAATGACGCTTTTGAACGGAGCAGAAATATTCAGAAGTTTCATTTTCTATCATACAAATTAAATAGAAATATACTGTATGTGTGTAGAGCTGTGTAATTATTTATTAACCACACTATTTCATTAGCAGGGTGTTATTTTTGTTACAATTCTAGTTATTCTTGACATTTCCCACTTTTTAACCATCAGTATGACAGAATGTTTCAATGTATTGCAGAAGAATCTTGCATATTTATTTCTTGCAACAAGTAAGGATGTAACTGAGGCGGTGACCAGCAGACGTGGTACTAAATGAAGAGCCGGCTCTGGGAAAGGAACGGAACCATAAGATCCCATCACTAAGCTCCAGTCTGCCAATGTGTTCCTCTTTGCCGCGTTATTTTTTTTCTCACTCGTTTTGCATTAAGTCCCACCCTACTGTGCTGTGATTGGCTAGCTTGTTACTGTGACGCGTCCTTGTGATTTGATGCTAGCACCACCGGTTCTCCTGTCAGATTTTCGGCTAGTCCTGCTAGCAACACTAGCAACACTACTGGTGTTGACAATAATGTAATAATAATACAAATATAAATATATTTTAAGTCCTTATATCTACAGAGGGGATGCAACTCAATTTAACTCAGTTTAACTTGTGCAATTTGACCGCTTGTTCATATAACATTTGCTTCTCAGCAAATCATGTTTTCATGACCATAACTTTATTCAATGAACATATTACACTCAGTCTTGAACCATGTGTTGCCATCAAGAAAAACAAAAATAACATTTGTTATTTTATCGAGGGAAAAGGCTATACTTGTTATCTTAACGCGTGCCCCTCAGAAGTATTAGTGTCAGTGCGGTAAATGAACTAATCAGATCTTTCCTATTTCATAATAAAGCCCAACTAGAAAATGAAGGCAGTAAGTCACGGGCGAGGGAGCACCTAGGATCTCTATCATCCCAGGGCTACAGCTGCGCTCACAGCTAGCCTCCAGTCACAAGGAGGCATCGAGCCAATCACAGCACAGTAGGGCAGGTGGGGCAAAAATAACGCTCTTTGCCCGTCTGTGTCACAGTAGCCTTCAGTGTTGATAGGCTATTACTCGTGACGTGTAACCAATCAGATTGACATTGAGCGAGTGGTGACTACAGACAGAGTTTCAGTGCAGCAGAAATTCCTGGTTAAACTTCCACATAGCTCTCTACTCTTCTTTGCTCAGCTTCTTGTTGTTTCTTTTCCCTCCTTCTGCCCCCTCTCTCCTTCACCTTCCCTCCTCTTTCTCCTCCTGCCTCCTCCAGTTAAGTCGAGGGGAGAGCGTTGGCAGTGCCAGGGACTCCTCCTCCTCCACCTCCTCCCTCCTCCAGGCCAGCCAGCAGCCTGGTTTCCGCTCCCAGCCCAGCCTGGACAGGAGGGACACTTCATCTGACAGAGTGGGAGGGGGAGGAGGTGGGGAGAGGAGGGAGGGAGGAAGAGAGGTGGGAGGAGGGGGTATCCCAGGCTACTCCCTTGGCGGACGATCGTATCCCTCCTTCTCCGACCCCACCGTCCTGTCAGGAGTGGCGTCTCGATCTTCCAGCTCCACGCACACCTCAGCAGGCGCTGCCCATGTGTCCGATGCAACCGCCACCTCAGCCAGCTTCAAGAGCTTAGCCAATCAGACACCCCCACCTCACCACCCGTCCCGCAATGGAAGCCTGTCATATGACAGCTTACTGGCAGGTGGTGACGATTTCGACAAAGGAGTGGCAGCGGGTTCAGCGGCCCCTGAGGTTTCCTCTGGGAGACCCTGCACGCCGGCAGCAGGCGGCTACAGCTCCCCTTTCCTGTTGTCACAACAGAGAGTTGCTGAGATGCACTCCCAGTCCTCCCAGTCGCCCCTGCACCACCACCGCGCCTCCCACCACCACCACCACCACCACCCCTTCCTCCATCGCTCCTCCTCCTCCACGTCCTCCTCCCCACCACCTCTTCCAGAGAGGGAGCACCTGCTGGGCGAGCTCCACCCCGGCGTTCTCCCCCCGCCTGCCAATCAGGCCTCTGCTCCCCCTCCTCCTCTGCCCCGCCTCCCCACACCATCATCACCACCACCATCACCACCACCACTCCCATCACCACCACCACTCCTCCTCCTCTTCCTCTACCTCCCGCCTCCCGCCGCTGCCCCTCACGCACCACCCCATCATGCTTATCCCTTCCGCACCCGCTCCACTGACACCCCTGGGGGCTCCTCCTCCACCTCCACAACCCACCCTCCCGCTCCCCGCACCCTCCACCTCTGGGCAAGTCGCTCTCTTACTCGAGTGCTGCCGCCGCCGAAATGCAGTACCGGCTGGTCCGAAAGGCCTCCGCATCAGCCGGAGCGAATGCGGCGGGGGTAGGAGGAGGAGGAAGTGGAGGGATGGGAGGAGGAGGAGGAATACAAGCGCCGAAGTGAGTATGAGTTTCGCCTTTTGTCAGGACGATTGGTTTGCTGCTAACCCTGAAAAAAACCCCACCTGCTCGCCTGAAAACCTGACTACCTGATTGACTGCTCCTCCTCTTCCCTTCTCACCTCCTCCTCCTCCTGCCAGATTTCCTGTGAGTTCCTCCTTCTTTTTCCCTTTGCTTGTCTTCCATTTGTCTGCGAGCTCTCTCACTCTTCATATGTTTGGTGTCGCTGTGATGTGCTGTTTGGTTTTGTCCTCTGCATTGTTACCACCTTCTGCTTGGTGAGTTAGTACCATGTGCCCGTATAAAAGGCACAAAAATAATCTTAAGAGGAAACGGTTCTGTTAACTGTAACCGCTCAACATAATACAGCAGTGTAATAGAAACAAGAAAAGAGAAAGGGAGGAGTTAATGATGTCACACTCAGCAGGCAAGTTTAGTATTAGATTATTATTAAGTAATTATGAATTCAGATGTACAAAAACGAATTCAGTAACAGTAGCAGCAGAAGCACTTACAGTAAAGGGAGTGATAATATCCACATTTTTCCATCTTCTCAAACATAATCTGACGTAGCTGATGATATTAGGGAAAGCCTTCAGCTCGGACGCTGCTGTTCTGTTATATTTGAGCACAGATGCATGGAATTGTGTGTGTTTCTTCCCAGGAATGAACAACAGTACCAGATCCAGCATTTCTGCATTGTAGTTTAGATCAGATTAGTTCTCTCATTTAGTGACACTGAGGCATGGCGACCAATTAGACTGTTTCATCTTCTGACGTGTTGACGTGTGTTTCTGTCCTGTCCCACCCCGTTGCTTTTCCGTCCTGCTCATTGTTTGTTTGTTGTGGAGTAGCCCATGCAGCTGCTCCACAACTGCATGGGTTTAGTTTTACTACTGCCGCTTCTTTGACAACAGTATCTCCATTGTGACCTTGATGACTGAAGGAAATGGAACTCTGTTTAGAGTGTGAATGTTGGATGTAGTTCACAGATTAACCAACTATTATAAGGACATATGAGTGAGTGTGTGTGTGTGTGTGTGTGTATATATACTCTTGAAATTTTGACCTTTTTCTACATTTCTTCAAACACCCAAGCCCAAGTCTGTAATTAGTGCGGTAGCTCCCTTAAATCCACACGTTCCAGTTAGCAGCCGTGGCCGTAGTAAGAGTGTACGCACATGCAGACTGCGATCCCGTGTAACGTGACGGCTGGGTGGGAGGTCAGCTGTAGACCAACTGCGAAAAGTATTTTAAAGCTGAAACAGAGGGTGCTTTCACTCCTAACGTGTTTGGTTCGGTTAAAAGTAACCCTGGTGCGTAGGGCTGCACGATACATCGTTTCAGCATTGGCGTCGCGATGTGTGCATGTGCAACAGTCACACTGCAGGACACGCAATGACAAGTAAGGCAAATTAACTCCAACACGTCACGCTACAACTTTTCTTTTTTGCTGTTTGATACAAAAGGAAAACTTGCAAGGTTCTCATTTTCCATGACTGATCTACAAGAAGTCCGTCTGGTTTTACAGGCCTTTTTATCATCCAACACGCAGATTCAGAGTCAGAAACGCTTCATGATCCCCGAGGGGAAACTCTTGTTCCAGCAGCTCGCTGTCAGTCAGCGCACACAGGAAGAGAAGCACTGAGCAAAGAATAAAATCCACTATAACACAGGTCAGATACATTAGGTACCAGGTGGGTATGAGTATAAAATTAAATAAGTGTGAAGTACAAAGTGGGTTTACCGGTTGATGATGATAATACGGTATAATAATAATACAATGTAATAATATAAGTAATAGTGCAATAATGAGAACTGTCAAGTTAAGTGCAGCTTATTAAGATGATTGAGACGTTGGATATTGCACAGCAGTAATAGTAAAGTATGAATAAACATCAATAATATAGTATATATATAGTATAGTTTATTGCACAGCAGTATTAACACAGAATATGTCACAATTATTCAAGTACTGCAGAGATGTTAATGATCAATGTCCAGTTTAGTGACTTCAGGTCATACAGACTGACACTTAGAGGGAGGAGTTAAAGAGTCTGATGGCCACAGGCAGGAAGGACTTCCTGTGGCGCTCTGTGGTGCATTGTGGGGGGATGAGTCTTCCGCTGAGGGCTGGACTTATAATGAAGAATTCTGGTGCAGACCGGAAGCGGATCGATATGGCCTGAAAAGGAGCAGATTCTGGTGCGGTCCACAAGGTTTTTGATAGTAGATGTGTGATTTTAGCGTGCTGCTTTCAAAAGCTAAACTACTATTAAACCCATGTGCAGCACCCTGATCGGTCCGACAGTGCGGTGTGTGCAGCTTGTATCCTACTGTGGTCTTTCACCACGTCCGTCTCAGAAATGTGCACTAATGATTCATTATTTATATCATTAGGTATAATTATATTAAATGGTTACATACTCGTGCGAAGTAGTGGTACTGAAAGAAATATTATCTATTAATAAAAAAAATAATGATGATAATTATAACTCTAGGCCATATCATCCCTTCTGGCTTTCCATCATACTGTTATGCTTTGGTTGGTTTGATCGTGGAACAGGTATTAAAGTCAAACACACTCTCCTCTCACCTGTAGCTGTTTCTCCATCTGGATCGGTTTGGAGCGATGTCGGCCTTTTTGAATATAATGGGACCGTATGGCACTCGGCTTAAAAAAGCTACATTCTTCACGTAGGAGCTGTTCTTTGTACCGATGCTCCTACACTAACGTGGCGAACCCTGCAGAACCCTGCTGCCGTTGGGCATTATTCTTAACGATGCTCCAAATAGGGGATTTCTTCATGAGCTCTTTGTGACACCAGAGAACATTAATATTCACGGAGCATGTGCAGGCCGCGTGACCTGCCGTCACACCTGGCAGTCTGTTTGACTGACAGGGGACGCTGTCCAGGGCCAGAACTGAAAGGCAGCAATGTATCATTTTTTCTCCAGGTTCAGACCAAATGCACTGAACTACAGGTGTGAAAGCTCCTTAAGTGTAGTTTATGTCTCGGGTATTGTAGGAGTGAGCCAGAATCCTGATAGTTCCGGTCACTGAGATGTCCGTCCCTTCTGCAGATGAACTCTGGGCTTCTGTCCTAAACCGTCACACTGACCGTCCTTTTTGTCTTTGTGTTTTTCTAAAATCAGGGATGAGCTGATCCAGATGAAACTGCTCAGTCGGACCAACGGCGGCAAACCCTTTTCCTCCACCTCCACCTCTTGCTCCGCCCCCTCCTCTCCCTCTCACCCAGTCAGCGTGTCCGCCCGGCCCGGAGTGGCCTATCCCAGCTCGGCATTGATGCAGAGTCCCGCCCATAAGCCCCAGGGTGGCGGGGTGAAGAAGGTGACGGGCGTCGGAGGCACCACCTACGAGATTTCAGTCTGAGTGGCAGCCAGCCTCCGGCTCAAGGACCAATAAGACGAAGAGGAAATACTGCTGTCTCTTTCATAATACAAGAAACCACCGACCGGCTGTAGACCTGGACATCCAAGGACGAGTTGAACCATTTTGTCCAGGTCTCACTCCTCACTGGCTCGTTGACTGTGGAGCTGAACTGTACTGGGCTGTCCTGCCTCCAGACATCCACCTCAGTAACTCTGCTGGCAAAAGGAGAGAAGACCTGGACTGATGTAAGCGAGGACTTACTGGTCCTGGGCTAGAAAAGACATGTTTTTTGGATCCCGCTGGACCAACCAGGAACCATGATTTGGCTCATTTGTGTGGGTTCGATCCTCACTGTACTGAGCGACAGTAGCACAAGGCACTACGTGGTCAGGTCCGGGTGTTACATTATACAAGTATAGCAGCGCAAGCACCACTGCCAGGGTGAGGCGAGTGACCCCCACTGGAGCCACCAGAGGCGTGGATCAGGGTTTGGCGACTGTACGGTTAGGAAGGTTCATATCAGTACTTTTGGACTGAAGCTGCATTTAGGTAAAAATTGGTGCAGATGTGTGATATTTTAACACTTCACCAGTTCCACGCTCACATTTAGAACATCAATGAACGCATTCATGCACAGTCTGTAAAAACCAGTCAAAGTAGAATCCATTCAAAGTTAAGGGCTTCCCATAGACGACCAGTTTAGTGTCGACTAAATGTGTGAGCAGACGCAAGTCATATCAGATTAAGTCATAGCTAGTTCTTAATACACGTAGTCAGTTAAGCCCTCCTTTTAATGACAGCGTCCACCAAATGGGGCGTGGTGTGCTTGCATTGGACCAAGAACACAAGTGGTGTTGTGTGGTGCACGGAGTGCGTGGAGAGCCCCTGTCACCTGTTGTCACTCTCCTCCAGGCCGTTGTCATGGACGGCGGCACGACGGCAGTAATCCGGCAGGTAGGATCTGTTATGGCCTTGAGGAATGTGAGCGTTACCTTCTGGATCGCTGTTGCTGCGGGATTGACTTGCCTTTTGATGGAGGGGTGAAAAATGTGACATTGAAAAAAGCAAAACAAAATGCTGATTCCCTGTTTCTTTGATTCATTTGTTGATTTACTCCTAGATGTGAATATGTTTGTACAGGATGATGTGATTTTAAATGTGGATGTATTTTTTTTCATTTTCATTTTTTAAGGTGGCGTTCATACCGTACTGCAGCATGCACTACTATTACTACTAGCCACTGTAGGCCACTGTGTTTGGCTGCGGACCACGGCGTCTGTTTGAACAAACAGGAAGTGAGGAGAGAAAGTGAGCGAGGAAATCGTGCTTTGGCCTTTTGTTGTTAATGGGGTCCTTAAGACGAGGCAGACGCGTCTAGAAAATGAATTCATTGAGCAATTGCCTTGAAATTTCAAGTGTTTTTTATGTCACCTATTTAATTTGAAATTGTTTTATATGAATTTCTATGAAAATATAGCTATTGATAAATGAAGAGTTTTTAATATTGACTCAAAAGAGGGATGGTGTTGTCACTTTCAGAGTTCTGATAAAAAGAGCCCTTCTGATTGGTTGCGGCCGGAGCTCCACAGTTGATCTTCTGTTTTCTCTGAAAGAATCGGAGTTGCAATGTCCTAAATGTTCTATCTTCCAAGATCACGTGGAAACAACAGGACTGTAATCTCTGACAGCTTATCTGTCAAATGGTCTTACAGTCACATCGCATCTTCAGTAATGACTTCAGTTAGTAGTGTATAGAAAGGAACGAGGTCTGTGTTCTGCGATCGAGTATTAGGGCCACTGGAGAAGAAACTGTAATGTTATGAGAAGTCAAAACTTTACAAGAAAGTCATTTTCTGAGGAAAAATGAAGTCATGATTTCATGAGAAAGGTTGGAATATTTGAACAAAGCATTCTAAAAATATGGGCCTTTCCCCCTCGCAGTGGCCCCGATACCCTGTCTTCCTATTGAAGCTGTAGACTAGATCTGTGAAATTCCCTCTGGTCTCCTAATTCATGTAAATTTAACTTGATTTGTGAATGAAGGTGCTCGAGATGCAATTAAAGGAAGCTTATACAAACTTACTTTTTGTATTTTTGAATCAGATTTAAGTGTGCCATGGAAAATTATTGTAAGATTAAGTTAAAACATAAAGGAAAGAAACATTTCTAGATGAGGCTCCTAGTCGGAGAAAAAGTGTTGAATGGCTCAAGTTGTGATGATGTAGATGCTCAACATTCACTATCCATTGTTTGCTCAAGATTTCACATTCAAAAATCATTCAAATTCAAAAGCTGTTTTTGGAATTTCACAAACATATCTGGCAGTTGTACGGGATACGGTCCAGCAGTTTGTTGCAGCTGTACAGAAAGTGAACAGTGGCCACCAAACCTAACCTTGGCTCTAATTAGCCAGCCATCTTGTTTCATTGCCCCCTTCAGTGCGATCACGCCTACTTTTAGTTTATTCTTACTTTTTCTTTTATGATAGTTCGGCCTGCACCTGCTCTATATGAAAGGTGCCCAGAGGTAACTTCTGTTGTGATTTGGCGCTATATAAATAAACCTCAGTTGAATTGAATTTCTCTCTTTCTCACCATTGCAAAAAGCTGAAATATTCCCCCAGAACTTGCTAACCGGTGCAACAGATTGCAGGACAGCGTGTTTAGCAGTTGTCGGTTTGCAGCTATGTCATCGCTGTAATGGCAGATGTAAAGGTATGACTTTTAACAAGAGTCTGTTTTCTGTCACCTTTATCTTCGGCCATGTTGCCTTAATCCAGTCTGGGACACAAATAGGAACAGCACAGGACCGCATTACTCATTGTTGGAAATGATAGAACCAGTTATAGAAAAAAAATGAAGCACTACCGGAGAATCGAACAGGAAGAGAATGCTGTTTCTGATCTATGACATCACAAGAAAGGAAAAGTGTATTTCTGTTCAGCTTTGTTTTGTATTCTGTAGTTTGAGCCCTCGTCTTTGTTTGAGCAGACTTCTTGGCCTGTATGTCTGATCAGGGTAGGGCTGGGAAACAGGTTCAAATCAAAGAAATGACAAATATGTGTACTGTACAGCTTATTGTGTGTGTGAGTGTGTTTGTGGATGGGTGTATGTATGTATGTGGTGCAGGGCTGGAAGACTGATAATAAACTTAAAACAAAGAGGTGGAGCATTGTCACTCTTTTCACTTTAAAGGGATTTGCGAACACCATGAGGAAATTTGACTCCGCAGATTTACGCACTGTAGGTGCACTATCAGATGAAAGTTATTTGGCCCCCTCCATTTTGGTTCTTTGTGTTAAATGTCGAGCAGTTTAAAGGGCCCTTTCATCCAAATCACACAATAAATTAGCCCTGGAGGTATGCAGCACATAGTTCCAGCTTTATGTGCAGATTTCGACCTCTCAAACTTGCGGCCCAATACAGTGGAGGTGAGTGGAAGTTTGATGGTACTGCTCGAGCTGCTGAAAACAGCCACTGCCGAACTGGCCGACCCTCCAATGTGTAAAACTATGTAATACCAGCATCCTTGAAATGATCCTGATGGCATTAAGTTTTGGTTTGTAGAAAAATGAAACGATCCCAGGAGAAATGGATGCAGTTGGTGTTGCCTTCAGCCCATTCACATCACCGATGAACCCGCAGAGCATTATAACCAGGCTGCAGCTCTCCCTCAGCTCTACAAAGCTCTTTAGTGTCCTTTAAAGCTTCCCGGTGGAGATCCCGACCTCTAGTAGTGCTACGGAGCTGTTTTTCTGAGTGGGTCTGTAGTGCGCGTGCGCGTGCATGCGGATGACGCGATACACATTTCTGCCAATAGAGAGCCGAAGTCATGTCCGGTAGGGTGGGCGATACTGCAAAATTTGGTTTCGATCCGATACCAAGTAATACAAGGCCAGAATCGCAGGTATCGATCCCGCACACAGTGCTGCTCTGATGAAATACAAACGGGTACAACGCAGACGAGAGAAACTGATCCTGTTTTGGTATCGATCTTCAAAACGAGACGTAGTATCTGTGGTATCGATCCGCCCACCCCTACTGTCCGGGCCAGCTTCTGTTCTATTATTCTCAATTCAATGGGGCATCATGGGAAACAGACGTTACAAAGCCGCCAAAGCAAGTGGGAAATAAAAACATAAACAGAAGTAAAGTGCTGTTAAAATATATACAGATAAGATAGTGGTAATACTAAAGCGCAGCTCTGTCTCACCTCACCTGTCCGACAGCGACCACACGTTCTGGTTTCTTCTGGCTGCCGGGATTGTCTGTCTTCCTGTTTGTGGCACTGAGCCTGTACCTGGTCAGGATCGGTCTCTGCTGTCATTCTGCCAGTTCATCACCTCTACCAGCTTCTGTAACTCAATGCAATCTGTCATTCAGTGTCACTGAATGACAGATTGCATTGAGTCTTCCTGGGTGAAATGACAAATGGCCATTCACTACAGCAGTTGCTATGAGAAATCTAAATCTTTGTCATTTTAACAAAGTTAAACAATGTTTACCTCTTTCATTGGCAGTGCGGGTACTTACGTCATCATAACTTGATTTTGTCCATACCCTTAAAACTCACCAAAGCATTTTTTCAACTTCATAGTTGTAATCTCTGCTGTCTAAAACCTTGTACCGCCTTCACGCCCGCTGTTGCTACAGACCGCTGACTGCGTTTAAAGGTTGACGACGCGTCGCCACTTCCTCCCAGAGTCCTTTTCATTACGCTGACTGCGTCCTCGCCTCCTCCCTCCTCCCGTGACCCGGAACTTACACAACTATGTGGTGTGTTATTGTGCAGAATAATGCAAGTAAACAGTCTAAGTAATCATAACAAATAACTGATCCATACATAAATTAGAAGATTTTAAAGGAATATTAAATGATCAAAACCAACAACAGTAATAACACAAACAATTTAGCCTACGTAGCTAAATGAATAAAGGCTTCTTGTATATGTAAGACTTTTATAGGCCTATAAGATATTTTCTCTCTCTCTCTCTAAGGTTTTTAAATTGTTCTTAAATAAGGGCTTCTGTAGACATTAACAGCTTTGAGCTGTGCTGCACGTCATAAATAACAGAAGTCGCTTCGGCTACGTCCACGCTACTCCGTCCACGCTACTCCGTCCAGACGAGCGTTTCAGCCCCATTTCACAAACAATCTCCATCCATATCGTAGCCTGGTTTTGTGTGTCCACAGGGCCGTTTCTGGACGTACGGGGTCGCGCCGCTTCCCAGCATCGGACGCTTGATAGGCGTGCCACTAGATGTCACCGTGCTCTCCTTCCCTGAAACACGACAGGAAACACTTCGAGGATGCACACGATTGGACGATGGGCTCGTCTGCTCATGGATTTTTGAATCCAGACCAACATAAGTAATATAAGAGAAATAAGCTTTCTCTTATGTCATGAAAATAGTTCACCGAAATGTGTTTCTGAAAACATTTTAGGCGAGAAATAAGCCAAATGACAGATCCTGCGGACAGTTTTCAGACTTATTTTTAAGAATTTCAAAGCCTGACAGGTTAGAGAGACAGAAGTCTTACGTATACAAGAAGCCTTTATTCACTTAGATACGTAGGGTAATTGTTTAACATGGTTGTAGTGTTATTACTGTTACTGATTTTAATCATTTAATATCCCTTTAAAATCGCACTTATTCGAATTTCTTTCCGGATCAGTGTGTTATTACTTCAGCTATATATTTCCTTGTATAATTGTCATTTGCACAATAACGCTCCACATACAGCGGTGTGCAAAAGTGTTTGCCCTCTTCCTGATTTCTTTTTTTTTTTGCATGTTTGTCACACTTAAATGTTTCAGATCACCAAACAAATTTAAATATTAGTCAAAGATAACACAAGTAAACACAAAACGCAGTTTTTAAATGAAGGTTGTTATATTAAGGGAAAACAAAATCCAAACCTACATGGCCCTGTGTGAAAAAGGGATTGCCCCCTAAACCTAATAACTGGTTGCTCCACCCTTAGCAGCAACAACTGCAGTCAGGCATTTGCGATAACTTGCAGTGAGTCTTTTACAGCGCTGTGGAGGAGTTTCGGCCCACTCATCTTTGCAGAATTGTTGTAATTCAGCCACATTGGAGGGTTTTCGAGCATGAACTGCCTTTTTAAGGTCAAGAGTCTAACTCTTATTTGTCTGAAGAATGAAGGCTGCATTGAAATGCTCATGTGCACATTGTTTTATTGCATGAATAACAAACAGGCCAGACTTATTCAAATGTACATACAAGCCTTGGAATGCAGCTCAAATGAAATGCAACATGACCATAGCACAAATCAATTTCAAAATAAGAGCACAATACATAAAAACAGTTTTAGTAATTAAGGAATAAACTCAAAGTGTCTTCAAAAAGCTACAGTTTGTGTGCATACGTTTACCAGTTTATTACAAACAAGCTCAAAATTGTGATTAGGAATGTTATCAAACAACAGAAAAAAAGCAGGAAACTGCTGCGAAATTCAATCAAATGCCTCACAAAGTCTTGTTCCATCGGTCCAAAAAGACCAAGCGGCTCACCAGGAAACAGCCTGTGTGATGGTTAATAATGTAAAGGAAATGTATTAATAAATAAAATCAAAAGTGGATGTGTGAATGTTTCAGAAAATCTCATTAGGACCAGACTTCATTGTTTATCACCATGCTAATCACAGGTTTGTAGAGTAACAGACTTGTCCAGTATTCAGCCAACGAAGACGCAGGACAACTGTTCGACATGACATCGTTTCAAAATCTGAGTGGCAATGCAAAGCCAGTGTGAAGCTGCCTGGATCCATGTACACAAAGTCTTAAAGATCCAGTCAATGACAATCACATGTACCAACGTCACAGTTAAACCATGAGACTGGGCCGTCGGCAGACACAGCACTCCGCGCTGTCCTTCCATCAAATTCAAATGTGTTCAGTTTCTCAACCCCAGGCTCAGGGCCCACTGTAGGCCATGCTAGCTGCTCTGGCTGTACTTAGGTGCAGCGGTGCCTTGAGCTAAATGCTAATGTCAGCATGCTAACGTTTAGCAGGTATGTTTTTCACCAGCTTAGTTTAGTGTTTTCACATGCTAACATTTGCTAATTAGCAGTAAATACAAAGTACAGCTGAGGCTGATTATTTGGTCATAAAACAAAGTGTTGGTCACATAAAAAGTCTGACCTGATGATGGCGCACAGTTATCAGTGCGAGAGCAGCAGTGTTTTCTCTCTGTTTGACATTAGCATTAACCCATTATTGAATAACCGGAATATGACTATGGTGTCTTCTGAACATTATTAGGCTAAATGTTTCAGGGAAAATTGAAACGATGTAACTCATATCAAACCCGCCGCTCAGGAATGACCAGCCTCACGTGTGACTGAATGGAAATGATGATACAAGATGTAAAAAGTGTTTCTTGCTGACAGACAGACTCTCCTCCTCTCTCTGACTTTAATTATATCCATAATAAAAGTGAATGGGGGAAATAACAGATCATGAAAAGAAAACTCTTTCTAATAAATGAAGAAAGTTGTTTGTGGTCCTTTTGCTGTTCAGACCTACAATTAATCAGAAAACACATCAAATATAACATCTGGGAGTGATACACTTGGTATGAAACTCCAGTGATGTTGTGACTTCCGGTTCAAGCGAGGAAATGTCGAATAAGAGACTTGGGATGTACCCAATGAATGTCTGCACATCATTTCATGGCAATCCATCTAAGAGTTGCACAGATTTCAGTCTGGACAGATTTACCCAACCACTTTGCCATCCCGAGAGCTGCACCGCTAGCGTGGCTACAGAATTACATATCATCATTCAGTAGAATGAATGAATACTAATGTTAGAATATTCATATCGGAAACTGAAATCCGCACAGCGTGAGCATAAAAGTCGCAAGTTCTGGTTGTGCAGTCAGGCCGATTAAAACGCGCGAGTTAACACAATGTACAGGATTAATAAATGCTCAGTGTCTGCCGCGCTTCAAATCAATATGGAGATTCCTCCGTGTTCAGGAAAAGAGAGGGAGAAGGAGAATCTTGAAATTCATATAACAATTTGACTACTGTCTATTTGCTGGGGTCCTGGTCATTTCGGGAGCTCAAAACAGAGCCTGGCCAGGAAAGGTAGAGAAACTGGAAAAGAGCCTATATAGCATGCCAGTGGAAGCTGAAGCTCGAGCTAAATACTGGTTACCTTGTTGGTAACGTAATAATTTAGGTAGTCAAAAAAATAAATGCATGGCATGAATGTAGGCAACACGACAAGTTCATTGAGAGATGAGGACGGTCAGCTTCATCTCTGTTTGAGAGGCAAATCCACTGAACAAAAAATAGCAACCACAGCCAAAGGAGAGTAGGAATCTGAAGAGAAAAGGAAAGTGAGGGAACGTTGGGCCAGAAAAGCCTGAATGACAGTCGAGCTGAGCTTGGTCTGTCCACAGCAGTACAGATTCAAGTCCAAAGGCATGAACAGGGACGCTGTCCAACTAGTAGTAAACTTGAGTAACACCACCCGACTCGTGCAGAGGTGTTGATGTTAAACAAGTGCTCCCACATTGTATCTCTTACTTCAAACCACAACCGCCAGGAACCTGAACGTGCTGCTAATTACTTCTATGTCAAAGCAGCCCACCTGGTGTGTACCACTGCGTAATAAGTTAGTTTACAGGAATATACAGTTAATCATACAACGATTTTAAAAGTCTACTCTGAATTCTATTTGTTGCATAAAAAAATCTAAATCAAACAACAAAGCAGCATCACATTCGCTCACACTTCACAGCTTTAACATTTCCAGGCCTTACACTGATATGCTGGACCAGGTTTTACCATCCCAACCCCCTTTCAAAGCTGGCTTACTGTATCCCAGTTTGCTCCTTGTTCTCTTCTTCTTTAATAAAGGGAAACAGAGAGACCCGTTCCACACTACTACACAGACATGCGCCCCAACATTAGCCTCTCTCTCTGGAGCGTCTCCGAGTCGAACGTCTTTCCCCCCTTTCTCTCTGCTCGGTTGTTGGCGTGTTCTCTTTCTGTTTTGTTTTGATTATATCCAATTATTTCGTGACTCTTATCTTCTGTCTTTCAACACCATGTTATGTATTGTTTTACGCTTGTATTGTTACCACTTTATTGCACAAAAAAAAAAAATGAAAGAAGAAGAGGGAAGAAGAGCCACAAGTTCCATCCAGAAGTCCAAGCTGAGTGATCCAAACCGTCTTATTTGTCCTTCTTGGATTCAGACTGCGCCCCCTGGGCGTCGGCTCCTTGCTGCTCCGGCTCCTCCTCCTCGGGGACCGCTGGGAACTGGGATTGGTTGATCTTGTCTCCTTTGGTCTTGTTGAGCTTCTTGGATTTCTGGTAGAGTTCGTTCAGGTTGAACTCGGATGATGTTCTCCTGGTGGAGAGAGACAGACTGCTATTGAATTTGACAGTTTGAATGCAAAAAAATCTAAACTATTCGGTATTCGGCACGGACTACTACTCTTGGAGTCAGCTTTCAGGAACCCGCAATGATCCAGACCTGCAGAAAATCAACCACCGACATAGTCGCTGCAACTGTAGGTGTGTAAAAGGAATGGTGTCCCAGCCAGACGAGGGAGAAGGTACAACTCAAACCAAGACGTAAAGAAGACGTCTCCCTCTGACTCCTGAAAGCAGTCGCGCTTCACTGGGGACTCCCTGATATACTCGTACATTTCATTTGGCATATGCTGCCAGCTTAACTCTTTAGAGAAGTTAAATCAACAACAATAAATAGTGTTAGACATTTATCATGCAAACGGTCATTTTCTGGCTCCAGCTTCTCAGCTGGGAGCATCTGCTGCTCTCCATTTTGTTTTAGTGTAAAGTGAGTCACCCTGGGCTCTGGGAAGCTGCGGCACTTTCATCATTTTCTGACATTGTATTGACTAAACGATTTATCCAAAACAAAGCGCCCAACAGCTCTAGGTATGGAACTGACCGTAACGTGTCATCAAACGCTTTGCTAGAATCTTTGATCGGGTATTTCCTGATTTAAAATCCAGATACTTTACTTTAGACTATATTTTATTTAGACAAAGTTCTTTATTTAACACGGGCGCATCGAGTAGTTTGGTGAATATAAACATGTTTGCCGTTTTTGAAAATACAGCACATATTATTGACTACATAAGCCACGTATTCTGATAAGCAGTCACAGATCTGAAGTGTACTGTCCAGTCTGACCTCGGTGAAGCTCCAGGATACGGCTCTACCCTTCTTGTCCACCTGGGGGCGCCGCATCAGCTCCTTCCCTCCCTGAAACAACACCAAGGAGGGAAGCTGTTTGGACAGCGGAGAGGCAGACACCTTGTACCTGCACAGCAGAATGAAATCCATATGAGACAACATGTTCACATTTCTAGTCAGACCTCTGTGACAAAATAAAGCCCATCAATCTAAAGACACCTGAGGAGACAAAAGAGAATCAAAAACAAAGACAAACATGTCTTACTTCTTGGAAACCTCTCCATAACGTCCAATGTCCACTTTGCCAAACTTGAGGCCAGCACAGTTATACCTGAAGCCCGAAACCGAAACAGAAACGTTACCTTTGTAAATGTGCACGTCATACTTTTACTGAGTGGGTGGAGTCTTACTGAGTGGGTGGAGTCTTACTTGAGAGAGAGATCAGCATAAACGGAAGCGAAGGACTGGCACTCTGGAGACCAGTTGGCGAAGAATTCAACGATCCACGTCACACAACTGTCTCTGTCCAGCTCTTCCTGGACACACAAAAACACGATTTTCATTTCCGATTAAAAACAAGTCGTACAGATCTTTGCTGCCCCTCACACCCTCCCCCACCCATGTGTGCCCCGCACTGAGCAGGCTTACTGCACAGGTCTTGAGTGAACTCTTCAGCCTGTCACTGGTCCAAGCAGCAGCCCACATGCTTTAAAACCACGTCCATCGTGCCGGTGCCTAAACGGTCCACTGCAGCGAGCCTGAAGGACTCACCCCCACCATCGTGAAGTGCTTCGAGGGGCTGGTCCTGGCTAATCTCAAAACCTGCCTACCACCCACACTGGACCCCCTCCAATTTGCCAGAACAGGAGTACGGAGGACGCCGTCTTCACGGCGCTACACTCCGCCCCTCCAAACTGCAATCACCTCGCTCTGCAACTGGATACTGGACTTCCTATACTGTACTGTACTTCATCATCAACCGGTAAACCCACCTGGTACTCGACACTTCGTTTATCTTATACTTATACCCACCTGGTACTTCATTTACCTTCTGACCTGTTTATAGTGTATCATATCGTTTTCTAGTACTTCCTCCTGTGTGCTCTGACGTAAAGGCGAGCTGCTGGAACAAAGAGTTTCCCTTCGGGGATCAATAAAGAGTTTCAGATTCTGATTCTGATTCTAATAGGGCTGACTGATATGCAGAAATTATTTTGGCAGATATTGCGATATGAGTCACATTTTAGTGGGAACGGTCATTTCTGCACTTCATTTTCACTGAAAAAAATCTAAAAATGATGATGTGATTTTTGCTGGGGTCCGTACCAAACAGGCACGCTCCCTTAGTCTGGAGAACGTGATTTGTAGGCCGGGGCATCTCTGCAGCCCCACAATGCTTCATTTCTAAATGGAATGTTGGGACGTTTTGCCTTTCTGCAGCTCCTGCGAGCGGGATATTTTATTTATTTAATCAGGCAGTCTCATTGAGGTTAAGATCTCTCTCCCAGAGACGTTCAAAAGAGCACAAACAAAAACAGAATCAACACAATAAACGAGGTCATTCATTCAATACTCGGCCATACTGCACTTTCAGTAACATTGTGATTAATTGTTCAGCCCTACTTCCTAACTAACAGAGCCCAGTTTGTTAGGTTCGACAACCACCCCTCTCCTCTCCGACTGCCAGCTTAATGGGATTAGATCCACGTTGAGGCATGCAGATGACAACGGCGGCTGGCCTCACCAGACACACCTGGAGGGGTGGTGCCCCGACAACAACCTGGCCCTCAACACCAAGAAGACCAAAGAGCTCAGTGTGGACTTGAGAAAGATCTGTTACCTCTGTACATGCGTGCATCACTCTGACCTTTACTGCTTGTTGCACTTCTGGTTAGATGTCCAACTGCATTTCATTGTCTCAGTGCTTCTGCTCAGGGCCATGACAGTAAAGTTGAACCTAATCTGATCTTGGTAATGGACAAACTGCTACTACAAATTCTACCATATTTACTCACGTCAATGGTTTTGTCGCTGAAGTATTTGATGTACTCTGGTCCCATGTAAAGAGGAGGCTTACAGGTCATCAAAAACACTGAAACACACAGAACCAACAGAAGAGGATGACTTTAGGACTTTGTCTGTGAAGAGATGTGCAGAATTAGTGCAGAAACGCTCGCCCATTGGTACCTACTAAAGACGTAAATCTTTAAAAAACACCTCAAAAATACAGTTTCCTGTTTAAAAGGCTCAGTAGTTTCCTCACACAGCTGCTCGCTGTAACAGGAGGAAGCAGAGCGTCTGTTGGGGACTATTTCCAGCGGCGGATGAATCCACATGTGGTGCTGTAGTGAGTGTTTGGGGCAGCAGGACGGTGTGTGTGTGAGTCAGAATAAACTACAGTGTGTGTGTTCGTGGGGATGAAGGAACATGTCAGCCAGAGCAGCAGAGCGGCTCCTGATGTGTTTCACAGTTTCTGGACGACGACGGAGGAAGAAGCTCCATCAGCTGTGGATCTGTTGCTTTGGATGTGTTAACAATAAGAAAAATATATAATGTGACCAGACGTTAATCTGACAAACCAGGATTCACAGGAGAGTCAGCTGATGTGTGTGTAATAGTAAAGGTTGGACTGACCTATGCAGAGCGTCAGGTAGAGCAGTCCCATCCTGATGTCCAGTCTGAAGAACAGGATAACATTGGCCACTTTGCTGAACAGGATGATGTTGCCCACATGCTGCTCCACCGTTACTGGCAGATACACAGACAGTCAGTTAAGCTAGCATGAGATAATGGCGCTTACCTGTTATTCAAGATCCAGAGCAGTGCTGTTTCTAACATTAGAGTATGGGTTTTGGAGGAGGATGTCAATATTTTCTAAATGAATATGACAACAGCTGATATTCTGTAAAATGTACTACTGTAAAAGATTCAAGAGATTGAATGTGTTTCTTCTAGAACTGTAATGTTGTCACAGAGGGAATAAAGGGGACAATACAATTTTCCAGCTAATTATAATAAACAATATGACGCTGAAAGACAGATGTCTGTCAGTTAAAGAAGCACGTTTGGCTGCTGCATTGGTTTAATCTTCCTTGTATCAGTGCACTTCCTGTAACTTCCTGCAGGCCATGGTTGAGGGATATACCATTATACTCCATGCATCAGATTATAGCATGATATTAATAGTAATGCTCGGGAAAAATGAATTCAGAACAAAATAGAAAAGACATTTACTCACTTGCTCGTCTGTTCTTCATCATGACGATGGCACTGAGGAACATGAGGATCTCCACCTCTCTCTGAGAACACAAGAAATGTCTTAACTGTAGCCGCGATCATCAGGCTGCTCATATTGGTTTCTATGGGACGCCATTTCAGTCATATATATGAAATAAATCCTGAGATAAATACATATATAAATAAAGAGAAATAGAAATATATAAACGAGTCAATATAGTCCGATAAATAAATAGTTTCAGACGAAGCAGACCGAACAGCGCCTCGGAGGCCGATGGAGGCCAGTTTGACGACAGGGAATACCGTACCGAGGTGGTGTTCTTGCCGGGTTTGGCTCCTGGCACCCCAGCTTCCTGCGCTGCCTCAACTCTTGGGGATTTACGCAGTTTCCTGATGGACAGATAGCTTTACTTGGTGCTAAAGTAAACAGACTTTTTGACAGTATTTTGAATTCTGTCCTCATGTAACTAGTGCTATTGATACTGTGCATTGTTAATGGAAGTAGAGCATCTTTAAACTTCAGTTTGTCACGCATGGAGCCATCTATCTCTGTAAAAAGAAATTAATCTCTGTGTTGTCTAGATGAAGTACACAAATTCTCAGAATTCTGTCATGATAACTGAACTTTCACCCTGGTGGTTACATAAGTCTAAAAGCCTTTACGCACCGGGGACGTGACGAATAAGAAGTAAAATGCAAAGTACTCGCCTGCGAATATTTCGCATCAAAACTATTCATACCGGCAGCGCTCCGATTTTGCGACAGTTGTTCGATAAAAGATTCCCGCCAGCTCGTACTAAAAGTCATTTGGGGTTGGAGCTGTTCCAAACCTGATCTTCACCTCTGCCCACACAGACACTCGGGAAAGGATGGGCAGCAGCACCACCTCCATCACACATCATAGACATCCAGTTAAAACTGTCTGTGCTTCTTTGGACACAAAGCCAATCAGGTCAGCCGTCGCCATTAGGAGTTGCGATGCGACGTCGTATTCACCGTGCGACGCATGCGTCACTGTGTGAACATAATCATGACAAAAACATACTGACGTGTGAATTAACCAGATGGAAAAAGGCCCTGGTGTGTGAAGCCACCTCTGACTTTCCCGTCTCTCCGGGCAGCTCAAAATAATCACGTGCCATTAGTGACGCGATCATTTCCGTCCGGGCATTTCTGCCGACGGACCCTCCGTCTTTCTCATTTGTCTTCCTCCGCTGCTTTTTCCCATCGTCCTCCTTCCTGCTCAAAATTCACGGCCCCGACTCATTTGCCTCATTTATTTATTTCAGTATTGATTTCATAGCCATATTTATTTATTTCATTCATTCATTAATAATGACTGAAACAGCATTCCACAGGTTTCGTCCTTCGAGAATCGTATCAACATGTTTTGATCAAAGATGGTCACAGTCAACATTCAGCATATTTCAGCATGTTCAAGCTGAAAAGCAAGGCAGTTTCCTGTAATATTGTTGGAGTGGAAAAACACTGCGGTACAACATTATTACCTGGTCATTTTAAATATGATGCACATGAACCCATACAACTGGATTCATGTGCATCATATTTCTAATTGTATAATGTGTCACAATATCTTCTTGCTGATTTATTCATTCTAACATTACTGCACGAATGCTGTATGTCTTAAATCAGCTGTGGGTTGTGTGCTTTTAAAAAATAAAGATACACCCAAAGTAGTGCATTAAAGTACACTCTACAGCGGATACTGGATGACTGCAAGGAGACCTTTGGAGTTGCAGCAGTGTGCATATCACAGTGCAGGCTTCTGCAGCAGCTACTGTAACATCAAGGAGGTCACCGTTCCTTTCAAGTCTACGCTCTTTTGTGGGACAATATCAAACAAACTCCACAAAAAATCTATGAGCTGTAAGACATTTTGCTTGTCAACAGAGATTCATGTCTTGGAGTCTGAGATATACGACTTTTAAACACTTTAGTTGGGATCCTACGCAGCCCCCTAAAGGTCACGTGAGCATTTTTTTGAGGACTACTTTTGCATTCCCTCGAAATACTTTTCCTCTTCCATTCCTTCTGAGCCGTATGTCTATTTCCGCTCAGCTGCTCCCAGCGCAACGCAACAGTATATCAGCTCATTGAGCTTTACTTTGAACTGGGCATTAAGTCTGCTGATATAGACAGTACTACTGCTCAATAGGCAAGCATGGTTGTGTACATAGTGAAAGTAAACTTAAACGAATTCTTAGATCAAGAGGTCTCTCCAGAAGAAAGCAGTACGGTGATCTGCAGGATGCTGTCGGAGGCGGAATTACTGATGTGCAGTTAAACAACCTCATAAAGCTAAGGAGCTGTTTTTGTGTAACAAACAAGAAGGTGACTGCAAAGCTGCAAACAGAGTCTGTGGTTCTGTCACAGAGAGAGCAGGCAGCAGAGACACATCAGGGACGCAGACCAACGCAGTTTCTGCACAGGCTCCTCTGTTCTCGGCACAAAACAAATCCAAGGACCCTTCAGGGCTCAAACAGGTTTTGGTAGACGGCCTGCTGCAATAACTGATGTTGCTTATTCATACAGCTCCAAGTCTGATAACTTCATATCATCGTATAAGGTGAGGTGTCCATAAACAATGCTGAATGCCTCTCCACACTACCTTCCATTACCAACAGACATACGGCTCGGAAGGACTGGAAGAAGAACAGCATTGCGAGGTAACGCAAAAGTAGTCCTCAGAAACAACCTCGCCGCGACCTTTAGGGGACTGTGAAAGTCGGCACCGAGTCGATACACGATGTGGCTTATGTTTGTATCATATACCCTCCTGTATTGATTCTTCTTGTAAAGTTACTCCTGCAATGTATTGAGGTTAAAGAACGTCAATAATCTAGCTAACGTTAGCTAGCTAAACTAATACGGAATGGCGTTAAGTTAACGCTAATGCAAGTTACTGCTGTATTTAAAATAAATGATTTACTCTGAGTCTATATGTGCCGTATATAAGAATAAATTGATTAATTGCAGTGAGTGATAAATTAAGTTTTGTGACTTCAGTATCTCTGCCGATAAGCAAAACAATATGAATTTCCAGTTTTTGACCGTAGTTTGGCCTATCATTCTCTCCCTATAGCTAAGAACAGCTAATATCACCGGGCCCTTGCTGTCAACCTGCCCAACGATCCACAGCTGTGTTCATCCCACTGACCAGCCAGCCAGCCAGCTAGTTGATACAAATTCCTGAAAACCAATTTGTGACTTTCTAGCATTTTCTACGGACCCAGTCGAAGTCGCAGGAGTTGCCGTCCTCTCGCTGTGTGGCCAGATGGTCGCAGATGCCAGGCGTCTTGCGGACAGCTAGAAAGGCTATAGACATGAATAGAGAAGCTACATAATAGGGCTTCAGCAGCCACTTGTACACCTGCGGCAGGTGGTACAGAAAAGCGAATAACGGCGTTAGCAGAGCCATTTTCTATTTAACTGTCGCACTACAACTAAAACGGGAACTGAACGAAAAGACCACGGCAAACACTTGTATAGCCGTTAGCTCGATATGAATGGCTCGACGCTAGCTAGCTTGATGTTTAACAGTGTGAAAGTAGCCGTAAATACAACTTCCTGTTTAGATGTTAAAAATAAAACAATTTATAATTACATGTCATGCATCCTGTTACCTTTTAATGCATTTTATTGTATTGTAAAATGCATTTTAATTAAATATAATATAAGGTTTTATATTTTAATACATTGGTGTGTTCTTTGCACCCACGGGCGCGTTTTCTCGCCCAAATTAACATATATCCACTTTTAATATGAAGGTCGAAGACCTAAGTTCCTGTATGACTGTGGTTAACTCTTGGTAGCTTGTTTCAGCTTTGCAGTTTGTAGTAGGCAAAATTGTAAAGAAATCCTGATTTAAAGGGGCGGAAGGAGGTATGGAGGTCAATCAGGACGAATGTGTCATAACAGGCGCTGATTGGTCAGGGTAGAGAACAGGTCACTGCTGATTGGTTCATTGTGATATAATAATACCCGTACCATTGGAAGGGTTTTTATGATTTTACATCAGAAGGTTGGTGAACTTGGATGTAATGCTTTCAGGGTGTCAGAAGTAAAACAGGTAGATATTGTGCACCTCCAACCCAAAATCAGAATTATGCCGTGGAAAAAGAGAGATAGATCCCTGTCACAAATTCAAAGCTAGCAGTTATATGAAAGTTATATTTCTTTTTAAAAAAACAGTAACGCACAGATAAACACCTTAATGTATCACATCAGAAAGAATACAGAGTGGTTCATTTGTTTTTAACTGCAGCCTTTTTCACAGCAAACATTTTGACTTGTCATAGAAGGAAAAGCACAGGTGTTACCAATAACACTAAAGTACCCCTGCACTTTTCCTACAGAGCAGGTCTAGACCGAACTCTTTATAATATTATTTACAGAGACCCAACAAATCCCACCATGAGCAAGCACTTGGCCACAGTGGCAAGGAAAAACGTCCTTTAAGAGGCAGAAACCTCGGACAGAACCAGACTCAATGGTGGGCGGCCGTCCACCGCTGCCGTGTTTTAGGAATATATGATTGTAAAACATGCTGACTGCGGGTGGTGTAGTCTGGGTGGAGAAACTGTGCTGTAGATATTTGTTTCCTGTACAGTATGTGACAATGTCATGTAAATAGTGTCACCACAAAACTGAAAGCACACCTGTGAACAAAGCCTGAACAACTATCTAGAGACAAAGCTTTGAACTCCTCAAAGATGTTCAAACAATGGCCAGAGCATCGTTCTTCTGCTTTGTGGTTTATTCATATCATGGCTAGGTGATGGGAATTCTTTTTTAAAAACACTAACAGCGAGCAGGGAGGAAGTTTAACATTTTGGAGGGGAGCTAAAAATAAAATCACTACAAGGTTGGTTAACCCAAATCACAAACAACATACTTTCTCACTTAACTTGAGTAATATCTAGCCACGCAGTTAGTTTCAGTTATTTTTGCTAAGGTTTCGAGATATTGACTTGTAACTTCTACCGCCACCCCAGTGCAATGGCGGGGAGATTTTATTTGTGTTGTTGAGAAAACTTCAGGAAACAGGGGCACCCCAGTAGCTCACCTGGCAGAGCACACACACCATGTACTAAGGCTGAGTCCTTACCCCCGGGGCCCGGGGCACCCCAGTAGCTCACCTGGCAGAGCACACACACCATGTACTAAGGCTAAGTCTTTACCGCAGCGGCCCGGGGCCCGGGCACCCCAGTAGCTCACCTGGCAGAGCACACACACCATGTACTAAGGCTAAGTCTTTACCGCAGCGGCCCGGGGCCCGGGGCCCGGGGCACCCCAGTAGCTCACCTGGCAGAGCACACACACCATGTACTAAGGCTGAGTCCTTACCCCCGGGGCCCGGGGCACCCCAGTAGCTCACCTGGCAGAGCACACACACCATGTACTAAGGCTGAGTCCTTACCGCAGCGGCCCGGGGCCCGGGGCACCCCAGTAGCTCACCTGGCAGAGCACACACACCATGTACTAAGGCTGAGTCCTTACCGCAGCGGCCCGGGGCCCGGGGCCCGGGGCACCCCAGTAGCTCACCTGGCAGAGCACACACACCATGTACTAAGGCTGAGTCCTTACCAAGACGTGTGACCAAGACGTCATTTGAATCCTAATTTTTATTTTTATCATTCCTAATTCATCTTTTTGTTTGTTTGTTGTTTTATTCGTTTAGCTTTGAAATAGGCTTCCACGGACTGCCTTTTCCTTTTGAAAAGGAGGCACAGATGGTGTCTTTACAGACAATGGGTACAATAGTATTCATGAGCTGTGAGTAAGAAAATACCCTTCATATACACTTCAGCTGAAGTGAATGACTCCCAAGTCAGATCATGGGAAATGGAAATGTTTTCCATTACAATGTTTGGTTTGATCTAAAACATGTATGTTCACTCAGTGAATGTGAAGTGTGGATGGCCCTAAAAGGGAATGTGAGAATGTTTCTTATTTCTTGTCCCAATTTTCCCACCTGACTTGAATGCAGCACAACCTGTCAGCTGTTTGCTTTGGAGTGACATCACCCTGCGGGACTCATCAGGATAGTGTTCATTTGGGGTTTATGAGCTCATCACCTACTTTTGTGGATTTGACAAAGAAGGTGTTTTTGTTGTTGATGAATTTGCTCATATACCAAATTAGAAAAAGACTCACTGAAAATGATCTTTAAATCTGATATTTCCAATTGTACTCATTAAATTAAACACCACAGAACCAGTTAGCGGGAACTATGTCTATCTACGTATCCATGCTTGTGTTCGTATAAAACATGGGTGGCATAAATTAGAGCATAATGTGAATGATTATGTGAATCATGGTAGCTTTAGCAAAATCAGCTTTTTGTTTCCAAATATGTACATTTTCTAAGTTTTAGTCATCTGGCATTTCTGAGTTATTATGTTCACAAAAGTGTATCTTACCATGTATACAACGCAACAATGCGAGCGAGCACGTTGGGCATAAATGACTGATGTGGGCGTCAACGCACTCGTTACCTGGGTCCCTCATTGGCCACAACTAGAAAAGCCACGTTAGGCGCCAGTTTGTGTTGCGTTAACGTGTACAAATATTTTGTGTTAATACTACAAAACTCTATGGAAAGCCATTTGCGCAAGTAACTTTTTAGATATTTCTTGCTTAGACTACATTAAAATGCATGTTAACATGTAGAATTTGGTCGTGTTAACGCAACAAAAACTGACGCGTCAGGTAGATTTTCTACGCCATAAGACGTCATGGTTTGGTGTCTTAACACACAAATACCTGTCACAGCCAACGGGTTATTCATAACCAGAAATACTTTATTGATCCCCGAGGGGAAACTCTTAATGAGTTAATAATGAGTACTGTCAAGTTAAGTGTAGCTTATTAAGATGATTATGAGACGGTGGATACTGCACAGCAGTAATAGAAGTATGAATAAATATCAATAAATGAAACTGAAAACAGAGTATATTGCACTGCAGTATTAACACAGAATATTGCACAATTATTTCAAGTATTGCAGAGATGTTAATGATCGATCTCCAGTTTAGTGACTTCGGGTCATACAGACTGACACTTAGAGGGAGGAGTTAAAGAGTCTGATGGCCACAGGCAGGAATGACTTCCTGTGGCACTCTGTGGTGCATTGTGGGGGGATGAGTCTTCTGCTGAAGGTACTCCTTTGTTTGACCAGCACGTCATGGAGTGGGTGGGAGACGCTGTCCAAGATGGCGTGTAGTTTGGCCAGCGTCCTCCTCTCTGACACCACCGCCAGAGAGTCCAGCTCCACCCCCACAATGTCACCGGCCTTACGGATCAGTTTGTTTGTGTCTGTTAGCGTCCGCTACCCTCAGCCTGCTGCCCCAGCATGCAACAGCATACAGGACAGCACTGGCCACCGCAGGCTCATTAAACTTCTTCAGCATCGTCCGGCAGATGTTGAAGGACCTCAGCCTCCTCAGGAAACAGAGGCGGCTCTGGCCCTTCCTGTAAACAGCCTGAGTGTTCTTAGCCCAGTCCAGTTTATTGTCCATGTGTACTCCCAGGTACTTGTAGTCCTCTACAATGTCTACACTGACCCCCTGGACGGAAACCGGGGTCACTGGTGTCTTGGCCCTTCGTAGATCCACAACCAGCTCCTTAGACTTTGTCGCATTGAGCTGCAGATGGTTCTGCTCACACCATGAGACAAAGTTCCCCACCACAGCCCTGTACTCAGACTCAGCACCACCGCTGATACATCCCACCACAGCAGAGTCATCAGACTCAGTCATCATGGCCTTCACCTTCAGGTCGGCCTGGATTGCCCTCACCTCCTCCCTATTACCATCGGTAAAGGCCCTCCTCATGGCATTCAGGAGTCTCTGATGTCCTTTGTTACCCACAGTTTGTTATTTGGATAACGATGGACCATCTTGGTTGGGACATTGCAGTCCACACAGAAGGTAATGTAGCCAGTGAGGCACTCAGTGAGCCCATCAATGTCCTCTCCATGAGGCTCACAGAGTGCATCCATTCTTGTCTAATAGGGGTGTTAGAAAGGAAGTCTGAGGCACAGCGATTTTTGTTTCCAGCAGAATAGTTTGCCTGCAGTTAACTTTATCATGATGATGCACTGTTTATCCCATTCAATTTCAACTTCACTATCAATGAGTTACAATCATTCCCGAATCTGTCTGCTCGTAATGCTACCAGTCCTACCACGAGGCGTCACTACGCACATTCACATTTGTGCCATCAATGAATGAAGATGAGTGAGCAGCAAGTATGAGCAATCATGTATAATGCTGCATGCCTTATGTTTAACATGGAATTCCGCTTTGTATTGATGAACCTGTAATGTTCTGGTATGTACCTATCAGTGGGCTACACATGCATCACAACATTTCTTCAGAGGAAAAGACCACCAGCCCCTATTTCCTGGGACTCATAGATGGTACAGATTAAATAAATGATCAGAATCATATTTCATATTTCACATTTTTGATGTAGCCAAATGGGTTTTGGGACATGTATAGTTTTGCTCATATTTAAAAGAAGGGGATGCTCAAAACAGGAGCAAAATAGGGCAGTTAGGAAGTGTTCATTTTGTGCTGTTGGTGCTGTGGCGAAGACGTTTTGATCTACAGGTCCTGAAAAACTGCTGTATGGCCACTGCATGTATACTGTTAAAACCACAAGATCCTTGAGAACTTTTGGAGGTTCTTCAATTTGAAACTGTGGAGGAACCTCTTAAGGTGCTTTGAGGAACCTTTAAGAAAAGGTTCTTAGGGTTACCTGAGGAACCTTTTGAAGCTCTGCTGTAGTAATGAAATGATAACATTAATAATATTATATAATAATAAATGATGACGATGAAACAGCAGCTGTCTTTAAGCAAGGATTTATTTACATATATCAGACTTTGGAAAAGTTCAACCATAATGATTTTGAGGGTTGAGCATTTATAATTTGCAAAAATAAATAAATACAAAATATTACACAGGAATGAATACAATAAACATTATATAATGTCTGTAAGAGCCAAAAACGTTGAAATAACCAGAATGTAATTATTTCCTTTGTGTACATTGGGTGTCGCTGTGCTACTATCAAGGGCGCAGGTTTAACAGTAGAAGTCACTATTGTCGTCAGGTGTTTGACCGCAGAAGGGAAAAAGGTGTTTGAATGCTGAACGAGTGTTTGGTTTTCGCACTTTGTTCACATTTAAGCACGGCGGAGGAAATGAAAGAGATTGTTGCTCTGCAACCGAACAACGGCCTGTGGATTCTGTACTGAACGCAACACACAATGAACAGTAACATCAAGCTAAAGCTAAGCTCGTCAGCCAGCTCACTCCTGGGTTAGACATCTCAGTAGCTAAGTCATAGGCTGAGCTCCTTTAATAATGTCAATAAATCCCTTAATCCAACAATTCAATACAACGGACTTGACTCAGAACTAGAGACAAAGAGAGTGTGTGTGTGTGTGTGTGTGTGTGTGTGTGTGTGTGTGTGTGTGTGTGTGTGTGTGTGTGTGTGTGTGTGTGTGTGTGCGTGTGTGTGTGTGTGTGTGTGTGTGTGGTCTCATATGAGGCTCACTGTTTTGTACTTAAATAAAATGTGTGTGTACTCTGACTGACAATATAACGTCTCAAAATAATCACAGGCTGACAAAAATGTCTGTGTATCAATATCTGTATAAGTCAATAATGACTCCTATCGGACGTTGTGTTACAGTGCGTCTTGAGACACCCTGTATGCCTGCAATCGGCTGTTCAGTGAAATTAAAAAGACAATAAAAACTGGAGCTGTCCAGCCCGTCCCCTGGTTCGGGGAGCACGATATCCTTGGGACACTGCAGTGGTGAAAACCAACAACAACATAATGTTATTAGAAAGTTTCTAACACATCATGACAAGCCACCAGCGTTCAGTAACACTGATCAGACTGTTATGGTTGTAACATTTAGGTGGTACCATGTGGGTGAGACCCTGCCCAGTAGGCCTTTGTTTATGTTGCAGAGTTGAGAAAGCTAGTTAGTCAATGTGTGCCCATGCCTACTCAGTGTACATGTAGGAATACATTCTTTGGCTTCATCTATTCGTGAAACTGAGGAAACTTACAAGGCCGTGGTTGATCTTCCCCAATCTCCTGACAAAATTCCAAGATCAGATGCAACATCTGGTCAGCTAACTCCGGCTCAATTATTGGCACGACAGTGATGCGGCCAGGACCGGGCGCTTGCGAGTGTAATATTGCTTAAGTGTACAATCAGATCATTGCAGTCCTAATATGTAGTGTCTTTGTATCTCAAACTGTAAATACACCATGTATGAAATGAAGTGTAGCTGCTCTGGCACCACCCTAACAGTGTTAGGATTGAGAATAGAAATAGAAAATAGTTAACTGGAAGAATGGGATTTTACAGGAATTCAAATGGCTTTTGCATAACATTGGATCCTTTTATTTGTCATCGCGCCGTCATCTGTCAATGAGCTGTTATCTGTCACTAGAGAGGCGAAGTCCCTCCCCTTCCGGTGGACCACCATAGGACCTTATTTCAAAAAAAAAAAATGTG
This sequence comes from Siniperca scherzeri, assembly GCA_027580175.1. Classification (NCBI taxonomy): domain Eukaryota; kingdom Metazoa; phylum Chordata; class Actinopteri; order Centrarchiformes; family Sinipercidae; genus Siniperca; species Siniperca scherzeri. Next base: position 35,311,762 of record CM050842.1, on the reverse strand, counting down.
CAAATAATTTTTTGATCCCATTTGAATTGTGCCATGAACATATGATCTTTGTCAATTTGAAAGATCATTTTGCAGACTTTGAAGAGTTTAGTGAGAGATTTTGAAAGTATCCAACTGAAAATATCCCACCCCCTCGCTCTGACCAACACTGTTTTACTGTGTTGTGTGGATTGGTTGTGTGTCATGTCAACATAATAGGACGGTTATAACTGTCTCCCTCTGGCCATGGTGACCTCTGCTTGGTACCGGGTTAGTCCTTGGGCCTCCAGGATTTTGATGGTAATCTTAAAAATAGTTAGCAAATGATCAAATCATTCTTTGTGCTGTCCTAGATAGTGCACTAGGCGATGCTTTATTTTCTGTACTGTGCTGTGCTGGTTGGTCGACCTCAGTGCTGGTGCATGATAATGTAACAGTTCTGCCAGATAAGGTGGGGATAACCCATTTAAAACCTTAAAAGCAAGCAATAAGATCTTAAAATCAACCCTGAAGCGGACAGGAGCCAGTGGAGGGAGGCCAAAACTGGTGTTATGTGATTGCGCTCTCTCAGTTAAAAGACGAGCAGCTACATTTTGTACTAACTGCAGACGATGAAGTGATGACTGTTCTAAACCCACGTACAAAGAATTACAGTAATCCAACCGAGAAGTAATAAAAGCATGGATACCTCTCTCGAAGTCGTTGGGAGAGAGATAGGACTTTACCTTGGCTAAAAGTCTTAACTGAATTAATCGGCCTATCTAGTTTAAAGGAGCTGTCAGAAATAACTCCAAGATTCTTAGCAAAAGATCGACTGTAAGATGCTAGAGGGCCAAGAGCACCATGAGGGTCATCCAGTAGGTCAGGTCGTCCAAACATAACGATCTCTGTCTTATTTTCAAGAGTGAGAAAGTTTAAATCCATCCAAGTTTGATGTCGTTTAAGCAGTCCAACAAAGGCTGCATTGAATCTTTACTTTCAGTTATCATCGGCAAAACAATGAAAAGGAATATTATGTTTCTTGAAAATGGATCCCAATGGCAGCATATACAATGAAAAGAGGATGGGGCCCAAAATGGAGCCTTGAGGGACCCCACAGGTGAGGGGGGCCACAGTCGAAGAATATTCGCCTAGGTGAACCGAGAAACTCCTATCTGTTAGGTGTGACTGAAACCATTTGAGGGCAATACCTTTGATACCTTACGCACTGTTTTACGGCGTGATAAAAGGATCCTATGATCCTCGGTGTCAAAGGCAGCAGTCAGGTCTAAAAGCACCAGAGTAGCACAGTTCCCTGAATCAACAGTTAAGAGAAGATCATTAAAAACTCTTAAAAGAGCTGGTTGAGTGCTATGGCAACTTTTCATGAATGCCGTGATTATCTAAAAATGTTTTCGGTTGATTAAAACAACTCTAGACTTTAGAGAGAAAAGGAAGCTTAGTAATAGGCCTGACGTTAGAGACAACAGAAGCATCCAGGTTTGGCTTTTTAATAAGAGGATGCACTACAGCATGTTTCAAAGCAGGAGGAACACACCCTGAAATCATTATCAGAACTAAAAACGTCTTTTAGTAGACGAGAGGGAATACTGTCTAAGGGACAATTTGTAGGCTCACATGTTCACACACACGAATTATGATTTTGATATCACTAAACTGATATTTCCTTGGTTTCCAGTTTAGAATGACCTCTTACTGCTTCATGTCTCATCCCAAAAACAGGAATTGTATAATATTAAGGAAGTAAAAAGTAAAGAGGCCGTGTCATTGTGTCTTTAAAATATTGTTAGGCTTTTTCCAAAACACGTTTTGACATCACTGACTGGGTGTTTCCAGAGGTATAACCACCAGTAGCTGCAGTAACAGGCAGTGCAACTCATTTTTAGTAGTCAGGTGGCACAAATCCAAGACTTTGGTAAGAAATGAGGAAATAAATGACCCACCCTGAAAACAGCTAGGAGTGAAGTGAGCTGTGAGGCGCTGGTTTCTGTAATTAAACTGAAAATGTTTCTCTCTGCCTCCCCCCTCCCCCCTCCCCCTCCTTCCACTCCTTCTGACCTCCTCCTTCTCTAACTGCAAACCATCACTGTTGGTGACTGTGGCGGCACATGAATGAAATGTTGGGCTGAATTCCCACAGTGTGCCATGAAGACTTCTTATACACACTTAATAACGTGGGAGTGAAACACTGAGACTTCTGAAACGTGTCATGACTCCCGTGTGTTTCACATAAATCCAGCAACAACTGGAAATGCAGTATTATTAATGGGGTATTTGGTGATTATGATTTTACACTCTGCTCATGTGAAGACATTAAAAGCACACACATTTAATGCCATTTTAGCTTTGGGTAGAAGTTGCTTAAATGGATTTCTTATATTTAAACAACTGTCTAATGTGTTTCCATTTTGTCTTACAGGTGTCCTGCTGTCCATCTCCTCTCCTCTATCAGCGTGGCTCTCTGTCTGTCCTATTCCTTGTATCCACTGTATCTTAATTATGGCTCCTCTGGCTTCCTGTCCCATCTACAGCTCTGTCTTTCATTTTGGACATTCTACATTTCTATCCCTCTAATTCTATCGCACTCTGATCTGATTGTTGGAAGTTTGAAAACTTTGCTGAGTGTAAACAAGTGTCAAAGTAATACCACTGCACACTCTGGATTAATTCTCCCTGATTCACATTTTGTAGCTAATCTATAAGCTTTCACACTGTCTGAATCAGTAAGTGTATGTAAGTGCTGTGTTGTTTAAACCTTTATATACTGTAATAAATCAGCCACCAGCTGTAAGGACAAACTGGTCTTTGATTCTGATTTTGAAATAGAAACCCGAATACATTGAGACGGTTTAAGAAACTGAATTCAGGTCACTGACATTAAAGTCATTTGTGTTCCAAACACAAAGACATACAAACAGCGCAGTGTTCACTTATTGTCCGTTAAGTACTGAACAGCCTTGCTGTCCGTCCCATATCTGAGACTGGACTGAAAATATTGAAACAGTTGTTGACTCTTGTGCATTTGAATCTGTAAGTAATAGTAGCATTGACATAGTATATACATATATAATATTCATCCTTTGTGGTGTACCTTAGACTTTAGTTTGACCTTACATATCTGTAATATCTTCACAGGCTTGACAAAAATGAATTGAATAGTGTAGAAACATAAACGTGAACTCTTTTCTGTTCATTTACCATTCCTAAGTGCGTTTGATTACTAAAAGCATCTGTCTTCTGATCCTGCCGCGTTAACTGTACCCTTTCATCATTAATATTGTCTTCAGTGTATTGGCTGTGCACAGTAAAACATTACATTTGTGGTTTGGAGCACAACAACAACGCCAAGGAAGGAGGTCAGCAGGATGCATCATGGGTACCACAGGTATCATATGCTGCCATTAAAGAGAGGACTTCACATCGACGATGATCTTTAGATTACAGTAACTGTCAAGTTTCGAAAATGAAAAAAACATTATTTATGTAATTTATTTATCTTTTGCACCGAAATCCATCTGCAGAAAAGTTGTTTCAGTGGAAATGGCCACTAGATGGCCCTTTTTAGAGTAGAGAAGAAGAGGAAAAGTGGGCGGTCTTGTACCACAGGAGCCAATCAAAGCAGTGGGCTTTCCCGCGCTCTGCAGGATCCCACCACTGCAATCGGACTGGACTGGACTGTCCCTCAGGGGCCAGGAGCCACGGGTGGCAGCAAGGCATGCATCATGTAGCATTACACTCTGAGGGGGAAATGCAAAGGGCACCTAATACAGAAATAAATACATAAAAAACTAAATTAAACTAATAAATACAAATAAATGAACAAATGAATAAATAAAATGGGAAAGTAAATAAATAGGGGATTTAATACAAATGTAAATAAATGCAGAAGCTTTCTAAATGATTTAATGCCTACATTCATTTTAATATTATTACTGGTGCATATAATGGCATATTCATTTATTTATTGAGTCATTTCTTTCTTTCTTTATTACGTTTTGATTGTGGCAGTTCCGGGCTTGCTTTCTGTGAAATGGACTGGATGGACACAGTATGTGTAACACGGCACATAGTGCGGACCATGGCTGCTGCAGCGCACCTGGGAACTGAGACGTCCTTCCAGACGGCGTGCTGTCACAGGCAGGAGGACGGAGGAGACGAGGACGCACAACACAGAATGAGAAGAACCGCGTCTGCGCGCCGGACGTCCAACTCCACAGCGGTGGAGACAAACATACCGGAAGTCTGACTTTATCTTCGAAATGAAAGTCTTAAAGGGATGAAACGTTCAATTAAAACGCCGTGAATCTGGCCCACTGGCAAATCATAGGAAAGAAATGACCAGTTTAGCATTTATTTCACAGCATGACATAAGTTGTAGAGTCACATTCTTTCAATAGCCTGATGTCTGTATTTTGTCATAAATGACTAATAAGTCTACATCACAAGTGCATTTTGTATAGCAGTAGACTATAAAACCTTTTTCTTTTACTATTAACACAATAAAGCAGACTTTTTCCATTCAGTTCATTTAGCCTGTATAATCTTAGTTTATTGTCGGACGCATCTCTCAGTGGCTCTGTTCTTATTTAAAATTCACCTCAGACTCAAATAATACTCTGATGTTGTGAGAAAAAAAATCTAATTATACAATGAAAACACAACGATTCTCATTTTCAGGTGATTATACACTAATGAAAACTTACTTATGAATATTATCGCCATATTCTGCAAATAGAGCCCCGTAAATATTACACGCTGAACCTTTAAAATAAGACACAGGACTGTAAGATACTGTAATGTTAGTAATTAAAGTAGATATGACAAATGGTAAATTAATGCTATTCCAACGTGTGTGTGTGTGTGTGTGTGTGTGTGTGTGTGTGCGTGCGTGCGTGCGTACGCACGTACTTTGAGGGTTGGCAAGTAACAAGCGGCAACTTCCGGGTCTGAAAAGTGAAACCAATGCGGAAGCGCCTTAAACCTGCATTCTTTCTAATGGCCAGCAGGGGGCGACTCCACTGGTTGTAAAAAGAAGTCAGATTGTGTAGAAATGTCTCTACTTCTCACTTGATTTATTACCTTAGTAAACACTTTCCTAATGAGTTTATGGTCTCAATGACTAATTTCAAGTCTTCTGCAATACAGCATGATGTTCACTTTGTAAATTATTTAGAGTAAAATGGACGATAAAGCATTGTAAACTTTAGGGCGGGGCTACCTTGTGATTGACAAGGCGCTACCACGGCGACCTGTCAATCAGGATAGAGGCGCTGCGTATCCAACATTTAGCTAGCCGTGAACTTGTTTTTGCACGCTGTCGCTGCTTTCGTCTAACAATTTTGTCCCTTTCACAGTGTTTTCAGTTCATGAAGGTTAACATTTTGGTCGCCTAAAAATGTCTTCTTCAGCGTTCGGTTGCACTGAAAGACACTCTAAGGAGTCGAGTGTTAATTTCTTCCGGTAAGTATATTTTGTTTTAGAGCTGGTTTTCGGTAGCCTAAATTAGCATCCCAATTAATGTCAGTTAACGTGAATTGTGGATGCACCTTGCTAACCAAGCTAGCTAGCGCCACCTCTGTCACGGTGGCCACGTCCACTTCTTTTATACAGTCTGTGGCAAGTAGCTACATCTACAAACAGTAACACTGTATGAAAATGAAATGAAGGAGAAAAACACATTGTTCAAAGACAGTGGATTCCGCAGGATAATTTTGAAAACAAACAAACAAACTAGATTTTATTAAACTAGAAAGCCAGCCTAGAAATAGAAGAGAGGGAAGGAGTTCTTAGCTGAACTATTTTGTTTGGATTTGTCAAATTTTTCTTATTGATTATGTCAGAGGTGCTTCACACATACTTACTGATAAGACTACAAAGCAGTTGATCTTCTGACACCTTGAGAGCTAAATTGAGCCAGGATCAATAGCAATGCATGATGTTGATTTGATGATTTGATTTTCAGTTTTGTAGTAGGCCTACTCGCCTCCTGGGGCGGTTCTAGAGTCACATTATCGGGGAGCCTAATTAATCTAACCTAGCCTGTCTTAATCACATTAAATGTTTTTGTCAACAATTTGTCATAGATGTGAAATTGAGGAGCAAAGTGAGGCACAACTCTACATACATGAAAGGTGTTTTTTGCTGTTGGAGCGGTAAGTGTTTGCACACTTCGGGCTCTGGAACAACCTGATGTTCAGATTTTGTCCCGACCCTATTTAACATATCTAATAATTTTTTCATGAGGGAGTGACTTTGAGGCTTCCTCTTATTTGGCGTGAGATTTGTTCAGACAGCATGAGAGCGTGTTGGAAGCCCTGTATAATGTTAACCAAAAATGTAAAATTACAGTATGTTACATTACTGGATTTCAGTATTGAGGTACAATTACATGCATGATTTTGCACAGACATTCTAACCCAAAAACCTCTTAGTGGGAATCCCGAGAAGTTTCCGAGCGACAGAGACGCAGAGCGTCCCCGTAACCATAGTAACTCACCGTCCTGCCTGTGTGTGCACAGTCGAGAGGAGAGGGAGAGACGCTGTGCTGCTGCCAGAAGAGCCGCTGACTGAGATTACTCTGATGTATGGAAATAGATTACAATAAAATAGATTTGTGTAAATGTCTTGCTCTCCCCCTGATGGGCTGAATAACTTGCTGCTGCTCTGTCTTGTCTGTCCATGCACTGTTCCTCGTCGCACAGCGACGCTATCAGCTGTGAATTTGTTTGTCACTGCGTGAGAAAATGGACCTGTGGTGCGAGAGCATGTGAAAAGTATCAAGTGCAGAGTCTCTCGGCCAATGCGTGAGAGTTGGCAGCCCAGCCTTAAACTGAACGAGTCACCATGCAGAGTGTGAGGAGCGAGCTACACAGAAAGTCACACTTTTACTTCACTCTTGTTCTCCAAGTAAAACTATTGAACTTGGTAAATGCTTTGTATTTATTACTCTGTGCTCAGAATTGTATTTCCATTACATGTGTCACGAGTTAAAAATTCAAATAGCCATGATCACATTTGGCAAAAATGTTCATTCATTGGATTGATCACATTTGAAAATATAGGCGTGATTTACTGAGGTGTTTAAAAAAGAACATTTAACAGCATCAGAAAACACGAACCTGTTGAGTGAGCAAGGGCATGCTTCTATATTTTTTGTAATGTGGATAATCTTTTATTGAAAATCAAGGTTGTGCTTTTTGAGTGGTAAACTACAATTTTCTTTCTACAGCTATACAGAACAATGTAGTGTATTTGCATGGGCTACATAGCCATATACACCACAGACTAAAACATATACATCGCCCGTGTAGGTTGAACAGCTTTTATTGTGAAATTTCTAACAAGAAGCGCACTGTAGCACTCTCGCGAGTTTGACTCCGGGCTGTTTCAGTGTGGTAGTCGTCCCCACAGGCGGCTCGTGAAGCAGGGATCCAGACAGGATTATCAACAGCGGACACCGCCGAGCGATATTTCTGGCTGTAGTTCACCTCCAGCAGTCGGACCGCATCGCCATTCCCATCCAGACCGACGTGAGGAGCGAGGTAAAGCCGTCGACTCTGCCTCTGCAGCCCGCTTGTCATTGACACCTCCCGTACAGTAACAGTTAGCTAGATTTTTTTATTGGCCAAGACAAAAATGGGATTTCCAAACGCTATATTCTCCGGTTTATTTAGCTTCGGTCAAATGATTATTTGCAGTAGGCAGTGATAAAAAGCCATGGCTGAATGAGGCCTGTAATTATTTCGAAGCAGTCCAGTTGAGCGGTGCAGCTCGCTGTTATCCAGGGCTTATCGCCCTGCGAGCGGCGAATCTGTGGCTAATGTTCCTAGCCTCATGGCTTACCGTACCACACAGCCAGCAGATGGGCCCGGGCTGCCTACAGAGGAAGGGCTTCAATCGGCGAATGCGACCAAATCAGTGCATGTGTGTCCCATTATTACACAGTGGTGATATTTCTGCTATTCCTGTAACTGTCCCTGCTGCTGGACAACCTGTCGGCGGGGCTGTGGTATATTGTTTACTATAATATCTCTAATATTCTTATGTACTTCCATATGGCAGCTGGCTGCTCGGCCCTCCTACCCTCTCCCGGTACCCCGCAGCTGCAGCCTCCAGCCTCCAGCCTCCATCATCCATCATCAGCCTCCGCACTAACGGGATGACGGAGGGAATCGAGCCTCCTCACGTACCCAGACGGTGAGGCGACGTTCACGAGCGGCAGGAATTCGTCAAACCGCTGTGGCAGCGACTTGGGTATTTGAAGTGACTTCATTAATGAGACTTTTCCATGTTTCCTGGGACGTCAGAGGTCAGGGTGAGCCACAAAGAACAAACCTGGGGCCGGTGGACACCTGGAGTCTTGCTCAGGGGCACTTTGGAAGTGTGGATGAATGAACCTGGGAGGAATGGTGCGCTCTATCCTTCACCTTCACCTCAGATGGGTTGAATGAGATGACGCTGAACTAATGAGAAATGTGGCTCACTAAAGTAGAAATACAGATAATAATTTTTCTATGTCTGTGTTGTAACCTAAGGTCTACTGCAGCCTTTATCTGGGTGGAACCTGGAGAGCAGATGCAATCAGAGTGGTTATCAGGTCATTAGGTCATCCGTATAACCCGCAGGAGACGCTGTGATCGTTCAGACACCATGATGGTGGGAGCCGCCATCACCCCGTGCCTCAGGACTACTGCAGTCTAACAGACATTTTGGTTTCCCTGTGGGAAAGAACGGAGCAACTGGAGCGTGGTGGTCCGGCAGCACCATGGACTACCACGCTGAGTGCTGCTTCTGCGATCCCGAGGAGGGTCACGGCGGCCCAGACGAGCCGCCGCTCCACAGTATCCACGCGCCCAACCGGATCCGCCCATCCTCGTACCGAGCCCTGAGGAGCGCCGTGTCCAGTCTGGCCCGCATCGACGACTTCTTCTGTGAGAAGATTGGTTCAGGCTTCTTCTCTGAGGTCTTCAAGGTATGTGACCTCATCTACGGATTAAACAACAACTTCTCAACGGTTGAAATGAACCTCTCTGGGTTTATCATTAGTGGTCAAAATGACAAACAATCAGTGTTAGGTCAACACTGTCAGGCAGTTTCAAACATGCAGTGCTCCAGTAATGATCCAGTTTTTATAAATCAGTTGGTAGAACATGTGGTATGGTTACTTTTGATCAGAGCTTTGCGGTAACACAGTAGTCATTTATCAAATTACCAAAACCAAGCAGCATCAACCAAAGCAGTTCATCGAATAGTTGTTGCCTCCTACCAGTTATCAGCTATCTGAAAAAGGCTTCTTCGCTTGCACCTGATGTGGTGTGCTTGATTCTAATTTTAGGCATTTTAAGTAGTAATAAATGTGGAGTGTCCTAATTAAAAATGTTTTATTTGTTTAGTTAGATTACCTCCAACTCATAATATTGTTAAAATTGTTATGGCCCAGCTCTGAGACCATAGCAAATAAGGGAAGCACACGGGAGGGATTAGCTAAAAGAAAGGATTAACACATGTAACAAAAATGTCAGTTGTGACAAAGGAAACTGGCAAGGAAACACGATGCCAGGTTAACTAAGATAATGCTACGGTGTAGTCCCTCATTCGTCCAGGAGTGTTCTATCGTAGAAAAGGTTTCAGTCGTAGTCATCTGGACACTGTTTTCAGAATCAAGACGTTTCGGCTCCCATCCGGAAGTCAGTGGCCCGTCCAATTTTTTCACAATTGAGAATGACTTCCGGATGGGAGCCGAAACGTCTTGATTCTGAAAACAGTGTCCAGACGACTACGACTGAAACCTTTTCTACGATAAGATAATGCTAATAAACTATACAGAACGTCAAAGTAACACGCCGTGGTGCCAGAGCAGAGGAAGCCCACAGGATCGGCCGGGTGTTGTCCAGCCTGGAGACACAGGGGCCAGCAACTGAAGATGAAAAATATACCCATCAAAGACATAGAGACGGATTGTAAGCTCCCAGTCTGATCCAGTAATGATGTCTTTGGTGGTTTGCACTTGAAAAGGCGTCGAGGTTAAATTGTAGACATCTGTTTGGCTCAACAGCATTCGGTGGCTTTATTTCAGCTACTTCACCACATGTAGTAAATTTAAACTGAGGTTACACATTATGTGTGATAAACATTTTAGTGGAGCTGCTCTAACAGACTGACAGCTGTCTTGTGTGCTCAGTCACAGTGTTATAAACAGAAGGACATGCAGAGGTTTCATTCTGAGTCACTTGATGCTGTGGAATATTTGAATGTGAGGGCAAAAACCGCTGTTCAAAGAAATGACTGACAGCAGTAACTTCAGATAGTCCTGAGTAACAAACTAATATCCAACCAGGATTTAGATTCTGACCGTAAACCTCCTAACTAATGTGCTGCGATAGCGCTTAATGAATGACTGTGGTCAGGGTCTGTGAGAGGGAGGAGACACAGAGAAACTCAGGGTTTGTTGAAGAAAAGCTGCCAGCAAGCAGGCTAGGTTCACACAGTCAGTTACCATGGTAACTGATCCAGAGTTTAAGTTACCTCTCTTTCTGGAACTGAAAACCTGAGTTTCCCTCACCTCAGGGTTAAAAAGGTCAAGGTTTTCACTTGCTGGCAGCGCATTGCCGACAGAGTGAATTCTTAAGTAACTTTCGTTCTTGTCGTATGTTCTCTATTTTGGCTTTAAAAAGATTTGGAGCCGGGGGAGAGATGTAAATGATCAGATAAAAAACTCAAGATTAAAGTGGTTAAAAAAAACCCAAACACAACTTTACAAATAAAATTTTTTTGTCAAGGAACCCCATCACACCAGACATCGCAGCTTGCTGTACATTATGCCTGCAGTGGATAGCCTAATCAAATTATTGGCTACTTTGCAATCTGATTTAGCAATAAGGAAATACTCTGATTTTAGCCCACAATCACCATATTATCATATGCATCGGGACTATAGAGACATTGCCGTGAATTGGGCCTATTCAGAAGAAAACAACACAGTGATATGGATCGTTTTCTCTTAAATTTGTGACTTTAATCTCCGAGTTTTTTCTCGGATTATTAACCCCCTCCCCTGGCTCCGTGTTTTTTGGACATGTAAAATAGTCCATCTAAGTATGTGAAAACAATTAGGATAATTCAATTATGGGCTACGTGTATGTATATGTGTGTGTGTGTGTGTGTGTGTGTGTGTATATAGATATATAGATTTGGACCTTGAACCTGTACAGTGCATCCGGAAAGTATTCTACAAACAACACCCCATAATGACAACGTGAAAGAAGTTTGTTTGAAATCTTTGCAAATGTATTAAAAATGAAAAAAATCCCATGTACAGAAGTATTCCCAGCCTTTGCCCTGACACTCAGACTGAGCTCAGGTGCTTCCTGTTTCCTCTGATCATCCTTGGGATGTTTCTGCAACTTGATCGGAGTCCACCTGTGGTAAACTCAGCTGATTGGACATGATCTGGAGAGGCACACACCGGTCTATATAAGGTCCCACAGTTAACAGTGCACGTCAGAGCACAGACCGAGCCATGAAGTCCAAGGACTTGTCTGTAGACCTCTGAGACAGGACTGTATCGAGACACAGGTCTGGGGAAGGGTACAGAAACATTTCTGCAGCATTGAAGGTCCCAGTGAGCACAGGGGCCTCCATCAGAAGTTTGGAACCGCCAGGACTCTTCCGAGACCCGGCCCGCCCGGTCAGACTGAGCGATCTGGGGAGAAGGGCCTTAGTCAGGGAGGTGACCAAGAACCCGACGGTCTCTGACAGAGCTCCAGCGTTTCTCTGTGGAGAGAGGAGAACCTTCCAGAAGAACAACCATCTCTGCAGCACTCCACCAGTCAGGCCTGTACGGTGGAGGGGCCAGACGGAGGCCCCTCCTCAGTAAAAGGCACATGACAGCCCGCCTGGAGTTTGCCAGAAGGCACCTGAAGGACTCCCAGACCGTGAGAAACACAATTCCCTGGTGTGATGAAACAAAGATTGAACTCTTTGGCCTGAATGGCAAGCGTCATGTCTGGAGGACACCGGGCACCGTCATCAGCTGGCCAACACCGTCCCTACAGCGAAGCATGGCGGTGGCAGGAACTGGGAGACCGGTCAGGATCGAGGGAAAGATGAATGCAGCAACGTACAGAGACATCCTTGATGAAAACCTGCTCCAGAGCGCTCTGGACCTCAGCCTGGGGCGACGGTTCATCTTCCAACAGGACGACGACCCTAAGCTCACAGCCCAGATAACAAAGAGTGGCTGCGGGACTCTGTGAATGTCCCCGAGTGGCCCAGCCAGAGCCCAGACCTGAACCCGACTGAACATCTCCCCATCCAACCTGATGGAGCTCGAGAGGCCCTGCAAAGAAGAAGGGGACAAACGGCCCAAAAACAGGCGTGCCAAGCCTGTAGCATCATACTCAAAGACTCGAGGCTGGAACTGGTGCCAGAGGTGCTTCAACAAAGTGTTGAGCAAAGGCTGAATACTTCTGTGATCTTTTTTTCCCGTTTGTAATACATTTGCAAAGATTTCAAACAAACTTCTTTCACGTTGTCATTATGGGGTGTTGTTTGTAGAATTTTGAGGAAAATAATGAATTGAATCCATTTTGGAATAAGGCTGTAACGTAACGTGGAAAACGGAAGCGCTGTGAGTACTTTCTGGATACACTGTATGTACCTATGTAAAATCACCTCCTGACCACCAAACCAAAGACTCCACTCAGCATCCACATGTACCAGTCATGACCATGTGCAGTAAAGCCATATAAAGTAGTTGGAGTATTTGCTCAGGGTGACGGTTTATACAAAGTGGATTTCAGTGCACATTCCTCTGCTCTTATCTGAAATAGCCAAAGCGTTACACACTCACACCCAGAAACAGAGAGTGCTTGGTGTAGAATATGACTGTTAATGGCCTGAAGTACTTTGAAGAACATCTTTAACTCAAGCATTTTAATACTAAAAATATCTGTATATTCAATGAAACTTCATACTTAAAATTATTAAGTACCTCCATATGATTTAAATGATATGAATACTGGTAACATCCAGTGATTTAATGTGCTTAAAAGTGTCTGTAGATAGGTTTTTTCTTTCTTTTCTATGTAGGTGTGTCCACAAACTGTAAACTCCTTCAAGAACACTAACAATATAGTTTTCATTGTATTTATTAAGAATAAGAGTCCTCCAGTATGACCCAAACCACACTTTCATTGTTACCATTCTGGCGTTAGCATTTAGCTCAAAGCCCTGTTGTGACACTTCCAGTATGGTGGAACTGATAGCGATCTTCTCATCAGAGTGTGGGTAAGCTAGAAAACAAGGGTATTTCCCAAAATGTCTGAGTGTTCTTTTAATAAAGCATCTCTTGTGCAGAGGGGCCTCCCTCAAAGGCATCCCTTACTGTTGGGTGGGAGAGGGTTAATTCAGATGTTTATTATGAATGCAGAAGGGAAAAAAAGTCTTAATGTGGTCATGTGTACAGGGGAAAGCCACAGCCCAAATGGCCCTCCACCTACCACTTTGTTGATGTTCTATGTTGTGCTTGATTGTGACTCAGTGGTGTGATTGACTGAAGTGGTGGCTCTGTTTAACCGGCCAGCTGTTCTTTTAAAATGGCCATTTAAATCAACCCAGAAATTAGCAGTACCATGACAGGAGAAAAAACTGAGTAAGCCACCTGGCAAATAAGGCATTAAGTGGGAAACGTTACACTTATTCAGATTGTGTTGCTTAGTGGTGGAGTACAAACAACATTTAATATTATCTATTGATAGTGAGTCTCACGTTAAGCCTAGGAGTTAAACAATGCAGAGTGACCCACCTCAATTAGGGAGGGGGTGCTGAGAAAGCAATAAAACCCCTAACTTGACAAAAAAAAAAAAAACCATGACAACTATAAAAACTACAAAAATCAACAATAAACATTCTTGTTTCTAAAAAAAAAAAAAAAAAAAAACTAAATTGAAACTGTTAAGTCACACCATATGAAACCTGACAAACACTGACTTATGTCTGTCTTGCTGCTTCCTCCTGCCCCCTCTCATCATTACTGGACTGACTACTCAGTGGCAGCAGAAAACAACATTAAAATACATACAAACAGAAATAAGACCAACGCTTGCAAACTTGACTTATAGACAGTTTGTCACAATATCAGCCCGACCTCCATCCAACTGCTAATTTTAAATAACTACCACAACAATACACTACACCTCCATGTTCCATGGCTCAGTCCTCCTCTACACCCTTCGATCATTTGATAAAATCCTAATTAAGTTTACTAGCGAATTTTGTTGCAGCCATTTTTACTTAATTTAATCGAATCAGTTTATTTGATACAGTGGAGCTGGACAGCTGCTTCAGAAGTGGAAGTGGTTTCAGTGTTTCCCACACAGACTTTACTTGGCCGGGCCGCCCAGGTACATTAACGGCGCCATCCGCGACAGTCTCCCCTCGCTCTACCCCTCCCGTGCGGTCTACAAACCATCGCACATGCACTGCAGACAAACACACACAGAGAGTCTCCTACTTATGCCGTTGTTTAGTAAAAGCTTGGAAGTGCACCTGTTGGTGCTCATGTCATTCGGTACCGCGTTGGTTTGGCGTTGGCTGAAGAAGAAAGTCACCACATACAGGGAGAAAGAGAAACAGAAAGAGGCGGGGCAAGTGTGTGTCTGTGGGGGGGGGGAGTGAAGGGAAAAGCAAGGTGAGCAGATTAAAATAATTCGTGAGTCAACACTACAATAAGGTGGAGGATTAAGCAGAATTAAAATGGTGAAATGAGAAATAATTCACTAGAAATAGGGTAATATATTCTTTCAAATTTATAATATTTTCAATAGACATATATATTAATATTTCTCAGGATTTCTGTCATATCATCAAGACTATTGCTATTGCAGAAACACCCTGAAATATCGTGATATATATCGTGTGTAGTGTGAACCGCATAACAGATGACACCTTAACGTTTACGTTTACATCAAAAGTAAAGCCTGAAAGCAGACTTAGACTACTAAAAAATGTCAAATTGAGGAAATACCAAATTTATTTAAAGCCCTGTTAGGCTCTGTTAGTGCTGAGTGTCTGTGTAGCATGTAACAAAAGAGAGAGGGAGATAATTAGTCATATCATTTCCCACTGCACTTGTTGCTGTTGGACCTCAGAACCACCACTGATTGAATGAGCATCCCTAACCCTAACCCTACCCTAATCAGTGATGATGGATCAGAATTCTGTTTCACATGCACACAGTTTATTAGGTTAATTATTACTGTTCAAATCAGCGTAGTGTTTTCCCGTTCACTCTGCGCTGTGTCGGCGCGTGTGTGTGTGTGTGTGTGTGTGTGTGCCTCTTGTCTGCTGCTGGCGAGGCCTCAGGATTGGCCCAGTGGATTTGTGCAGATCATGTAGAGTGATGGGAAATCCAGAAAGCCTATTAGTGCTATGCTATTAATACACACACACATGCACGCAAACACACAGACACAGATGCGTGCACTTGCAGCTCCAGACACTTTGCAGGCACAAGCTACAGACAACGACCCATCCAGTCACACACACCCACAGACCTCAGCACGTTCATGTACTGTGACACTGTTTCTCTACTGTACAGTCTAAAGGTCTAACCCATTTTAACACGTGAAAACCAGCCCAGTCCTAGTCCAGTGAAGACTATCATGGTGTCTGTAGACTTGGCAGATGATCAAAAGAAATCATTAATAACAGCTGCATGACAGCGTAAAGTTACTGTTAGCCTACTACACAAACACTAACAAATTCAGTATTATCACTTATTATCCACCCATACATCCATCAATCCATCCACCCATCAATCCATCCACCCATCAATCCATCCATCCATCAATCCATCCACCCATCCATCCATCCATCCATCTATCCACCCATCCATCCACCCATCCATCCACCCATCAATCCATCCATCCATCAATCCATCCATCAATCCATCCACCCATCCATCCATCCATCCACCCATCCATCCACCCACCCATCCATCATCCATCAATCCATCCATCAATCCATCCATCCACCCATCCATCCATCTATCCATCTATCCATCCATCCATCTATCCATCCACCCATCCATCCATCCACCCATCCATCCACCCATCTATCCATCCACCCATCAATCCATCCACCCATCCATCCATCCATCTATCCATCCACCCACCCATCCATCCATCCATCCACCCATCCATCCATCCATCTATCCATCCACCCATCAATCCATACACCCATCCATCAATCCACCCATCCATCCACCCATCTATCCATCCACCCATCAATCCATACACCCATCCATCAATCCACCCATCCATCCATCCATCTATCCACCCATCAATCCATCCACCCATCCATCCACCCATCCATCAATCCATCCACCCATCCATCCATCCATCTATCCATCCACCCATCTATCCATCCATCCACCCATCCATCAATCCATCCACCCATCCATCCATCCATCCATCCATCCACCCATCTATCCATCTATCCATCCATCCATCTATCCATCCACCCATCTATCCATCCACCCATCAATCCATCCACCCATCCATCCATCCATCCATCAATCCATCCACCCATCCATCCATCCATCCATCTATCCACCCATCCATCCACCCATCCACCAATCCATCCATCCATCCACCCATCTATCCATCCACCCATCAAACCATCCACCCATCCATCCACCCATCCATCTATCCATCTATCCATCCACCCATCAATCCATCCACCCATCAATCCATCCACCCATCCATCCACCCATCAATCCATCCATCCACCCACCCATCCATCCACCCACCCATCCATCCATCCACCCATCCATCAATCCATCCACCCATCCATCCATCCATCCATCCATCCACCCATCTATCCATCTATCCATCCATCCATCATCCATCCACCCATCTATCCATCCACCCATCAATCCATCCACCCATCCATCCATCCATCCATCAATCCATCCACCCATCCATCCATCCATCCATCTATCCACCCATCCATCCACCCATCCACCAATCCATCCATCCATCCACCCATCTATCCATCCACCCATCAAACCATCCACCCATCCATCCACCCATCCATCTATCCATCTATCCATCCACCCATCAATCCATCCACCCATCAATCCATCCACCCATCCATCCACCCATCAATCCATCCATCCACCCACCCATCCATCCACCCACCCATCCATCCATCCACCCATCCATCAATCCATCCACCCATCCATCCATCCACCCATCCATCTATCCATCCATCCATCTATCCATCCACCCATCCATCCATCCACCCATCTATCCATCCACCCATCTATCCATCCACCCATCAATCCATCCACCCATCCATCCATCCATCTATCCATCCACCCATCAATCCATCCATCCATCCATCCATCCATCTATCCATCCACCCATCAATCCATACACCCATCCATCAATCCACCCATCCATCCACCCATCTATCCATCCACCCATCAATCCATACACCCATCCATCAATCCACCCATCCACCCATCCATCCACCCATCCATCAATCCATCCACCCATCCATCCATCCATCTATCCATCCACCCATCTATCCATCTATCCATCCATCCATCTATCCATCCACCCATCTATCCATCCACCCATCAATCCATCCACCCATCCATCCACCCATCTATCCATCCACCCATCAATCCATCCACCCATCCATCCATCCCATCCCGGGTCCTCTACCAGAGGCCTGGGAGCCTGAGGGTCCTGCGCAGTATCTTTTGCTGTTCCTAGTACTGCACCTTTCTGGACTGAGATGGTGTTCTTTCAGGGTTCTTCCCTGAATATTGATCCCTGTTGCCATTCACACGGGACCCCATGCAGAAAATGTTCCTGACAGTTTCAGGGTTACTATATGTGTGAAAGGGGTTTCAGTAAATCTGGCCAGCTAAATGTATGGCATCCCAGTGTTTACATATTCACTGGCTATACATGGAGCTGTCACTTCCATTTGTGATCTGCTGTTACAGGAGAAAGGAATCACATTTTTAATGATTAATCTTATTTTCTGTCAGATAATCCTACATGTGCAAGCTTAATGTGATGTTTCCAATAAATCCCATGTACTTAGTTAGAGAGAACAGATGATCTGCGCACATGTTCCCTGCTGTATGTCTCATGTGGAACCAAAGCTGAAACGACCACAGGACCTCAAAGGTGTTCAGATAGGCTTGGTTGAAACACCAGGATTCTTGGTGTTTTTATCTTTGCTGCGTCAGTT
Source organism: Siniperca scherzeri (assembly GCA_027580175.1). Taxonomy (NCBI): domain Eukaryota; kingdom Metazoa; phylum Chordata; class Actinopteri; order Centrarchiformes; family Sinipercidae; genus Siniperca; species Siniperca scherzeri. The sequence goes on along the minus strand of CM050842.1, from coordinate 35,293,513 downwards.
AGGTAGCAATAGAGGCTAACGGTACCTTCTGACTATTCTGTGTCCTGTAGGTGAAACACCACATGTCCATCTCCCTCTGTGTGACTTGCTTTTTCACTGTAACCATCTCTGGTTGTTTTCCAGGTGCAGCATCGGATCACAGGGCAGGTGATGGCACTGAAAATGAACACGCTGGCCAGCAACAAAGCTAACATGCTACGAGAAGTGCAGCTCATGAACAGGCTTTGCCACCCCAACATACTCAGGTAGGTAATAATGTGTAGCTAAAAACACACTTCCGATGTGAGTGTATGTGACGCCTGTGTGCCAAGTGAGTTTCGATCAATATACTCAATATACAATGTAAATTGTCTTTATGTTAAAAACTCTTATCATGTCCAGTCAGTGTTGTGCCCCTCTATCGTGCAGTATCCACTCTGTCCATAGCAAGCCAGTATGCTTATTCTAATTCACCCTCTCTCAGCAGTCAGGCAGGGGCTTTGAAATGCCCCTACATTAAGAGACTGCAACAGAAGCTGTTCTTTCTTAGGAAACAGAATCATTTTCGAGTAGATCATTGTATCCTCCAGATGTTCTATAAATCTGTCCTGCAGAGCGTTCTGGCCTTCAGTCTGCTCTGCACCTTCGGAAATATGCGTGTTCAAGATCATGCCAAATTGCAGCGCATGATCAAGACAGCAAGCATAATCATTGGGGTTGATCAGGTGTCTGCAGCGCAGCTGTATAACGGCCTTATTTTAAAAAAGGCTGCTCGGATCCTCAATGATCCTACCCGTCCTCTCCACCTGGAATTCCGAGGGAGTAGCAGGTCAAACGGCAGAATCGTGCAGGAGAAAATTAGAACAAGGTGCAGCAAATCATTTGTGCCTACAGCAATTAGAATACTAAATGAGACATAGATGTGCACTTATTATTAGGTCTGGGTATTTGGATCGTGTATACGGTATACTTAGACTGTATTTTGATTGTGGGTATTTTGTTTGTGTATACTGTATAGGATGCATTTTTATATCGCTTGCATTGCTCAGGATATCCGTGTGTGTGTGTGTTAGTGCATGTATAGTGTATTTTCCCTTTGTGGGATAATAAAGTTGACCTTGACCTTGGATGAGATATTGAGAATGTGGAAAAATGAACAACATTGAAACAATCTAAAATATGACCTACAGTATATTTTATAATCACATTTCTTCACCTCTCCCTAGGTTTCTTGGGGTTTGTGTGCACGAAGGTCAGCTCCACGCTCTGACTGAGGTAAAACCATTACTCGCATCTTTTTTCTTTTAATATTGTCAGATATCCACAGCTTTTTGAAATGTCTAAAGTATGTCTTTTTTTCCACTTTGAGTCTCTCTCTTTCATTCTCATTGGCCTTTCCCTTTTCTCCTTCACCCTGTTTCATTCATACACACATACATTCGTACATCTGTGGTTACACTGCAAGTAATGGATAAAATGACTGAAACACCACATGGCAAAATAGTTTTTTGTTGTTGAAATGACTAAAATACAATCACAAATGCAGCTGTCAATTAGCAGTATGTATCCGCTTTAAACTATGGTATACCATGTAGTTTACAAAGGGATTCTTCCTAGTTGCTGATGTTTACATGATGTGCAGTGGTTACCACTGTTACCACAGAGGCATAGCTGAACATAGTTGTCCTCGCCACCAGAGGACTCAGTTTACTGTAAGCTGTGCTGAACAGTTTCATCTGACTCAGTCTAATCTGATCTGTATTGTTTGGTGAAAACGGAGTGTCACTGTAACACCTATATGAGAACAGAAAAAGTAGCATTCCATCATAAACCATGTAATACTTCAGGAATTCTGCTCATATTACAGTAAAATATATCATGTTAATAGAAAATAAAATGGCTTAGGAGATTATAAAACAACAGATCCACATATCCACATCCATGGCCACACTACCAATAGAATAATACACAAAATACACCACGGGTCAGATTAATAAACAAACTAAGACTGACAAAGCCACTTTTGAGCAACTCAGTGTCTCTTTATAAAGAAAGCTAACATTGTTGAAGCTCACCTTTCCCCTCATTCAGTTCATGTAAACATTCTTACTAGTAGTCTTTAAAAACCCACCACTTGCAAACATACAGTAACATAGAGGGTGGTATCCATGGCAACACCCTAAGCTGTGTTGGGGTCTTGCAAATGATAACAAATGATTCATATTGTTGGTGTCTTCCTTTGACTGCTGCCATCTGTGTGTGTATCTGTGTGTGTGCTGACTGGCCATCACACTGTCAGTGTAGATTCAGCAATGGGTTTTGGCTCATCAGAATCACGTTTATTGCCAAGTAGGTTTTCACGTATAATATTGCTTTGGTATTTTGGTGCATAACGGTCACAATAAATGTAGTAAAAGAAAAGAAAAATAAATAAGTTCTGAATATAAAATAGAAATGTATGATGGCAGATTGCAGCCTTCTCGGCAGAGAGAATTATACGGTTCCATGGACATGGTACCAGATGGTGATGGAGGAGCTGAGGATGGACTCGATGATGGCGGTGTGCACCATCATTGACTTTGGTAGATTGAACTGAAGTACGTCCTTTGTTGTGCCTTCTGGGTGAGGGAGCTGATGTTCAGCTCCCACTTGAGGTCCTGGGTGATGATGGTGCCCAGGAAGCGGGAGGACTGCATCGTCTACAGACCTGTTGGCTCTGTAGGCGAACTGAGGGGGTCCAGGAGCGGGTCGGTTATGGCTTTGAGTTGGGACAACACAAGGCACTCATGACCACAGAGGTCAGGGTGACGGGTCTGTAGTCGTTAAGTCCTGTGGACCTTGTTTTTTTTGGGGGGGGGGTGATGGTGGAGGATTTGAAGCAGGCTGGCACATGGCATGTCTCCAGTGAGGTGTTAAAGATGTCCGTGAACACCGGAAACAGCTGGTCAGCGCAGTGCTTCAGGGTGGATGGAGAGAGTCGAGGTGGAGCTGATGGGCTGGACTCACAGGGGATGGTGTCAGAACTGTCCCTTTGTCTCTCAAAGCAACAGTAGAACTCATTCAGGTCGTTGGCCGGGCGCCAGTCATTAATGGGGTGGGGGTTTTGGGTTTGTAGTTGGTGATGTATCTGAAACCCCTCCAGACAGAAGCAGAGTTGTTTGCTGAGAACTGCTGTTGGAGTTTCTCAGAGTACAGTCGTTTAGCCTCTCACCGCCTTACTACACCTGTATTTCATCTCTTAAAACCTGTCCCTGTCCCCACACTTCTTCCTTTTCCAACCTTAGCTGACTGAGTTTAGCTGGGAACCAGGGTTTGTCATGGTTATAACTCACCCTGGTGCATGATGGTACACAGCAGTCCTCACAGAAGCTGATGTATGACGTCACAGCCGCTGTGAACACGTCCAGACTGTTGGAAGCAGTCCTGAAAACATCCCAGTCAGTGCAGTCCAAGCACGCGCAAAGGTCCTCCACAGTTTCACTGGTCCACTTCTTTGATGTCCTCACAACAGGTTTACAGAGCTTTGGTTTCTGCCTGTATGCAGGAATCAGGTGGACCACGATGTGGTCAGAGTGTCCCAGTGCAGCAAGGGGGACGGCATGAAGTATTCTCCTCTCTGGTCGGGCATTTAATAAACTGTCTGTATTGGGGAGATCATGGCTGAGATTACCTTTGTTAAAGTCACCGAGGACGATAACTAAGGATTCCAAGTTTGTCCGCTCCACACACAGTATCTGGTCGGCGAGCTTGTGCTGTGCCTCCTGCACCTTGGCCTGCGGTGGAATGTAACCATGACCACCATGAAGGACGCAAACTAACAGGGGGAGCAGAAAGGTTTCCAGTTGATGGAAAAGTGTCCAGGTCAGGAGAACAGTGCAGTAGAATCACTGTCGCAACATTACACCAGCCAAAAAAATACTGTGTAAAAACAGATACCTCCACCTTTCGTTTTGTCTGAGAGTTCTGTGTTGATCTATGGTCAGTATGACATGAGAAATGTGGGAAATAAATCCACTGGAGTTGTTCCCCTGATGTTCATGAGCTCTTCTCTGATGAGAGAGCCCCGGGCACTACAGCAGAACATTGAATTTACAAACAAAACAAGACAAAACAGTGCGCACCAACACACCGAGGCACCATTTTGAATAATATACAGAGAACAGGTATTAACGTCTGGTGATCCTGCCTTCTCTTGTTGTTCGCTCTCTCTTTTGTCCTCCCTCTCTCTCTCTGTAGTATATAAACGGAGGAAACCTGGAGCAGCTGTTGGACAGTGATCTGTACCTGTCGTGGGGCGTCAGGATCGGTCTGTCTCTGGATATTGCCCGAGGGCTACAGTACCTGCACAGCAAGGGCATATTTCACAGAGACCTCACCTCCAAGGTACAGCAGAGGGGAATAAGATGCGTAGTATGGATCACGAGGGCTACATCAGCTATATTGATTAGGTGTGGGTATCTCACGATTTGATTCTAATTCGTGGTGTCACGGTTTGATTCAGAATTGATTGTCGATTCAAAACTGATTCTTGATTCAATAAATAGAGAGAGGGGCGCTACACCAGTGCACTGTGTGCCAAACCATTGACTCGTGTCCTTTGTCCACTGACAGTTAAGCTAACTGGTCTTGATGAAGATCTCTCTGACAAACAGAAGAAAAGCAGAGAAAAGTGTGTAATGATACGCAGCGTTTTTAACTAAACTATTAATTTGGAAACATCTTACAGTCGTCTGCCTGTCTGAGAACAGTGACGTGAAAGTGTAATTTACTGACAAACATCACTGGTTAAATGTTTTTTGTAAAAAAAAAAGGTGGTCTATGTGCTCAGGAGTATGGGAGGGGGAAAAAAGGCGAGCGCTCCGCTGTATTGTTATTGTGTTGGTTAGCCGGCTCGTTCGGTGCTCTGCTAAAGTTAGTCTCTGGGTGATGGGTATTAAGCATTCACAAAATACTTCACCTCCCTCTTGCAAAGCTAATTATGAAGTTAAAGGATAATTTTAAAGGATTACATATTTGAAGATGAACTACATGATAACGCTAGCATTTGTGCGCTGTACACTGTTCGGGTGCTGCACTGTGCCCTCGCAGTTGAGCTCCACCTTTTTCATTCCATCAACATAATGTTATCAGCTAACGCAAAATTTTTGGCATTTGTTAATGGATTCAGAATCATCGAAGATTCTTGTGTGAATCGATTTTTGTTTCTCCCACGCCTAACGATGATCATTTTTAACTCACAAGTGTTAGTCTGGTGAGTCTGCAAATCACACTAATGGTTACTAATACAGCATTGGCTTTTGTTTGAGATTTAATTATTAAATGTTAAATAAGGTGCATAAACCAAAACTGTTCATTTACCCGTTCATTCAACTGTTCAAACATTAAGTATTTACAGAAACTAACTTTACATGGAGTCAATACACTTCATAGATTTACGCCATGATGCGGCGGTTCCACAGAAAAGTATAGAGGGAAAGGTTTCCTGTTGCTAGGAGATGTGTCAAAATCTTTCATCCTATCGCCTGTTAACACAAATAGGAAAAGGAGGGCTCAAAACAAATTACTGACGTGAGACATGTCATTTCCCATGATATTTGAAAGGGCTAAATACAAGCTGGATTATTCACAGGCCACCACTCAGCCCCCTCATATACTGTATATAGTACTGCTGTTACTTTCAAAACTTGCGTTGTTTCAAGGAAGGCCCTCTAAAGCTCCACCCAGACATTTCCTCCACTTCACGTAGAACAGGCGAAATGTAGAGAAGTAATGGAACACAATCGAAATACTTGAGCTGTTTCAAATCATGTAGTCTGAAACGTTCGAGTGGGGTCTTTGGTGCTGATGTAATCTTGTGAATCCAGGTGTTAGATGATTGTAGATTGATTAGATGAAGGTGTAATGGAAAGTTTACAGCTAACAGTTGTAGCCTGAACAACAGGTAAGAACAGAGAGCTCATGTTACAGAATGATTTATCAGATTCCAACCTGGACAAATGAAACCAAAATTATCTGCATGGCTAGACTAGAGGTCAGTGAGAAAATGATTCTTGTACTTTGAAGTGGTTTGTAAATGTGAATTGGCACATTGCCACCAATAGTTGTTTGTATATCTGACCTCCTGGTTGTTTTCCTGTGCAGAACTGTCTGGTTCGCTGTGATAACAGCATGTTCACTGCTGTGGTGGGAGACTTCGGCCTGGCAGAGAAGATCCCTGACTACAGGTCAGTGGGGGGAAATTTAGAATCTTGAAGTGTTTTCCTCTGCTGTAGTCTTATAACAAACCCTTCATGAAAGAATTCAATTCAGTTAAATTTTATTTATATAGCGCCAATTCATAACAGAAGTTATGTCATTGCACTTTTCCTACAGAGCACTCTTTATAATATTATTTACAGAGACCCAACAAATCCCACCATGAGCAAGCACTTGGTGACAGTGGCAAGGAAAAACGTCCTTTAAGAGGCAGAAACCTCGGACAGAACCAGACTCAATGGTGGGCGGCCATCCGCCGCTGCCGTGTTAGGTTTTGACTAAGGGTTGGTTCAGGACTTACCTGAGCCAGCCCTAACTATAAGCTTTAGCAAAGAGGAAAGTCTTAAATGTGGAGATGCTGACTGCCTCCCGAACCCAAACTGGGATCTGATTCCAGGAGAGGAGCTTGATAGAGCTCCTAGTTCTTGTCAGTACACGTGCCGCAGCATTCTGGATCAACTGGAGAGTCTTAAGGGACTTATTGGGGCAGCCTGATAATAAGGCATTGCAATTATACAGCTTAGAAGTAACATGCATGGACTAGTTTTTTGTATAGAGCAAGAAAGTCTGATGTCATTCTTAGCTAGAAAAGAAAAATAAAATAATAGAAAATATTGTCTGTGAGCCTTACAGTATGTGTAACCACAGCTGGCAGACACTGTGTAATAGATGAGTAATTGTTAGTTATTTGTCAATAGATCATGTCTAACTCAAATATTAAGAGGCAGAGGTTAAAGCGTTATGAGCGTTTTTAGATCATAAAGTGCAAAAGTGTAAAATATCATTAAAATCATAGTACTAGCTAAGTGTAGTGACTGTAGTTTCTTTGCAGTGATGGTGTGGGGAAGCAGCCTCTGGCCATCGTGGGCTCCCCCTACTGGATGGCCCCTGAAGTTCTGAGAGGAGAGTTGTACGATGAGAAGGTAAACCTGCTTTCGCTTTGGTTTCTGCGCAGCTCATGCACACACCTACTGGAGTACTGTACAGTATTAATGCAACACTATGGAACTTTTGAAAGAAGAAGTAACACATTCTTCCTCTTGCAAATAAAAAGCTGAATTCTAAGCAATAAAACACACCCGTGGTCATTTCAGTACACTCTATCTATCTATCTATCTATCTATCTATCTATCTATCTATCTATCTATCTATCTATCTATCTATCTATCTATCTATCTATCTATCTATCTATCTATCTATCTATTATATACACGTCTATATATAATATATCTCATAAACAGCAGTATCTCTCTAACATAAATCAAGAACTAAACACACAGTACTTCACCAGGAAAACCATTTCACTCGCTCTCAGGTTGCCTCATGATCATGTCATTAAAGCAATTGACTCAAGAGAATCTTGGGAAATAAAGAAAAATTGTTCAGCAAAAATGACATAATCTCACTTTAAAGTTAATACATACCTGTAGACATGATGAGGCAAACAAAAGACAAGAAAACCATCATCTTATAAACAGAGACACTGTCACAGTCTTTCACATACGGTGTGTTTACTATGGAAAGTAAGTCCGTTATTTTACACTTTACCCACAACCTTAAAATTCTGTTCAAAAACTGTACCACAGAGAATGCAAAAAGTATGGTTGTACTACATCAGCCTGCGCTAGTTGCAATGAAGTGGTATTTGAATGCATCCCAGTTGTATGTATATGTATGGATTATTTCTGGTTGATGCAGGACAGTGGTTTGGAAGATAATGTATTCATTAGTATCAACTATAGAAATATCAGTTATGGAGAGCAGAGCAGTTTGATTTGATGGAAGATAGTAGTCATCAAAAATATAACCTTTACTTTCTGATGTACAGGAAGAAGAAATAAAGAAATTGGGTTCCTAAAAGGAAAACCTTGTTTACATTTTTCCTTTTCTTTTGTCTCAACAAAGTTTCTTGTTGGGTTTTAACACATTGACAGTGGGCTTTGGTGAGATTTTGGGATTTGGAAGAGTTAAACAGAGGCTGCAGTGTACTTTTGATTAAGGAGACCTAAGAATGACCAGATATAAAACCACCATAACAACTCTGAAATAAAGGTCTAAATGAGAGGGTTATTTTAAAGGTTTTTAAGGTTATTTTTTATTGCAGTTTAAAAAGAACACGGGGTCTTACTTTCCACCCGGGGGCGCTCCAGCCACACAATTGTCTTGGGCAGCTCTCACCAACGGACAGTCCGGTGATCCTCTCTGCTGGGCGTTGGGAAGTCTCTCTGCACGCCCACTTTGCTCTGCTGCCTCTATAGGGACAACCACCCAGCTACTCGCACCAATGAGATCGTTTTGATAGATTCAAATACCTAACACCTGTGCAGGGGAGGCACCCTTCACTCCACATTCTTACGTGGGGGTGATTTTTATGCTACACGCACTTCACACTGGGATCCTGATTAAACGTTTTTTTTAAAGGTGAAAACGTGCACAAAGCAAAACGTGAAAAACTGCAAACACAAAGCCAATTAGTAGTGCAGGCACTGATCATTCCCACTGAACATCTTCATAACAATATGAAGGCAATATTAGGCACTAAAACAAAATCGGGGAGATTTTCACAGAGTATTGACACCAATACCGGCAGCTTTAACCCAGAACTTGGTACCAGACCTCTACCACCCATAAGGTTGCAGTTTACTACTGTGTGAAATCTAGTTTGAGCCCCAACCTGTGTGTGCATGATCACAGCTAAAGCCCAGCACAGCAGTGACTTCCTCTCCTCTGCTCAGGTGGATGTGTTTGCGTACGGCATCATCCTGTGTGAGATCATCGCCCGGATTGAAGCTGATCCTGACTTCTTACCCAGGACGGAGGTAGGAGTCTGCAACGGGTCACTGTTTGTGTGTGTGTGGAGGGGGGCAACTGGTTACGGTTTGTTGATCCAGATAAAACTAGTCTTCAGTCTGCCTGAAGGGGTGTATGCCCGTGTGTGTAACCTTCATTTGTAGCCTCTGTGTAACCATAGAGGCTACAAATAACGTTTGTTAAGACAGTAGCATTATTTTTAATACTTGATATGCAGTGATTTTTATTTAAAATTTGTCACACAGCAACAAGACATGAAGGAATCACTATAGTACACTGAGTCACTGAAACGTGTGTGTGTGTAGGACTTTGGTCTGGACGTGGATGCTTTTGAGAACATGGTTGGGGATTGTCCACCTGCATTCTTTAGCCTCGCTGTCACCTGCTGTAATGTAAGTACACACAGACTCATTTGTCATAACCCATCATGGACTATCTGAGCCAGTGTGTCTTTGTTGACAGCACTTTTATTGATCTTAAGATACTCCGTCATTAACGTCATTGCACACATGTGGGACTTTTTCCACATGTGTGTTGTTTTCAGATGAGTGCAGAGAGGCGTCCCTCGTTCTCTGACATTGTCCTGACATTGGAGGGCATGGAGAGAGAAGAAGAGAGAGAGAGTTCCGTTTCACTCGGTAAAAGGATCAAATTAATGATTTTATTTATTTATTTTTTTTAAATGCCTTCATTAAATGTATGGGTTTTTTTTTTTTTACAGCACTGTCGGTATGGTTGCTCACACAAGGCTAGGTGATCTTTTTCCTGAATACTCTGATCTGTCCCCCATCATTGATCTAAACTTTCAGCATAGTGTAGTGCTGCAGGAGGAATGGGAGGGAAATGCATCATAGATATAAAATAGCATAGATGGCCAACATTCTGATTAGCCAGAGGGTGTGCATTATTTCTGAATAACTGTGCAGCTGTGATGTAGCCACTGATAACATTGGACTGATGTGGATTGATGTTTTGCTCCTTTAACCCCACTGGAGGAGCAGTGGCAAGGACGTCTCCCTACCGTCCCCTGCAGCTGCCCTACTTTTAGTTTTATTTTTTATTTTTTTGCAATTCATTTATTTATTTTATTTAAGTATTGACAGTACTAAAACAAAGACACCTTCTCCAAACCTCATTAACAGTACCACAGAATTAATACCATACAGTCTGTGATTAAAACTGCTAAGAGAATATGATGAAAAAGAGGATGAAACAGATCTGGATAGTTTGGTGTTTTTTCCACCTCAAAGCGTACTTTTAAAGGGAATTGTTGTTCTACTAAAAATAGTACCATATAATACCAAGAACACCATATAGGAATTTTAAAATCATGGGAAAACCTTCAACCCTAATGAGTCCATACCGCCAGTTTGATCGTGCAATCCAACAAACAGTGCTGGCAGTGTGTGTTACACATTCCCGGTTACATTTGTATTTTCTACCTCTTTTGGTCTGTCACATCATCTGACTCTTGTTCATTTTCCACCGCACTCACGTCTATCTCCCTCCTCCCTTGCTCAGAGCCAGTTGCGGTAGACGTCAGCCCGTATCGCCGCTGCAGCTCTCCTTGTCACCCCGGTGACCGCAGCCAGCAACGGCAAGGCTTGGCGAGGAGCCAGTCGGACATGTTACCCCCGGCAACCCTGACCCCTCCTCTCCTCGGAACCCCTGCGCGGGTTAACCCCTTCTCTCTCAGACAAGACCTGAACGGGGGGCGGTGTAAACTCTTAGACACGCCCAGCAAGTCCGTCATCTCCCTGACCTTCACCCTCCCTGCACTTCGCGACCCGTGTGCCTCCCCCCACCTTCTCAGAGGCATGCTGGGGACACGAGCACCCCCGAGGAGATGCCGGTCGCTCCCCTGTACCCCAGAGCTCAGCCGGACTGTAGCCTTGCTAAGAGACACGGAGGGGAAGGAGGCGGAAAAGGACGAGGACATCAGAGTGGCGGCGCTTCAAGGAGGGACTTGGGGGGATGTGGAGGGTGACATGAGGAAGAAGACAGGGGTGTCACAAAAGCTACATGAAAGGCTGCAGGTAGAGCATATGGAGATAACTGAGAAGAGAGAGCTGTTAAACGAGGAGGATGGAATGGGAGAGGATTTGGGTCTTCCTGTGGAGCTGGAGATGGTGTCTCTGGAGCGGTTAGTGGAGGAGGAAGAGGAGGAGGAGGAGAGTGTGTGTCTAACAGAACCCATGGACTGTACCAAGTCTCCAGAGCCAGCAGAGGGAGTCTTGGACTCTACACCTGGAAGACCCCTGCTCACCTTCACGTCCTCCTCCTCCTTACAGACCAATGGTCGGCGACTTCCCATCTCCAACGGACCGCCCTCCTTGCCTCCTTTGCCACGACTGGACAACAACAACGGCTCAGCCCTTGTGATTGGCCAGCAAGTGCAGTGGGGTGAAGGAGGGCGGGCTAATGGTTACAGCAGAGCCCATGTCCTGTCCTCTGACCCTAGTGGTCCCTCTGAGCAGGATGAGGTCATTTCCTGTCCGGGCTGTTGTCTGGTGGGTCTGAGTTTCCCCTCAGTGTGCCTCCGTGATTCAGCTGCCGTGCCTGCCCCCCGACGAAGGGCTTCGTTACCACGGCAGCGGCCCTACCGGAACCTCAACAGTACCATAACTGGTGGCAGCGCTTCCTCATCAACAACCCCCGCCACAGCAACCAAGGCTCTACTATGTCGCAGCACAAATGGACTAGTAGTGGCTGGGCCCTCTGTGCCATGTGAGCCTGGCCGGTCCCTGCCGGAGGCCCAGACATAAGCCCGCTCAGAGGGGATTTGGTTTTGAACTTGTGACATGCACCAGCACTAAATGTCAGCAGAGAAACGTAGCAACACTAAATGTTGCTAGGCTAATGCTGAGAACCCATTACTGACCCCAGCATTCTGTGCAGTTACAGCAAACAGTAGTAGTTGGTGATTAGAGCGCCAGCTGGTGGGCTGGAGGATTAAACACAACAAATCACTGTGACAGTGAAGAACGTGGTGGTGACTGCAGCTGAACCAGACAGGGTCCAAACAAAGTGGGCTGAGCAGGGCTATAAACTGAACACTGAACAGTCAGGGTCAACAACACATTACTGCCGCTGGAATGGTGCTGATCCAAACAGAGCAGCTATTCTGATGAACATGCACGCCCCATCTCCACTGAACCAAATCAAACTGAACTCAGTCTGCACTCCACTGTGCTGGTTTCAGTATATGAGGCTGTCGTGGCTGATTTAACAAACGAGTTCAAGTGTACTTCCGGTTTATTACAACCTGGGTCTTATTTTCGTGGTGATGGCTGTAATTTCTATTGGTAACAATAACACTGTGCTCACCATGTATCTGTGAACACGGTGACATGATTAAAAAGAAGTCAGATATGGCAAGCATGTGGTAACCCACAGGTTAGTCAAACTGATTGGGAAGAAAAAAAAGACGATGGACTATAAAATAATGACCCAAACTCTCCACTGTAAACATCCAGCACAGTTTACAGACAGACTTCCTGCTTCAATTTTGACCCTCTTTACTACACTCAGTTTTTCTGTGCAAAGAGGGATTAAGATGATTATGATTTTTTTTGGGTGCACTCACTTTTGGTTTTGCCTCAGAATAAAGTGGTGGTCTGACTGCTCGTGTTTCTTGCCCTGTCAGATTTCCTTGTATTGTAGTGATGTCACCGTGTTCTCAGCGATTACTTTAGTAAGTGTAATGTTATCATAACGGATATAAATGATGGCCAAAACTACCCAGATTATAATAAACCGGGATTATCCTTTCATCTGTACAGTACTTTTTGGTAACGGTGGTGGAAGAAGAACATTTTGTAATTCATTTTCATTCATTTTGACAGTGCTGGCATTCGCTCTGCAGGCCCACTACTGATGGAAACTGGGGGTGGGTGATATGGCCAAAATCTTCTAACACGCTATACTGTATGTAATTTTATATCACTGTAACGGTATATATCACGATACAGTAATTGTTCTGTAAATTCAATTAAGAAATGCTTTAAAATAACCGTACTTCATCACATTTGATTATTTTCTTCTATTATTTGGAACTTCCATACAAACAAAAATGACTCCTCCTGCTCTGCATTTACAATTTCACTCTCCTCCTCCATGTTTTCTTGTCACTCTCCTCTTCTGCAGCGGTTGGCAAACCAGCTTAGAGCCGCCACCACCAACTGTCGCTCTCACCTCAAGTGAGAACGTGGTAAGCAGTCCTGCTGCTCGAATCACACTAACCTTGTGAGGCAGCTGGATTTGCGAGATCACGATATCACGCAAGGATCCAGCCCTGATTCGCTACATAGCCTGCCCCGAATACATAGCAGAGACACTAAGGGATAGCTCCCGCAGTGGAAACGGTATTGCCAGATCTTTACCGGTGGACACATTTCTACCGTTGCACGGTATATACCGTCATATCACCCAACCCTAATAGAAACACTGCTGCACTGCACTGTTAAGCCCAGGTTCTAAATGGAGTGAACAGAAAATGACAGATGTGAATGGGGTTTACCTCTGCCAGCACAGTGTGGCTGCAGGTACACAACCATGTGTGAAAACACTGTTTTTGATTCTGTTTGATTAACAGTAGCTACATGGGGAATATTTATAAAATGAATAAAGATGATTTACTTCCTACATTTTTTTATAGCAGTTGACCTGTGTGTGTGTGTGTGTGTGTGTGCGTGCGTGCGTGCGTGCTTGAGATCTGTTGCTGTGGGGGACTTAAAGGAAGAAGCTCTTCCTGGGCTTGTCATGTAAAGTCTTCATTTTTGCACTTTGCAGTAAGACACCAGGCTTTTAATAGATGGTGCTTTATTTAAATCTGTGCTACCTGTGTTTTATATGTGTGTGTGCTTCTTGCCAACAAACTGCACAGCTTTCATCCTTTGACTATCTATTCCCCCTCACATGTATGTCGTGTGTGTCCATGTACATTTTCATTACACTGTTGTAACTTAAAAAGTGGCATGTGAAGCAGGTATGAATATTATTATTGTACAGATCATTCCACACACTGTGTGTGTATGTGCTTTTGAGCGAAAGGTAAATTGATGGATACTCAGGATAAAAAGTTATCCAGTCATTTCTGATGTTAAACCCAGGTTCTCGCTTTATTTCTGTTTTTGTTCTGTTCTTCTATACAGCTAGAAACCTGCTTGCAATAATCTGGTAATAAAGAAATATGGTTATGCATAACCTTCTGTGCTGTGTACCCTTTTTTTTAACATTTACTAAATAGTTGAAAGTGAAATAGTACCAACAGGGAGATGATGGGAGGTGGGGCATTTTCTAGTTCTTGTCAGTACACGTACCGCAGCATTCTGGATCAACTGGAGAGTCATAAGGGACTTATTCGGGCAGCCAGATAATAAGGAATTGCAGTAATCCAGCCTAGAAGTAACAAATGCATGGACTAATTTTTTGGCATCATTTTGAGACAGGATGTGCCTGATTTTTGCAATGTTACATAGCTGAAAAAAGGCAGTCCTTGAAGTTTGTTTCATGTGGGAGTTAAAGGATAAATCCTGATCAAAGATAACTCTGAGGTTCCTTACGGTGGTGCTGGAGGCCAGGGCAATGCCATCTAGAGTAACTATATCTTTAGATAATGTGTCTCAGAGGTGTTTGGGACCAAGTACACTAACTTCAGTTTTGTCAGAGTTTAACATCAGAAAGTTGCAGGTCATCCAGGTTTTTTTGTCCTTAAGGCATGCTTGAAGTTTAGTTAACTGGTTAGTTTCATCTGGCTTGATCCATAGATATAATTGGGTATCATCTGCATAGCATTGAAAGTTTATGGAGTGTTTCCTAATAATATTGCCTAGAGGAAGCATATATAAGGTGAATAGAATAGCACAGAACCTTGTGGAACTCCATGACTAACTTTGGCGTGCACGGAGGACTCACCGTTAACATGTACAAACTGAGATCGATAAATAGGATTTAAACCAGCTTAATGCAGTTCCTTTAATGCCAATTACATGTTCCAGCCTCTGTAATATGATGTGATGGTTAATGGTGTCGAACGCAGCACTAAGATCTAATAAGACAAGTAATATAATAATAATAATAATAATAAAACTTTATATATAGAGCACTTATCAAAACAAAGTACAAAGTGCTACACAACAAGAGAAATAAAATTCCACAAGAAATAAAACACATAATATACACAAAAGCAATAAAATAAACAATAAAATAAACAACCAGTTCAGGTAAAATCAGGATCTGCTTTCAGATAAAAATGCGTTTTGAGAAGAGACTTAAACGAAGACGCTGACTCAGACAGCCTCATGTCTTCGGGCAGGTTGTTCCAGAGCCTCGGGGCCCTGATAGCAAAAGCTCTGTCCCCCTTAGTTTTCAACCTGGACTCAGGAACAGACAGGAGACCCCTGCCTGAAGATCTCAAACTACGTGAAGGTTCATAAGGGATTACAAGGTCTAAAATATAGTCTGGAGCCAGGCCATGAAGAGCCTGAAAAGTAATCAATAAGATCTTAAAATCAATCCTAAAACAAACAGGGAGCCAATGTAAAGAAGCTAAAACAGGTGTTATGTGGTTGTACTTCTTGGTCCTGGTTAACAGCCTAGCAGCTGAGTTCTTTACAGTCTGCAGTCGTTTCAAAGTTTTTTGATTAAGGCAAGTGAAGTACAGAGACAAGTCCATTGTCTGATGCAATTAAAAGGTCATTTGTAATTTTCACCAGTGCTGTCTCTGTGCTATGATGCCCTCTAAATCCTGACTGAAAATCCTCAAATAAACTATTGTTATTTAGAAAGTCACACAACTGATTGGCGACTACTTTCTCAAGGATCTTAGAGAGAAAGGGAAGGTTAGATATAGGTCTATAGTTGGCTAAAACCCCAGGATCAAGAGTGGGCTTTTTAAGAAGCGGTTTAATTACAGCTACTTTAAAGGATTGTGGTACATAGCCTGTTAATAAAGACAGATTGATCATATCCAGTAAAGAACTGCTAACTAAGGGTAAAACTTCTTTAAGCAGCCTAGTTGGAATGGTATCTAAGAGACAGGTTGATGGCTTAGATGAATTCATTGTCGAAGTCAGCTGAAGAAGATCGACAGGAGCAAAGCAGCCAAAACACACATCAGGCTCTACAGCTGTTTCCAAGGTTCCTGTGTTTGAAGACAAGTCAGCACCGGTTGAAGGCAGGACTTGATGAATTTTTTCTCTAATAGTTAAAATTTTATCATTAAAGAAGCTCATGAAGTCATTACTACTGAGGGCTATAGGAATACATGGCTCAATAGAGCTGTGATTCTCTGTCAGCCTGGCTACAGTGCTGAAAAGAAACCTGGGGTTGTTTTTATTTTCCTCTAATAATGATGAGTAGTAAGCTGCTCTGGCATTACGGAGGGCCTTCTTATATGTTTTAAGACTGTCTTGCCAGACTAAACGAGATTCTTCCAGGTTGTTGGAATGCCATTTCCTTTCAAGTTTTCGTGATGTTTGCTTTAATTTGCGGGTTTGGGGGTTATACCATGGAGCTAACCTTCTTTGTTTCTTCTTTTTTAGAGGAGCGATAGAATCGAGTGTTGTTCGCAGTGACACTGCAGCGCTATCAACTAAATAGTCAATTTGGGAGGTGCTGCGATTTGCATAGGAGTCCTCCGTTATGTTGAGACATAACATCGAGTTAACAGCTCGATCAGACAGTATGTCGCTCCATCGTTTCCTGCTCTCTATGGATGTTCACGAGCTTTCAGACCTGCGAGACAAACAGGTTTTTTGTTTATATTTTTTATGTTCCACGACTTCAGGCGATCACAGTTCACATCGTAGTCTCTGTATGTTTCTAGAAAGCCTCTAACCGATGCCCACTCACTGCCATGACCTGCCTTGCCTTAAGTACCGCATCAGACAGTTTCTGTATGGCAGTGGCCCTCAGGCTGGTTGGTGTAAGCCGTGCATGTCCCTGCCTCTTTGCACAACCTGGCTAACTTCTGTGACAGCTGGTATTCTCCCAGGGGACTGGCAGTATACCAGACGCTGTCTGTCGCCACTGTTACGCTCCTGGGCTGCAGATAGAGGGCCTTTGCACCATATAGGTATATATCAGAATCAGAATCAGAAACACTTTATTGATCCCCGTAGGGAAACTCTTTGTTACAGTAGCTCGCCTTTACGTCAGTGCACACAGGAGAAAGTACTAGAAAACAATATGATACACTATAAACACTATAAAACAGGTCAGAAAATAAATTAAGTATCATGTCGGTATAAGTATAAGATAAACTAAGTGTCGAGTACCAAGTGGGTTTACTGGTTGATGATGAAAGTACAGTATAAAATACAATGTAACTAAATATGTAATAAGTAATAGTAATAAGCGGAGGTGCATGTACTGTCGAGATTAATAGAGGTATATAGTATCAGTAACAATAAATAAGAAAAACTAACAAGGGGAAAACTAATTTTGCACGGGAGTAGTACACAGAATATTGCACAATTATTATTAATTATGGCGGAGATGTAATGCTCAATGTCCAGTTTAGTGACCTAGGGTCAAACAGACTAACCCTTAGAGGGAGGAGTTAAACAGTTTGATGGCCACAGGCAAGAATGACTTCCTGTGGCGCTCTGTGGTGCTTTTTGGTGGGATGAGTCTTCCGCTGAAGGTGCTCCTTTGCTTGACCAGCACGTCATGGAGCGGGTGGGAGACACTGCCCAAGATGGCGTGTAGTTTGGCCAGCATCCTCCTATCTGACACCACCGACAGAGAGTCCAGCTCCACCCCCACAATGTCACTGGCCTTACGGATCAGTTTGTTGAGTCTGTTTGCGTCCGCTACCCTCAACCTGCTGCCCCAGCATGCAGCAGCATACAGGATAGCACTGGCCACCACAGACTCTTAAAACATACATTGTCCGGCAGATGTTGAAGGACCTCAGCCTCCTCAGAAAATAGAGGCGGCTCTGGCCCTTCCTGTAAACAGCTTGAGTGTTCTTGGTCCAGTTATCTAAGTGTACTCCCAGGTACTTGTAGTCCTCCACAATGTCCACACTGACCCCCTGGATGGAAACCGGGGTCACTGGTGCCTTGGCCCTTCGTAGATCTACAACTAGCTCCTTAGACTTTGTCGCATTGAGCTGCAGATGGTTCTGCTCACACCATGAGACAAAGTTCCCCACCACAGCCCTGTACTCAGTCTCATCACCACCGCTGATACATCCCACCACTGCAGAGTCATCAGAAAACTTCTGAAGGTGGCAGGACTCTGTGTCCTATAGGTAGTAGGTCGCCCAATGTAAAGCTAAATGTGCCAATAGCCGAGCTCCTGTAGTAGTAGCTCACACAGCCCCGCCCACACCACTGACCGTGGTCAGTGGGTGAAACGCGGTGAAAGGACGCAAACATGGCCGGTTCTCTCCAGTTAGGAGAGCTTAAACGGGCGGTTATGGCAGCTATGAGGACTGCACTCCAAGGTGCAGTTCCACACCATTAATGGTAAGTTAAGTAGTTTTAATTTGAACTTCTTAATGCATTTTGGAGGGAGTTACTGTTAGCTAACCTACCTACCTAGCTAACATTAGCTAACATTTGTCAGTATGACTGGGATGCTAAAGTTTTGTGATCCCCTGTGAGAACTTCCCTTGATTCATAAAGGTAACCTAAGTTAGCCATAACCTAGTTAGTGGTTACTGGTAACAAAACTGACCACTCTATGAAGCCATTGCTGTGGTCAATATGTGACTAATTTTCCCAGATAGCTTAGTTATCTCGATCAATCACTACATTAAGTTGAGGACTGGGGCTTTGCCACCATATCTGACTTTCAAAATTTGGGCTCTTGTTTCAGGTCTCCACACCAGTGGTGCCCACAGGCACTTCCAGCTTTGCCAGCAGTCACATCACTGAGATCAGTAAGTGAAGTTGTGTTATATAGCTAGACAGCGTTGATGTTACCCTAAGTTAACTGAGAAACGGAGCTCAGAAAGGGAAACCCATCCAGAAGAAGGTTCACTGCTGTTGCCAGGCAAAGAGACTAAAAGAGGTTATATATGACAACCTGAAGTGAGTCTAGAATCACTTAACTAAATAAGCACTGATAAGTTATTTCTGGTTAATATTCAAGTTCAACATTGGTCATAGTAGGCTTATGTAAATTTAATGTGAAGTGTATTAATATGGGTGACATATAATGATTACATTATGTGCATGGCAAAATGATAAGTATCATTATACTAGTAAATGTCCTGTCCGTTTTCCCTCTATTTTTTTAGATGGGCATATCCTAATTTCTAAAGAGGACATGCTTGCTGCTGCTAGGGTCAACACTCTCTGAGGTAACTTCGGTCCTGTGGATATCTAGACCCACATTATACAAACTCATGTGGGAATACAACATAAGGTACACAAAATTTTGGCACATTTCTGATTGTTTGAAGAATTGGACACAACCACAAGTGACATAAAAGCAGAACATCCTCATGTAGGAGAAGTTATGCTTAATGGGCATTTACGTGCCAGAAACATTGTGGTGCAGAGTGTAAAAATGGTTGATGGTGCTGGTGTGGAGTCCAGGAGAACAGCAACAATACAAAGACGCTGTGGCTTTTCCAAACTATATATGGCACATAGATGGCAATCACAAACTGATTAGATGGAAATAACTTGTACGTTGCGCAATGGATGGTTACAGAAGAATGTTAACGTTTCTCCAGTGTTCCAACAACAACTGGACTGAAACTGTTATGGACCTCTTCAGTACAGCCATCAGTGAACTTGGCCGGCCCCTTCATATCAGAACTGATCATGGAGGAGACAATGTCTGTATTTGGGAAGACATGAGAGTGCACAGAGGTGACAATTCTGTGGTGACTGGAAGTTCTGTACACAATCAACAAATTGAACGATTCATTCAGAACTCTGGGACTTGAACAGAAACTGCTGTGATGTGTTTGCACCCATTTTCTACGAGCTAGAGTCAATGAAGGCTTTGGACGTAGACAATGAATCAGATTTATTTTCTCTTCATTATGTGTACATTCCCAGGATCAATCGCACATCGGATGAGTTTAAAGCTGCATTTAACAATCTCCTCTGAAGTAAACTGAACCCCAGTTCAGCTTTTCACACTAGACAGACATCTTCCTTACTTAACTATCCAGAAACTGCAACTGATGACAGAACAGTGGACTCGGTATCAGCACCTCATGCATATAACTCCTTTTGCCCACTTAAGCAGCAGGACTTCCAAGAAGTGGTTGTTGCAGTAAACCCTCTTGAAAACGATGGTAACAAGGCAAAAACATTGCATCAGAGTACAGGAAATTGTACTCCACAAAATTATAAACGTAACTGTGTAACTAACTATTGTGCCTGTACTAATGAATAATAAGAAGGTAACATTAACATATCAATAGGTAGTGGTGTACATTAGGCACATACTGTAAATACTACCAAAGAGCACTGGTTTTAGAAAGACTTAACAGTCTAAACAATAAGATGAAATGTCTTCACAGGTAGAAAGGTGACGCAGAAGGTCAAGCATATTTTTTTGTACACTACACTGCACTGAAAATGGCTCCATTCATTATAGCCACCAGAAAATGGTATTCAAATTCATCGTCATGCCAGATTCTTTCTGTTAACAAAGATCTGAAGCTCATTTGAGCCCGTGTGAGCAAGGGGAAGGTGTTTTGTGTCATCATGGACAATAGTCAGTTTTGGACTAGGAAGAAATCCAATCGCAGGAACTTTGCTGCGTCCCGTTGCAAAAGCTAGGATGTGTCCCGGATTCATTGCCAGTGAGGTTCCTGGCATTAAGACGTTCCCCAACCTCCTTCTCTACAAGGGTGGAACAAGTACAAAATATTAGATAATATAGACATTACCATTCCATGTACAAAACAGAAGTATTCCACATATCGTGTAGTACATTTGTCACAGATTATAGACAGTGGAATGATATGACATACACAGCAATATCCTCTATGATCCAATGACATTGTGAAGAGAATGCAGCATTTGGCCTACACATGGTGTTGCAGGATTGTGATCAGGAACACAGGAAACCTTGGAAACAGCTGTAGAGCCTGATGTGTGTTTTGGCTGCTTTGCTCCTGTCGATTAATTCATCTAAGCCATCAACCTGTCTCTTAGACCCCATTCCAACTAGGCTGCTTAAAGACGTTTTACCCTGATCAAGCCAATCCGAACAACTTCTCGCTCTTGCTAGCCTTCTCTCTCTTTTAAAGCCCTTTCCAGCCTCGTAGACCTGGAGACCATCCATTCCATTTTATTCCTATTATATCCATCTGAGCTAGTTGACATCAACCAAAACAATTTCATCCTGTTGGTCTGGCTGAGAGGCATCTATAGACATGTCATACATGACTCTGGGCATTGTGCATTTGTCTCCCTGTATAGCATGGAGCGTTTCAGTCATATATGAATATTGATCAATATTCATTGTGTTTACTATATTTCAGTGTTTTTGGGACATTTATGTTATTTGTAACATGGCTATATGGAAATAAATGGTGTTTTGAAGTAAAAGTCCCAGTAAACAGTCAAAAAGTAAACAGTAAACATGGCCAAAACATGGAGACCGCCTGACTATATCTTTAGAAATTGTATCATAAATGTTGTATTTCAGTGTATTCATTGCATTTACAGTTACATTTGTAGTCAAACAGTAGGAGAATACATCCAGCTGCATTAATATTCACTGGACCCTTGTTGTGATGGTTAGATTGCCTTGAAATTTAGATTTTATACTAGGCAAGGATGAAAATCTTTTTTTTCTTTATTGCATCTCCATTAACTCTGGAATGGTAATAGAAATAGGTTTACTTACAATGGATTCATAGTCTATCAAAGGAGACCAGATATATGCATATAGGCCTTATGGTTGTCTCATGAAAGTTTTGCTTTACAATCTTTGCAATGTGGTAAAGTCTGTAGGCAGGTTGTTTAATAATTAAAGGGCCAGTAACCAGTCTGTGACTTTTACCAGGTATGGTATTGTACAGTAGAATTATCTCCTGCTTCAGAGTCTTTCCCCTGTATGAAATTATTATATCGTAATGTCTATGTAATGTAGTACAGTAGGTAGTATAATAACATTGGAGAAGTAACCAGTCTGTCCCATTTGTATTATTGCATAGTGGAATTCTCTCTGTTTGAGTTTTCCTCTATACAAAAGTTATTATATTGTAATGCAGCACTGGACTGGCATTGCGGGCATTTTCCCGGTGGGCCAACGCACCTTGGGCACCGGTCGCTAGCAATATATATATATTTTTTTTTGCTAATGACCAGCCCATAAAGCAGGGGCAGCGGCCCATTGGTTCATTTTCTATGATGACACTAGGGGTCAAATGTCAAGCTGGATAAGCAAAAACTTAAGAAGGGGGGTGCAGAGAAGTTGTAGGCTAAAAAAATGAAGTTTCTAGATGCGGACAGATGTGCACAAATCACATATGTTTGCTGCAGGGGCTGCAGCAGTGCTTCAACATCTACGGTGACAGCAGTAACGTTACTCTCCATTATGCAGCAGCGGGTGGAAGGAGGAGAGGTGGCCGGCCATGTGAGGAGCAGTGTGACAGGGAAGCAGAGGAACTGTGAGCAAGAGGGGAGTGTAGCTGAAGCGGTAAGCTGGGAGTAGCATGCATCCTCTACTGCTGCTCAGTCAATGCCAAATAGACTACCATAAGCTTTTTGGCATTGTTTTTGTAGCCTAGCATAGTTGCAACTTCGGCTGGCTAAGCAGTGAGTGACCTGGGTCCATACAGTATCGTAATCAGTGGCGGAAGAAGTATTCAGATTCTTTACTTCAGTAAAAGTAGAAATACCACTCTGTTAAATTCCTCCTCCTGTTCACTAGGCCCAAAGCCTCTTAAAGAGACCACACCCAGTTGTAGTTATATAAACTGACCAGCCTTACATTTGCAGTTAACCTGGCTGATTAGTGATTGCATTAAAGAACAAATAAACATAACCTAATCTTGCAAGGATTTATCATGTTTTAGACCAAACATAATTATCAATCATCCTTTCACACGTGGCGGTGTCACATACTGGATATGGACTAAAAGCATATGACTACCTTCCTAAGAGTTGGAGTGGAGTATGTGGCCTAGGCTATGTAGTCCCAGCAATGCGAGTAGTTAATAACTTCAGTTCCTTCAGGATTAAGCCTACCCCAATCCAAACATGATGTACTACAGTGCCTTGCGAAAGTATTCGGCCCCCTTGAACTTTGCGACCTTTTGCCACATTTCAGGCTTCAAACATAAAGATATGAAACTGTAATTTTTTGTGAAGAATCAACAACAAGTGGGACACAATCATGAAGTGGAACGAAATTTATTGGATATTTCAAACTTTTTTAACAAATCAAAAACTGAAAAATTGGGCGTGCAAAATTATTCAGCCCCTTTACTTTCAGTGCAGCAAACTCTCTCCAGAAGTTCAGTGAGGATCTCTGAATGATCCAATGTTGACCTAAATGACTAATGATGATAAATAGAATCCACCTGTGTGTAATCAAGTCTCCGTATAAATACACCTGCACTGTGATAGTCTCAGAGGTTCGTTTAAAGCGCAGAGAGCATCATGAAGAACAAGGAACACGCCAGGCAGGTCCGAGATACTGTTGTGGAGAAGTTTAAAGCCGGATTTGGATACAAAAAGATTTCCCAAGCTTTAAACATCCCAAGGAGCACTGTGCAATGATAATACTGAAATGGAAGGAGTATCAGACCACTGCAAATCTACCAAGACCTGGCCGTCCCTCTAAACTTTCAGCTCATACAAGGAGAAGACTGATCAGAGATGCAGCCAAGAGGCCCATGATCACTCTGGATGAACTGCAGAGATCTACAGCTGAGGTGGGAGACTCTGTCCATGGGACAACAATCAGTCGTATACTGCACAAATCTGGACTTTATGGAGGAGTGGCAAGAAGAAAGTCATTTATTAACGATATCCATAAAAAGTGTCGTTTAAAGTTTGCCACAAGCCACCTGGGAGACACACCAAACATGTGGAAGAAGGTGCTCTGGTCAGATGAAACCAAAATCGAACTTTTTGGCAACAATGCAAAACGTTATGTTTGGCGTAAAAGCAACACAGCTCATCACCGTGAACACACCATCCCCACTGTCAAACATGGTGGTGGCAGCATCATGGTTTGGGCCTGCTTTTCTTCAGCTGGGACAAGGAAGATGGTTAAAATTGATGGGAAGATGGATGGAGCCAAATACAGGACCATTCTGGAAGAAAACCTGATGGAGTCTGCAAAAGACCTGAGACTGGGACGGAGATTTGTCTTCCAACAAGACAATGATCCAAAACATAAAGCAAAATCTACAATGGAATGGTTCAAAAATAAACATATCCAGGTGTTAGACTGGTCAAAGTCCAGACCTGAATCCAATCGAGAATCTGTGGAAAGAACTGAAAACTGCTGTTCACAAATGCTCTCCATCCAACCTCACTGAGCTCGAGCTGTTTTGCAAGGAGGAATGGGCAAAAATGTCAGTCTCTCGATGTGCAAAACTGATAGAGACATACCCCAAGCGACTTACAGCTGTAATCGCAGCAAAAGGTGGCGCTACAAAGTATTCACTTAAGGGGGCTGAATAATTTTACACGCCCAATTTTTCAGTTTTTGATTTGTTAAAGTTTGAAATATCCAATAAATTTCGTTCCACTTCATGATTGTCCCACTTGTTGATTCTTCACAAAAAATTACAGTTTTATATCTTTATGTTTGAAGCCTGAAATGTGGCAAAAGGTCGCAAAGTTCAAGGGGGCCGAATACTTTCGCAAGGCACTGTAAATACCCACTCGCAGACATGTTGCAGCTTGCTCATTCCCAGTTATGGAGTGTTGTCATCGCTGAATCGGAGATGTTTCCAAATGAATAGAGGATGTAGCTAACACTACCTCATTAAGTATGTCTTTCCTATCAACAGACTTGGCTGCAGCCAGTCTGGTTGCCTTACAGAATCGAGCAGCTTTAGACTCTCTCTTAGCATCCTGGGGGGTACCTGTGTGGTGGCTGATGTTGAACTTATGTGCCAGATTACAACGCTAGCCCCTCCTTGATATTATTGCACATATTAAACACATTACTAATGAGGTACACACCAATGATACTAGCAACCTTTTGGAATGGTTGTGAACAATGATCAGGTACAAACGTAGGTTTTTGTTGGAATAATCTGTTTCATTTTCCTTGCTATTATTATTACTTGTATTAGATCAATGTGTAAAACTGTTACCACTAAGGTGACTACTAAAATGATGGTTCAGTGAGTTCCAACTACTAACCTACCCGAAGAACTATAAAGGACAAAAGGGGAAAATTGTTTTAGTTTTTCTCTTGATATTGTCTTTGATTCATTCTTTCTTAATGCCAGTGAGGTCTGTGCTGAGGCAAACTACTTTACATTGATTAAATCTTCATTTCGACCAACATATTAACTCTGTTGTCCAATCATGTTTTTTCCAATTCCAAAAATCTGGTCATTTTTATCTGCCAAGAACTTAGAAACAGTAATTCATGCATTAATTCCATCCTGGTTAGATTACTGCAATGCATTCTTTTCTTGCCTCACACAACAAAACCTCAATAAACTTCAGCTGATTCAAAATGCCAGACTCACAACCAGGTCCAACAGGAGAGAACACATCTCACCGGTTTTAAAATCAGATGTTCTCAGGGTCGCTTCAATAGTTGAGTGATAGTTTACATACATACATAAGTACAAGTAACATCACTTCATAATTTCAGTGTCTCTGCTTCTCTCTTGCTATGCTCTGCTTGTTTTCACACTAGACCGTGCCTGAGTGAAGAAGGCGGGACTTGGGTTGTTTTACACCAATAGCAATCCGTTATTTCACTTTGAACCAGTAAGCTTATTTGTAGTTAAGGTTTTTTCCAATAGAACACTTGCTGATGCAAAATTAGACCTCTGAGCTAAAATGAAATAAGAAATTAAATATAAAATAAATAAAGAATATGGTTATTAATTAAATAAAAGGAATTCTCAGTAAGGGGAAATAGTTATAAATGTTCTAGTAACAATTGGTTTTCCCATGGGTTACACCAGTAACATTAATAAAAATAGTATAATTTTAAGTTACTTGAGAACAGAGTATACTCTATGCTCTACATATTAGTTCCTATAGATCTGTGAGTCTCTACTTTCTTAAATAATTGTTCCTGTTTCAATATGAATAGCACATAATCAATAACCAGTAGTTCCTTCCTTATTACATACATATTAATTACTATTTTTGTGTTACCTCAAATAAAGCAGTGCATAATCCTACCCAGGTGACAAACGCTACGGAGTTTTTACTGGTCATATACTACACGTATTTTATATTGTGTAATAATAATACACGTACTACAATAACATTTGTTTTCTAGCGATGTCGCTAATATCTAGTATAGCTGTGCTAGCTAATAAAATGAGTACCTTATGAAATTTGCTAAATTTTATTAGAAGAAAATGCAGAAAAAATACAGAAAGTACAAAGGTTGGCCCTGGGTATCACCACATCCTCCAATAAATAAATTAAACACGTTATGGAGGGCTTCCTTGTGCCTTTTTTTCAGAAGTTAGCCTATTTTTTGCCCCTTGAACTTACTTTTAGGGGCATTTACTAAACGCTGAAATAATGTATAATTATTACGTTATATTGTCAAATAAATACTCAATTTTATTTGAAAAAATAACAAGTCTTCTTTTCCTCTCGGCTGTTCCCTTTCAGGGGTCGTCACAGCGAATCATGTGCCTCCATCTAACCCTGTCCTCTGCATCCTCTTCACTCACACCAATTAACTTCCTGTCCTCTCTCACTACATCCATAAATCTCCTCTTTGGTCTTCCTCTAGACCTCCTGCCTGGCAGCTCCAAGCTCAAAGCAAATACTGTACAAATCCCCCTCTCCCTCTTTATCGTCCAACCTAGCATACAAGTCCTCATATGCTCTTTGTTTGGCCTTTGCCACCTCTACCTTCACCTTACGCTGTATCTCCATGTACTCCTGTCTACTCTCTTCAGTCCTCTCAGTGTCCCACTTCTTCTTAGCTAACCTCTTTCTCTGTATACACTCCTGAACTTCCTCGTTCCACCACCAAGTCTCCTTGTCCACTTTCCTCTTTCCAGATGACACACCGAGTACCCTCCTACCTGTCTCCCTGATCACATTAGCTGTAGTGGTCCAGTCATCTGGGAGCACTTCCTGACCACCCAGAGTCTGTCTCAGCTCCTCCCTGAAAACTACACGACATTCTTCCTTTTTCAACTTCCACCACTTCGTCCTCTGCTCTGCCTTTGTCCTCTTCATCTTCCTCACCACCAGAGTCATTTTACACACTACCATCCTGTGTTGTCTGGCTACACTCTCCCCTACCACTACTTTACAGTCACTGGTCTCTTTCAGATTACAACGTCTACACAAGATGTAGTCCACCTGAGTGCTTCTACCTCCGCTCTTATATGTCACCCTATGTTCCTGCCTCTTCTGGAAGAAAGTGTTCACTACAGCCATTTCCATCCTCTTTGCAAAGTCTACCACCATCTGTCCTTCTGCGTTCCTGTCCTGAAGACCAAACCTGCCCATCACATTCTCATCACCTCTGTTCCCTTCACCTACATGCCCATTGAAATCTGCACCAATCACTACTCTCTCACCTCTGGGGATGCTCTGCATCACTTCATCTAACTCACTCCAGAATTTCTCCTTCTCTTCTAACTCACATCCTACCTGTGGGGCATAACCACTCTCAACATTGAACATCACCCCTTCAATTTCCAGCTTCAGACTCATCAACCTGTCTGATACTCTTTTCACCTCTAGAACATTCCTCACAAACTCCTCTTTCAGGATAACTCCTACTCCGTTTCTCTTCCTATCTGACACATGGTAGAACATCTTGAACCCTGCTCCTAAGCTTCTAGCCTTGCTACCTTTCCACCTGGTCTCCTGGACACACAGTATGTCCACCTTCCTTCTCTGCATCATGTCAATCAACTCTCTAGCCTTCCCTGTCATAGTCCCAACATTCAAAGTTCCTACTGTCAGTCCTACATTCTTAGCTTTCCTCTTCTCTCTCTGCCTACGAACACACCTTCCTCCTCTCCTTCTTCGTCTTCGACCAACAGTAGTCCAATTTCCACCGGTACCCTGTAGGTATTGTGCCCCCTTGTGGTTGAGTGAAAAAATAAGTGAGAAAAGCAAAAAGAAAAAAGATTATGAGCATTCAAAGGCACTTTTTCTCCAAGCTCTTTTCATTTCTGACCCAGCGTCTGTCATGCTGCTGCTGCACTTTCTCTTTCCCCAGCTGTAGAGAATATCGATAAATTGTTGAGAATTATTACATTTTAATGGAGTGTTTCTATTTTAACTCCCGCAGCTTTTCTAGCCTTCAAGGCACTGGTTTAGCAGGAAATTCATAGATCAATTGCATGCATTGTAAATCATCTCACATGATGCAACTCATCAAATCAGTGCATTCCGATGAGCATTTGCCAACTTGGCAACTTTGTCACTAGATTTAGCAACTTTTCAGACCCTCTTAGTGACTTTATTTCTAAAAAGTGACTAGCAAGAAATTTAGCGACTTATTCATACCATCAGGGAAAAGGCGAGAAATACATTCAAATACATTATATTGGAATTCATTCCCATGCGTGCTACGGCTGTTGTCTCTCTCCCTCTCCTCCTGCGCTGTGTGCAGGCAGTCAGTGTGTGGCTTGTGGGGCAGCTTCACTCTTTCTCTCCGGATCTCTGGATTAGGATGTTAGGATAATGTCTCATGTGTTCCGAGACTGTGGTGATTTTTAAAAGCGGCAATGTGAAGCGCCACAACGAGACAAAGCATAGAGCATCTTTTGAGCAGGTTAACAAGGGGGACGGATCATGATTTGATTTGATTTGACGAGATAGTGAGCAGCTGTAACGAAAGAGTCTCCCCTCGGGGATCAATAAAGTATTTCTGATTCTGATTCAACCCGCTCTCATTCCCAGGTCGTCAAATACTGACACTTGCCCCTCGGCATCTGACTTAAAAGGTGCGCTGCAATAGTAGATGCTCAGAGCAACTGCTCCAGCTATCCATTGACACAAACTTAACCCGACCATGACGCTATAAGATGCTTTGAGCATCAGTCCCATTGGAGAACTGAGGGTGGGAGGACCCGCGTTTTAAAGTATGTAAATACTATGCTATGATTAATATTTAATTTGTCCCACATAAAATGTAAAAAAAAAAAAAAAAAAAAAAACCTCTAAAAAGGGGCTGGAAACACATCTACTATTTCTCCCTTATTGAGATTCTGGATCTCTGAATGCCCTGCCCACCACCGCTGCGTGTCAGGTTGACCGGTGCCGGTGAGAGCATGGATGTGGATGAGAGACATACATCCGTGGTGAGAGAGCGGTGCGCGTCAAGATGGTTAGAGTTAGAGAAACATCGGAGAAATTCAGCCGTACATGTTTGAGCCTCAGTCAGACTCAGATGAGGAATCTGTTGTGCACCAAAATCTGCGACTAGCAGACATATCGGAATGGTAGAGGGAGGCACAAATGGTTCAAATCCTATATATCAAACAGGACTTTCTCAGTGGTCATGGGTAATGCCTCCTCTTCTGTGGCCCAAGGGTACATCCTTGGCCCCTTGTTGTTCTGTATATACAAGCTGTCATTGGGACAGATCATAACTAAACACAAAATCCAGAACCATTGTTGTGCAGAAGACACAGAAATGTATGTCCCATTAAAAACCAGTGATGAAGGCAGTTTTAATCATCTTTTATCCTGTCTGTCAGAAATAAAGTGCTGGATGTCCCAAAACCTTCTCCAGCTAAAACAAATTGGAAATAATTCTCTTTGGTCCCCCAAAGTCCATCGCAATAATAAATATCCTCAGCCACATATTCCTGGAAATGTAAAATAAAATGAGCAACTTCTCATTTTACAATCAATCACAGGCTATAAAGCACCTTTTGGTAGCAGAAATTGTGCCGTTTGGATTTGGATAGTTGTGATCGAGGCTGACCAACGGCAATTTGAAATGGAATGAAGCCCACCAATGGCAGACAGCCCAAAACAGGAGTCAAAAGTGCCAAGTCCATCCATTACACAATGCGCTACCCTAACCTGTATTTGCACTAAATTGCATCAAATCTTGTACCATGGCCACATAAACGGGATGAAGACGGGGTTGAATGGGCTATGTCATGCTGTCATATAATCCCAAAAACCAAGAATCATAAAGATCCAAAAAATCTCCAGGGTTGAATAATAGTATCCTATATTTTCTTGTCAGACCTAAACAAACTTGTTATAACCTAGTAAATGTTGAATTTGTATATCATTACATATTAGTCTACTTATGTAGCCTATTGACTGGAGGAAAACAGTCCATTTAACCAATCATCATCAAACAAGATAACTCTTTAGATGATCTCATCTCTGTAGTCCTCTTCAATGGTTGCGCCAAGATCAATATTTGAGTAATCTATTTCTCAAAATTATATATTTTACTACCCTAGGAATCTGGGCTGAACTGGGACAAAAAACTGGCCCTGGCATTTTTGGCCCAGACTGGCCCCCCACAATTGGTCGAACACCATCCTTGCGGTCCCCTTAAATATGGATACTGTACTATTCCCCAAACCACTACAAAGCTGAGTAGTAAGTGCCATGGACAGTAGCTGACGGCCTCACTTTATGATAGTGTTACGATTATGTTATCTTATTATCATTGTGATTAATTGAACTAATCATCATTCATCATTGTCATCATGGTTTCTCTGCATGCTACTCCCCGCTTACCGCTTCAACTACACTCTCCTCCTGCTCACTCTGTTCCTCGGCTTCCCTGTCACACGCCTGCTCCTCTTCCTGCTCCTCTGTCTGGCAGTGGCCATGGCCAGCCACCTCTCCTCCTTCCACCTGTTGCTGCGAGTACTATGGGCGAGTACTACTGTCGCCGTAGATGTTGAAGCACCGCTGCAGCCCTTGCAGCAAACACATTTGTGATTTTTGCATACTTGGCAGCATCCGCATCTAGATTCCTAATTTTTTTGGCCCACAACTTCTCCGCACCCCTCTTCTTATGTTTTTGATTATCCATCTTGATAATTGATAAAGACGCACTCCTTCATCCACAGATGTTTGGCTCTGAGCCACAGCATCTGACACGAGAAACAGAGAGGACAGAGGGGGAGGGGTGGGGCTGGCCCAGTAAGAGATGTGATTGGGCCAGTCAAGTGTCATTATTGAAAATGAACCAATGGGCCGCTGCCCCTGCTTTATGGGCCGGGAGTTAGCAATAAAACATTTTTTATTAAAAATTAAATTATGTCGGCCCCAAGGTGTGTCCACCCTCCTGGAAAATGCCCGGTATGCCAGATTACTATTCTATTCTATTACTACATAGTCCAGTGCTGCTAGGAATACTTATACAGCAAAACATTTAGTTGTACTATTATGAAATTTTATTTTCTTGTTTGAGACAGAAGGGGTCCTTCTTATGTTCAATTCAATTAAATTTTATTTATATAGTGCCAGTTCATTGCACTTTTCCTATAGAGCAGGTCAAGACAGTACTCTTTAGAGTCCCAACAAATCCAACCATGAGCAAGCACTTGGCGACAGTGGCAAGGAAAAACTTCCTTTTAAGAGGCAGAAACCATGTGCAGAACCAGACTCAGGGTGGGCTACCGGTTGGGTAGAGAGCAGGAGTTAAGAAAGCATACAGTAGCACAATGCAAATTCCACATCGAGATTTAAAATAATAGTAATGGTTGTGGTAATATTAATATTAATAAAATAATAATAGTAATAATAATGATAGGAATAATGATGGTGATAATAATAATAACGATAACACTAATAATAATAATTGTAGTAGCGGTTGTCGAGCAGTAACACGGGAGCAGCAGGTGGCTCACAACCACAGATCCAGTCTCTGCAGTTCCAGAGGTAGAAATACCTGCTGAAAGCGACAGAAAGAGAGAGGAGAGAAACGAGAAAGCACAAAACTACGGGAGAGAGAAGATGTAGAAAGAGGAAAGTCTTAAGCTTACTCTTAAATGTGGAGATGGTGTCTGCCTCCCGAATCCAAACTGGGATCTGATTCCACAGGAGAGGAGCTTGATAACTGAAGGCTCTGGATTCCATTCTACGTTTGGAGACATTAGGAACCACAAGTAACCCTGCATTCTGGGAGTGCAGTGTTCTAGTCGGGTAATAAGGTATTATGAGCACTTTAAGATACGATGGTGCCTGACCATTAAGAGCTTTGTAGGTGAGAAGGATTTGAAATTCTATTCTGGATTTTACAGGGAGCCAGTGCAGAGAAGCTAATATTGGAGAAATATGATCTCTTTTCCTAGTTCTTGTCAGTACACGTGCCGCAGAATTCTGGATCAGCTGGAGACTCTTAAGGGACTTATTCGGGCAGCCGGATAATAAGGAATTGCAATAGTCCAACCTAGAAGTAACAAATGCATGGACTAATTTTTTGGCATCATTTTGAGACAGGATGTGCCTGATTTTTGCAATGTTTCGTAGGTGAAAAAAGGCAGTCCTTGAAGTTTGTTTCATGTGGGAGTTAAAGGATAAATCCTGATCAAAGATAACTCCAAGGTTCATTACGGTGGTGCTGGAGACCAGGGCAATGCCATCTAGAGCAACTATATCTTTAGATAACGTGTCTCAGATGTGTTTGGGGCCAAGTACAATAACTTCAGTTTTGTCTGAGTTTAGCATCAGAAAATTGCAGGTCATCCAGGTTTTTTTGTCCTTAAGGTATGCTTGAAGTTAAGCTAACTACTTAGTTTCATCTGGCTTGATCGATAGATATAATTGGGTATCATCCGCATAACAATGAAAGTTTATGGAGTGTTTCCTAATAATATTGCCTAAAGGAAGCATATATAAGGTGAATAGAATCGATCCAAGCACAGAACCTTGTGGAACTCCATGACTAACTTTGGTGTGCACGGAGGACTCACCGTTAACATGTACAAACTGAGATCGATCTGATAGATAGGATTTAAACCAGCTTAGTGCGGTTCCTTTAATGCCACTTGAATGTTCCAGTCTCTGTAATAGGATGTGATGGTCAATGGTGTCGAATGCAGCTCTAAGATCTAACAAGACAAGTACAGAGACAAGTCCATTGTCTGATGCAATTAAAAGGTCATTTGTAATTTTCACCAGTGCTGTCTCTGTGCTATGGTGCCCTCTAAATCCTGACTGAAAATCCTCAAATAAACTATTGTTATTTAGAAAGTCACACAACTGATGGGGACTGCTTTCTCAAGGAAATTATATTTAGTTGAAGAATGTGATAAATATGAGCCATTGGGAAAGTTTTAAACATAAATGGCCTTTTAATGAATAATCTCCATTCTAACAAACAAAAATGCCATTAACATTTTCCTGTTTTTGATTATTGTACATATTGATAATAAACTGGCAGCTGTAGCTTGGTGGTAGAGCGGGTCGTCCACCAATCGGAAGGTCAGCAGTTTGATCCCAGCCTTCTGTGTGCGTGAATGATTCATTAGTTTCCTTGAACTAATGAGCAGTTGGCACCTGCCATCAGTGTGTGAATGTCAGGCACGGACACTTCACTGTTGTTGGAGTTTAAGGCATTTAGCAATACTGTGTAAAAATACTGTTTACTGTATGGATGATTAACTAATTCACCCAAAAATAGCCCACGAGTGCCAAACCTTATGTCATGGTGATGTACAAAGCTGCCACTTAAACAATGTAGAAATGTAGCTATAACACTGTTCACAAACCTGCGGACTTTGTCTGTCTTCCCTGGACTGGCAGCAGCTGTTCCACCTGCATTGCTGGGTGAAGCTGGTAATGCAATGTGGAGGGCAGTGATGACATGCAGGTGATGCGGGTCCGAGCTGGATGCTGCCAGCTCATGTTTATTTCCATCTGCTGTTCCTGGAATGAACACGTAAAGATAACACACTAACACAATAGTAGTAGCTTTTTATTATGGTAAATGAAACCCACTGTCACCGTTGATGCTTAATGCACCAAGTTAATATTAAGTTAGCTAACGTGAATAGTGTCAATTCACAAAAACAAATTTCAGTGTATCAACACCATTGCATTATTTCTGATTGCAATCAACATATATTGCTAAATGCCTTTATTGAGACATCTCCCAAGCTTCATCTCACCCTTTTTCCTTCATATGCACCTGCATATATGAATGATACTGAACTGATTGGATTAACCAACTATATATGTATCAGTAAATAGTGCAAAAAATGTGAATCTACAAGCTTTCTTTGACACTTGCCATTCTGGTTCTTTTACTTGTTGAGAATCTGTGTGTTGTGTTAATGCAGAAAGCAAGATGGAATTAGGGGTGGGCGACATGGCCCTAAAATAATATCACGATATTTCAGGGTGTTTCTGCAATAGCAATAGCCTTGATGATATGACAGAAATCCTGAGAAATATGAATATATATGTCTATTGAAAATATTATAAATTTGAAAGAATACATTACTCTATTTCGAGTAAATTATTATTCATTTCACCATTTTAATTCTACTTAATCCTCCACCTTATTGTAGTGTTGACTCACAAACTACTTTAATCTGCTCACCTTGCTTTTCCCTTCACTTCTCTTTTCCCCCCACACACACCGGCTTGCCCCGCCCCGCCCCGCCTCTTTCTGTTTCTCTTTCTCCCTGTATGTGTTGACTTTCTTCGTCAGCAGTATGTTTTATAAAGTCGCCCAAAAAAACACAGCTCTTGATTTTGACTTTTTCCAAAAAGAGAGGGGGGTGCAAGGAAGGTGGCGGCCACGTGGGTGGCGTGCAGACCCGCAAATCTCAAACAAAGGAACAGCGCTAAAACGGGAGGACGAACTCCCGAACTTTGTCCTCAAGATAATGTGGGATGTAATACATCAGGGGCCTCACTCATTTTGTGATATTTTTTTTGTTGTACAATGACATTTCTTCTTAAATCATGACTTAAGAAAAACTCTTAATCAAATAACTGTATATTAATTGCTGTCACATGGAAATAATAATAATAGCCAATTAAAATAACAACGACAAAAATAATGTTTAGAATGCAATATGCACACAATAACCACACCTTTTCTGGTTATGTCAGGAGAGGCCTACTGCATGTTTGGAAGCCCCTTTGACCCTCTGGCTCTGGTGTCCTCACAGAGCGCAGGCTGTAAACAACAAATACAAACAACTTAACTGGCTGCCATCACTTTATTGGCTGAGGACCTTCAGTTGTGGAGCTATCCTTTTATAAACATCTGGAACACAATTTGTGCAGTTAAGATATAAATTATATATAAGAAAAAGAAATATGAAACCACCAGAACAGAAATAGAAATATATAAATATGAACTCCAGCTGGTGTAGTTAACTTGGCACACTGCTTTGTTTGGGCTTCTACACACTTTATAGCTTAAGAGAAAAGAGAAAATATATTAAGTGCCTTATCTAAAAAAAACAGTTTAAATGCTACAGAGCTGCACTTGTTTGTGAAAATTGTTCATTTTGTAATGTATGCTGTTTCTCTGTGAATGATATTTGGGTCCTAACTAAGTGTTTTAGTCCAGAGTCATTTCAGACGGCTAGATGTCGCTTGCTTTAAGTGCAGTTGATGGTAAATGTACTGTACTTGTATAGCTCCTTTCTAGTCTTCCAGCTACTCAAAGCTTCACACACTACATATCACATTCACACACTGCTGGCAACTGCTCATCAGTTCAAAGAAACTAACTAATCATTCACACACATTCACACACCGAAGGCACAATTTAGGGTCAGTGTCTTGGCCAAGGACACTTCGACATGTGGACTGGGGGAAGCTGGGATCGAACCGCCGACCTTCTACCACTAAGCCACAGCCGCCCCAATAGTTGAGTATTACTGTAACTTGCACTATATCATTATAGTAGCCCTGAGTCACTTTTATACAGGTAATAATGTGTAATAGAATGTGGCTTGACGTAGAAAAATGTATGAAGTACACCAGAAATGTGAGATATTGTGGAACAATCAGTTATAGACTGACACTGACACTCAGAGAAATGTGTATTAAGTTATTTTATTGCGAACTTGAAAATAAGATCTGGAACATGAACTGAACACTGTGTCTTCTTTCCTGCTGAACTGCTGTGGTACCAACTCTGGGACCTGTAACATTGTTATTGTGGGCTGGTTTTCGGCTCTGTATATTGTCGTGCAGGTGTCAACCCACACTTTGCCACTGCCAGGAAATGAAATAAAAAACACATACAGTACACACAAAATACAGGTTAAAAGGATAACCTAAGTTGTGACATATGAGAATTTCTAGGTTGAAATGTGTCCTCTGGATTCATATGTCATGCCACATACAGTTTCACCTTAAAAGCAATGAAAACCTTTGGGAGCACATACTTGTCAAATAAATTAATTCAAAATGAGGTAGTTACTACTATATCGACAGTATATCAACCTCTCCACTCCAAGACACCAGATAACTTCTTCTTTTCCCTGAAAGACATGACATATAGACAAAAGTAACACAATTTCGAAAGAAACAATAGTTGCATATAGAAAGAGCTGTTAACATTTGTGTACTATAGCTCAATATATTGTATAATTAAGATGGGTGGGCATTTTAGCTTACACCAGAGAGCATTATACCATCTGAACATCCCACAAGTCACAAAACATTTGGTTGTCTAGTGTGTAATCGTAGTTTAAATGACACAGTACTGGCATTAATCATTATTTGCATGACCATTTAGTGTCAATGGTTCTGTTTCTTTACACGTAATTGTGATGAGCTGCAGTGGGAGAAGGTCAAAGTCTCTTTATTTGTTCCTGAGGGTAAACTTGTTGTGCATACAGGAGATTCAGCATTCCAGATTTAGAAACAAGACATCACAGTGATACAGATTCAAAAGACATCAAAACTAAATACATTAAAACCAGTATCATAAATAGAATCCAAATATAAGAACTCCTAAGAAAGTCATGACAAAGTGCTTCTACACACACGCCCACCAACTCAGTCAAAAAAGTTCCATTCGTGGTTGAAGTACACCATCTTGTGCTGGCTTTGTTTGGCAGCACAGTAGCTGCAGGTACAAAAGCATTTCTATATTGTTTTGTTTTCCACTTGGGGCCACAAAGTGACGGCCGGAGCGGAGGAGCTGGAATTCAGTAATAAGCAATAACGGATTATGATGTGTTTGTTTATTTAGTCATTTATTTGGCTCCGCCAACACAAATAGTTCCGCAACTGAATGGGGACTGGACTGTTGCCAAGCAACACAAACATTTTCCTGCACACTTTGTGTCTATACAGGTTACCGCAGGCCAGACACTTTGTATCATGTACATTTATTTGTATGTTTCCATTTGTTACCAGCATATTGTCTCATTTCCAGTCACCGGTGTTTGTGTGTTACTAGCGCATATTTGCTGCTCTAGCTCATCACAGTTAATTTTGTTATAGTGACAAACTATCTGCTATACATTTAAACGCTAGCTCTCTCCTTTTAACGACTTTCTCGCCAATCCCACAGTTTACGCGCTATTCATTTTTGCTAGCTACCGTTCTTTAGCTTAGCAGCTAGCGATGGCTTCTCGCTCCCTCTCTCTCTCCTGCTCTCTCTTGTTCGGTGTGTCAAATGTTTAGCTATTCCTCTGCCTCCTTTAGTGAGAATGGTAAATGTAATAAATGTAGTTTATTTGTAGCATTGGAGGCGAGGCTTAGTGAATTGGAAGTGCGGTTCCGCTCCAGAAAGAAGTATAAAGTACGTAGGCAAGGTCAGTGATGACTACAGCTCTGTATTAGCAAATGGAAAGAAATTTGCAAAGTCCTAAAATAATTTCATTGACTTAAATAATGTATAAAGATGTATGCAAACTTACCAGACTTGAACCACTTGGAAGACTGAACAGTGCAGCATGCTGACATTGTGGTAACAGGACATTACTGTGGCTGTGGACATCCTGGACGTGATTTATCACAGATGTCCACTTTGCAACAGCCTCCTGTCCTGTGGCAGAGGTGGTGGCAGACCAGTACTTGCTGCAGTCACGCTCCTTTGACGGTGCCTCTAGTTTCTTTGAGACACCTTTAATATAAATGAAGAGTTACAGGCGAGAACAGCCATGTGTAAATGATTATGTCACAAAACATCAAAAATTGACTTAAAAAATAGCTAATATTGTACCTTTGGCAACATGCCACACATCATAGAAGTGCTTCGTTTCCAGCTTTTGCTCTCTGAGATACTTCGGAATCTGAAGGTGGCGATCAGAGATGATACTGCAGATCTTCAAACCACTCCACTGCTCTGTGAAAGACACACAAAACTAAAACAGACACAAACCTCTATCACTGACCAAAATTATACAAGTGCTCTGTCCGCCCAAACCCGTTGTACGAGATCAGATTACAGTTTACAGTTTGCGTTTTGTCTCAAATTATAATAAACAATACTACTTTACTCCACAGCAATGTCTCAAAATGTGGCACCCACAGTGACCGCAACCCCCTCTACCTTAAACAAACAATGGACTTTTTGCAATGACATCTCAGTAGGAAACCTCCCTGAAGAGGCCCCATGTCATTCCCGTCCCGTCAAACTTGCATGATACACGAAGTTTGAAAAGAAAGCAAGACTGTGGTCAGTGGAGCGGATATGACGATTACGTTGAATAACTGTAACAGGCCCTAGGCAAAACTCCCAGGGGGCCGCACCAGCCAGCGTTTATCTCCATTATGGTATAAATAATATGAGACTGACGAAAAATTTACAAAACCTAAACTTTTTAAATTTCAAATGTTCACAGTAATAGTATTAGTATTATTAATATTCTTACACACTGTTAGTCACCCATGCAGTCCTGAGAAGAGGTCTAATTAGGCAAAATAAGGTAAAACACCTGTGTGCATGTATCAGTGTGGAGAGTGAGGATGACACTGTAAATGTTAAAACGAGAGAAAATGATGGATGGAATAGAATAAAAAGATACATTAGTAAATAGAAAAACACAAATAAAAAGCTTTTTTTAAATCCTATTTATTCAAAGACTTATTTGACACATTTGATTTTTTAACAATACATTCTTTAATTGCATCATTTCACATGTAAAGTTTGTTTATGACTTATTTAAGTCAAGAGCAGAGAGGAGTGTCAGTGTGCTATAGAAGTATGGGAGAGAGGGAGAGGTAGAGATTGGTTTAAAAAGGCATACCTGCACAGCTGCACCTGTCGAGCAGGTTGGATTGGATAAACTTTGGGGTTAGGAGGGAGGGGTTAACAACACAATGACAGAAGACGGGAAGGAAAAAGAA
This sequence comes from Siniperca scherzeri, assembly GCA_027580175.1. Classification (NCBI taxonomy): domain Eukaryota; kingdom Metazoa; phylum Chordata; class Actinopteri; order Centrarchiformes; family Sinipercidae; genus Siniperca; species Siniperca scherzeri. Next base: position 35,254,091 of record CM050842.1, on the reverse strand, counting down.
CAGGAAGGCGACAACTGACAAGCAGACACAAGGAGTAATAGGAGAAATGACTGTAGAGAGGGAGAGTGACAGTCGGCACTGAGAAAGTCTTGGAAACCCATTGCTTCTGTTTACTGCCACTGACAGAAATAATCTCTTCTCTGAAATCCCTTCAATCCTCAGAACAGGTAAGGCATATTTAACCAAGGTAAGGTAGAAACACGCTGGAATCCTCTCTCATTCAGTAGGAATCTGTGTGTCTCACGGGTTGTCTCTTCCCATACTATGAAGTTCTGGATAGTATCCGGTCAATGCTACTGCACTAAACAGCAGCCTATTGTACACCTGCAATAAGCAAAAAGGTTTTCAACACCGTGTTATCTCAAAGTAAGTATGCAAGATAACAGACAATTGTAAGTGTATGTAAGTAGTGGTACTTAATGCTCCATCATTATCAGGAGACACGTCCATGGACAACATGTTCTTGAGAGTACACACAGGTGTTAAAAGGCTCGAGCTGACCACGGTGTTTGTTATGTGTCCAGCTAAGTACTGTTAGCGTTAGATCATTGTTTTATTATTAGAAGCATATGATTGTGAGTAGTGTGTGAAATAATGCGAAAATCCATTTAATGGATGTTGGTGGAGAAGTGGAGATAGGTTTCAGTGAAAGTGTAGAACTCACAAATTATACCCATTACGAGCCTATCTCTTGTTCCGATAGAGGTTGAATACACTTGCTTTGAACAAAAGTGTCTGCTAAATGAATGTCATGTAAACGAATGAGAAAGAATAATACAGGGGTAGGCACCAGGCACTGTGGTAACATGTTGTCTTATGGCCTGTTTACATTGTAGCTGGTGATTTTTGTTCTCAGCAGAGTTTCCCCTGAAGTTCTCCCTCTACACAAGTTACAGTTTAGTAACTGAAGTTCTTCTGAAGAGTCTTTCTGTAAAAAAGACATAGTGACACACCTGTTGTGTTGTATTTAGCCAGTGTTATAGGATAAGGCTGTCATTCTGTATTTTTTTATTGTCAACAAATTCACAAAAAATAAAAAAAAATTCGATGTGGTCTTTGCATTGTGCCTCCCTCACAGAGGAAGAAGATACATCAGGCTTTGAACACACAGACAATACTTGTTGTTCGGATCATTGTTGGTTTTGGTCTGTTAGAAAAGTCTAAAATATCCAGACTGTCTGGTACCTAATATTTCTGAGAAGAGGAAATGTGGATGACTTGCAGGTTTTGAGTTTGTTGCCATATTTAACACTTTACTGATGACCTCATGGACAACAGATGGAATCTAAATGTTCCAGCCAAGCCTGAATTTCCTGATCTTGTGAAACTACTCACCTGTATTCTTTCAGTGTGTGTGTTAGTGTGTAAGTGTTTAAGTGCAGGAGGCACACGCTCATTCAGACAGACTCACATACTGACAGGAGTCCAATGTTTCCAACAGTGCTGCTGTGTATGTTGTGGGTGCAACACTTTCCTTCAATTTAAGCAGTTTGCAGTTGAGCACCACAAGCTAAATTCCATTCACATCCATTGTATTGGGGTGAAGGTAGACATCTCAAAGACGGTTATCTCAAAACCTGGACAAGTGAAACCAAAACTATCTGCATGTTAGATACCACTAGAGTTGAAAAAATGATTTGGATGAACTGATTTTCCTTCACTTGATGACTCCTCTTCTAATAGGGCATTCAGACTCAAAACACTACTACAAAACAGCACAGGTGTGTTGCTAAAGGGTACAGGTGAAGAAGATGAAACATTAACCTGTTTATAACGTCCAGTTAACTGGACTAAAGATAGTAGATGCCAAGACACTACACAACAGTTTATCCTGTCTCGAGGATGGATTGTACAAGTCTGCAAAGTTCCTCTGATAAGGCACAGTCTTCTTCTTTTCCTTTTGGCTGTTCCCTTTCAGGGGTCGCCACAGCGAATCATGTGCCTCCATCTAACCCTGTCCTCTGCGTCCTCTTCACTCACACCAATTAACTTCATGTCCTCTCTCACTACATCCATAAATCTCCTCTTTGGTCTTCCTCTAGACCTCCTGCCTGGCAGCTCCAACCTCAGCATCCTTCTACCAATATATTCACAGTCTCTCCTCTGAACACGTCCAAACCGCCTCGATCTGGCCTCTCTGACTTTATCTCCGAAACATCTAACACGAGCTGTCCCTCTGATGTCCTCGTTCCTGATCCTGTCCGTCCTCGTCACTCCCAAAGAGAACCTCAACATCTTAAGCTCTGCTACCTCCAGCTCTGCCTCTTGTCTTTTCTTCAGCGCCACTGTCTCTAAGCTGTACAACATCGCTGGTCTCACCGCCGTCTCCAACACCTTTCCTTTCATTCTTGCTGATACTCTTTTATCACACCTGACACTCTTCAGCTCTTTTCCACAGTCTCCATTGCTCTGAGCCGTTGACCCTAAGTACTTAAAGTCCTGCACCTTCTTCACCTCTGCTCCCTGTAACCTCACCGTTCCACCTGGGTCCCTCTCATTGACACACATGTATTCTGTTTAACTGCGGCTAAGCTTCATTCCTCTGTTTTCCAGAGCAGACCTCCATCTCTCTAGATTTTCCTCCACCTGCTCCCTGCTCTCACTACAAATCACAATGTCATCCGCAAACATCATAGTCCATGGAGATTCCTGTCTAACCTCATCTGTCAGCCTGTCCATCACCAGAGCAAACAAGAAGGGGCTCAGAGCCGATCCTTGATGCAGACTCACCTCCACCTTGAACTCCTCTGTCACACCTACAGCACACCTCACCACGGTCTTACAGCTCTCATACATGTCCTGCACCACTCTAACATACTTCTCTGCCACTCCAGACTTCCTCATACAATACCACAGCTCCTCTCTCGGCACCTGTCATACGCTTTCTCTAAATCTACGAAGACACAATGCAACTCCCTATGACCTTCTCTGTACTTCTCCATCAGCATCCTCAAAGCAAATACTGCATCTGTTGTACTCTTTCTAGGCATGAAACCATATTGCTGCTCACAAATGCTCACCTCTGCCCTTAGCCTAGCTTCCACTACTCTTTCCCACAACTTCATTGTATGGCTCATCAGCTTTATTCCTCTGTAGTTGCCACAGCTCTGCACATCTCCCTTGTTCTTAAAAATTGGCACCAGTACACTTCTCCTCCATTCCTCGGGCATCCTCTCACTCTCCAAGATCTTGTTAAACAAACTAGTCAGAAACTCTACTGCCACCTCTCCTAGACACTTCCATACCTCCACAGGTATGTCATCAGGACCAACTGCCTTTCCACTCTTCATCCTCTTCAACGTCCTCCTCACTTCACTCTTGCTAATCTTTGCTACTTCCTGCTCCACACCAGTCACTTCTTCTACTCTTCGTTCCCTTTCATTTTCCTCATTCATCAACTCTTCAAAGTACTCCTTCCATCTTCCCATCACACTCCTGGCACCTGTCAATACATTTCCATCCTTATCTTTAATCACCCTAACCTGCTGCACATCCTTCCCATCTCTCTCTTTGTCTGGCCAACCTGTACAAATCCACCTCTCCCTCTTTATCGTCCAACCTAGCATACAAGTCCTCATATGCTCTTTGTTTATCTAACTCACTCCAGAATTTCTCCTTCTTATCTAACTCACATCCTACCTGTGGGGCATAACCACTCTCAACATTGAACATCACCCCTTCAATTTCCAGCTTCAGACTCATCAACCTGTCTGATACTCTTTTCACCTCTAGAACATTCCTCACAAACTCCTCTTTCAGGATAACTCCTATCCGTTTCTCTGATAAGGCACAGTAAACAGCCAGTTAGCACAGTGTTACCTGGTACATGATGTGTACTTGTATTGCTGAATGACAATGCGCAGTATTTTAAATTACCATAGAAACCTGTTTGAGTTGTTTCTTACAATACCTGCAAGTATGGAAAATTTACATTGTATGCAACAAGTTTTATGTAGATTCATATCTTTCACAACCAAAACACAAAAATTTGCAGATGACAAAAAGATTGGGCATCAAGAATATAGTATGTCTATCACTTTTGGTTTTGTAATCCTTAATTACACATTTCTTTTTCTTATGTCTTTTTTAATTGAGGTATTGAAGTTTTTTGCACATATTACAAACATAGGTGAAGTCGCTACTCCTACCCCTCCCCTTGATCCCCTACCACCCTCTCCCTCCTAACCGTTAGTGAATTTTTCAAACATGGACAGACAGGGAGAGGTATTCACAGACAGACAAACGGGCAGACGGACGGACAGATGGGCAGACAGAGAACAAACAATTAGACATACAGATAGACAGGGGAACAGACAGGCGGATGGATTTTATTTTTGGAGACTTGCCTCGACCTGTCCCGAGTCTTTTTGGGTGTGTACAGCACATTTTACACCCGAGTGCATACGGAAGCAGGGGCTATATTGTTTTGGTGTGAGTTGCCGAGTTTTGGAGATATCGGCCGTAGAGATGTCTGCCTTTTTTTGGCACTCGGTTTGTGGTGCTCAACGCGCCAAAAAATACCTTTGAAAAAACTGCTCACATACATGAAACTGCTCACAACAAGGTCCGTGGTTTTCTGAGTAATCCGGGTCATGATTTCTGGAAAGAATTATTTCAAATAATAACGTATGAAAGATGTGGAATATTTTAAGGTTTGTTGAAAAGCTGACGCTAAAATGAATGGCTCGCTTTAAAAGTTGAATAATATCGATACTGTATGAAAGATGTGGAACATAATAAGGTTTGAGTGGAGTTTTCACAGAAACTATGAATGAGTAGAAAAAAGTTGAAAAATGCATGAAAAGTTACAATCTAGATGGATACATAGCACTACAGGTAGGAGGAAAAGTATGTATTTTTGATTTTGGGGTGAACTGTCCCTTTAAGGTATAGGTATTTAAGGTATGCCTTAAACGTATTTCTTTTTAATGGCAACACTATCTCTTGTACAGCTTAACACTGGATGGCTATGGCGCTGCCTGCTACCTTTCTGTCTGAAGACCAGTTCACCTGCTCGATCTGTCTGGAGGTGTTCAACAACCCAGTCTCAACACCATGTGGCCACAGCTTCTGCCAGGACTGTATCTCCTCCTACTGGGACGGAGGAAGAGGAGGAGGAAGGGGCGCCAAGTTCTACCAGTGTCCCCTCTGCAAGGAGTCCTTCCACAAGCGACCAGAGCTCCAAATCAACCGAACCCTGAAGGAAATCACTGAACAATTCAAGCAGATGGCCAACACTAGAATTCCAATGGATAGAAGAGCTGGAGGAGTGGAGGATCCCAACTCGCATCCTCACCATCATTATCACTCAGCCCTGTCTCCGCCCCAGAGGCCGGGGGAGATGCCGGAGGGTGTCTTTGCTGAGATGATGACTCGTTTTCAGCGGCTGCAGACTTCCGGGATGCCTTACGCCACCCTCCCCCATCCCAATGACCCTTGCCCCCAAAGCCCCAGCCCAGTCAATGCTCACCTGTCCTTCCAGGCTCAGAACAATGAGCAACATTACCCGCCTCCTTCCTACTCACCTCCCCGCAGGTACCAGACTACACTCCTTAGACTACATTAAAATGGGTTTGATTCAACCTCATATGTAACGCTCCAAAAAAAGGAAAAGAAATGGCACTGAGTAAATGTAGCATAATAATGCCATAAATGAACCACACATTTTTTTTATACTGAAAAATTGATGAATTTATGGTATTAATGTTGGGTTTGCCAAATAACAACAAGCAAACATGCTGAGACAAGGAAAAGTGGAATGTGGGAGCAAGACTTGCCAGTGGTCCCTAGAGGCAGTATGAAATTGCCCGACAGAACCAACATAGGGATGATTTTTCAAATTTTCAAACCTTACTTTACCAATGGGGGTAAAAATAACATTTGTTCTGAGGGTGGTGCTAGAGGAAAGGTCATGGGGTCATTGAATAAAAAGGGTTCATCCCCTGCTCATGGGTACATGAATGTGAGCAATAAATGTAATGACTATCAGTACATTAGGTTTTGATATTTAAGTGGAGACTTTGGCCTAAAGGGGGCACGAATAGAAAGGTCAATTACCATATCCTATAAAAACATACACACAGTGAATGTGCTTCTTGTTCCAGTGAAAACAGCTAAGATTATCCATGTATTCAGAGTAGCAAACATAAATGCTTTCATGTACTAAATGTACATGGCTGAAGCACTGTTGTATTTGAATAATAGCGGTGATATCGGCAAAACTGACAGCAACTTCAATGAATGTTACGACAGGTACACTCTGAGTGGTCCCAGTGACTCTTCCCCCAATCTGCCTCTGTGTCCCATCCACCTGAGAGGTCTAGAGTTCTTCTGTCGTACTGATAACACCTGCGTCTGCAGCGTCTGTGTGGATACAGCAGAGCACCGAGGACACACTGTCATCCCTGCTAAGAGGGAGTGGCACATCAAGAAGGTATTTGTGTGTGTGTGTGCGTGTGTGTGTCAGTCAGTCAGTTAGGGAGAGTTGTCTAACTGGCTGCACCGATTTTCACGATGGGTGTCTCATTTATCTACAATCAAACGTGGCCGGTTAACATAAGCACTCGCAAATGTAGCAATAATCCAACTAGCAGCATCCTACATCCTCCCGTGCAGCAGTCCATCACCTACTCCGGGATCCAGTCCTGGGGGAGGGGAGTGCAGCAGTACGTCGGGCTGCGTAGGTCCAGCCCGGACAGCTGAGGCAGTGAGGCCCAAAGCTGCGCTCCCCGTCGGCATCCTGCCGCTGACGCGCCCCCCAGTCCAAATCCGTTCTCATCGTTAGCTTAACAGTCCTTCAGGGTGCTGCAACAAGCTAACTGTTGCGTTGGCTAACACAAGTAGCTAGCTAGCTACTGCTTGATTAAAAACAGGGAAAAAAAGAAATTTGTTTCAATTTGTTTCAGAAATTTCAATTTCTGTTGAAAAGACCTAAATAAAATCAAATTTCTTAGTGATGTGTTTAAAAGTAGTGAGCACGTTATTTACTTTCTAATATGCTGCTACTGTATGAATCTATGGCTTTACTTGGAAATTATAATTGGACCAATGCCATGCCGATATTGTATTCTGGTTGTTGATTGGTTAGGGAGGACGTCCTCCCTTGGAACATCATTTTACGTGTTTTGGCCAATAACAGATTAGCATGAAAAAAATGAAGTACATTAAATTGACATCCTCTGCCCCTCACCCCCACTTCACACAGACTGTCCTTTCCCCTCTGCCCTGCAGGTGTCGCTGTTGAAGCATTTTAATCAGAAGTTCAATAATGGATTTTTTTCCAAAGAAGATAGAAAAATTATTTTATAAATGATACTGAGATTTGGTAATAGTTTATTTCAACCAATTACTCTTTTTTATATTTTGATCTCCCTCTTGCCTCTCAAAAAGTGGCCCCTACCTCAGCCTCCTGGGGTAAGGCATGTTATATATGGAACATGTGCAATAATGCAAATAGCAACACGAGGTGTTCACGCTCACACCTCCGGGAGAGCTTCTCCCAGATCCCGGGGGAGGTTGGGGACATTGAGTCCGAGTGGACCATGTTTTCCACCTCCATTGTCGATGCGGCGGCTCGTAGCTGTGGTCGCAAGGTTTCTGGTGCCTGTCGCGGCGGCAATCCCCGAACCCGGTGGTGGACGCCGGAAGTAAGGGATGCCGTCAGGCTGAAGAAGGAGTCCTATCGGGCCTTGTTGGCTCGTGGGAGTCCCGAGGCAGCTGACAGGTACCGGCAGGCTAAGCGTGCTGCAGCCCGTGCGGTCACAGAGGCAAAAACTCAGGACTGGGAGAGGTTCGGAGAGGCCATGGAGGAGGACTATCGGTCGGCCTCAAAGAAATTCTGGCAAACCGTCCGACGGCACCTTGTACGGTGCGGGTGGAGAGCTGTTGACCTCGACTGGGGATGTTGTCGGACGGTGGAAGGAATACTTTGAGGATCTCCTCAATCCCGCTGTCACGCCTTCCAAGAGGAAGCGGAGGCTGGGGACCGAGGCGGACTCATCCATCACCCTGGCCAAGTCACTGAGGTTGTTGGCAAGCTCCTTGGTGGCAAGGCTTCGGGGTGGATGAGATCCGTCCTGAGTATCTTAAGTCTCTGGATGTTGTGGGACTGTCTTGGCTGACACGTCTCTGCAACATCGCGTGGCGGTCTGGGACAGTGCCTCTGGACTGGCAGACCGGGGTGGTGGTCCCTCTGTATAAGAAGGGGACCGGAGGGTGTGTTCCAATCACAGAGGGATCACACTTCTCAGCCTCCCGGTAAGGTCTATTCCAGGGTACTGGAGAGGAGAATTCGTCCGATAGTCGAACCTTGGATTCAGGAGGAGCAGAGTGGTTTTCGTCCCGGTCGTGGAACACTGGACCAGCTCTATACTCCATCGGGTGCTCGAGGGTTCATGGGAGTTTGCCCAACCAGTCCACATGTGCTTTGTGGATCTGGAGAAGGCATTCGACCGTGTGCCCGGGCGCTTTGTGGGGAGTGCTCTGGGAGTATGGGGTCCGGGGCCCTTTGCTAAGGGCTGTCCGGTCCCTGTATAACGGAGCAGGAGCTGTGTTCGCATTGCCGGCAGTAAGTCAGACCTGTTCCCGGTGCATGTTGGACTCCGCCAGGGCTGCCCTTTGTCACCGGTTCTGTTCATAATTTATATGGACAGAATTTCTAGGCGCAGTCAGGGGCCGGAGGGTGTCCGGTTTGGGAACCACAGGATCTCATCTCTGCTGTTTGCAGATGATGTCGTTCTGATGGCTTCTTCAAACCGGGACCTGCAGCATGCACTGGGACGGTTTGCAGCCGAGTGTGAAGCAGCTGGGATGAGAATCAGCTCTTCCAAATCTGAGGCCATGGTTCTTGACGGAAAAAGGTGGCTTGCCCTCTTGGTGGGCGGGGAGTCCTTGCCTCAAGTGGAGGAGTTCAAGTATCTCGGGGTCTTGTTCACGAGTGAGGGACGGATGGAGCGTGAGATTGACAGGCGGATCGGTGCAGCGTCTGCAGTGATGCGGGCGCTGTACCGGACCGTTGTGGTAAAGAAGGAGCTGAGTCGAAGACAAAGCTCTCGATTTACGGTCAATCTACGCTCCTGCCCTCACCTATGGTCATGAGCTTTGGGTAGTGACCGAAAGGACAAGATCGCGGATACAAGCGGCGAAATGGGCTTCCTCCGCCGAGTGGCTGGGCGCTCCCTTAGAGATAGGGTGAGGAGCTCAGTCACACGGGGAGCTCGAGTAGAGCCGCTGCTCCTCCACGCCGAGAGGAGCCAGCTGAGGTGGCTAGGGCATCTGATCCGGATGCCTCCTGGACGCCTCCCTCGGGAGGTGTTCTGGGCATGTCCCACCGGGAGGCGGCCCCGGGGAAGACCCAGGACACGCTGGAGGGACTATGTCTCTCGGCTGGCCTGGGAACGCCTCGGGATCCCCCCGGAGGAGCTGGAGGAAGTGTCTGGGGCGAAGGAAGTCTGGGAGTCCCTGCTTAGACTGCTGCCCCCGCGACCCGGCCCCGGATAAGCGGAAGAAGATGGATGGATGGATGGATGGTGTTCACGCTCATGCTCTTGCGTAGCAAAATGTGCAGTCCAAAATTTGACAGATAGGGGCAATATATTAAAACACTGTTAAAGACGCAACTGCCAGAATCTTGACAAATGTATTTTCTCTCTTTGTAAACAAATTAAGTGGAACAAGAAAATGGTTCCATTTAAAACTTAAGGATGTTACTGTCTATCTCATGTTCTCTTTTTTGCAGCCATGGAAATGCTAATCTATGAAAGCTTGTGTGTCCCACACACTTGTGTTAGCATAGGGACATGCTTCAGGGTTAGGATAAGGTGGTTATTACTTACTGAGACAGTTAGGGTAATCCTTAACAAACGTGTGTTTTCTATCTTCTCCAGTCCCAGTTAGGTATTGCAGAGGTTGAGCTGAAGGATCTCATCTGTGAGAAAGAGAGGAAAATGGAGGAAATACACAACTCCTTACGAGAGATACAGGTGGGTTTTCAGTCTTTACCAAGGTGGATCATTCTTCGCATTCAGTCCTGGTTTAAGACTGTGGACACATCTGAGAATTAGCAGTCTAATTCACACCAGAGTGTCTATCAGTGATGGGAATTGAACTTTTTAGTGAGCCAGATCATTTGGCTTAGCTCTGCAATAAGAGCTCTTTCGGCTCCTAAAAGACTCATTCAGACTTCATTTAGTACCACTGCACTTTATAATTCGACCGGCGCAACATACAAAAGTCTCACCATGCTTGGCTCTTAATATTATTGCCAAAGTCAAACATTTCTGGATCATATTTAACAAATACGTTATAGGAGCATCCTATTATTCTGTCTTGTATTAATTTACAAAAGAAAAAAAAAGAAATCGGCTCTGAGACGGGAGCCGACTCATTCGCAACAGACACATCACTACTGTCCATCCTGACAACTGGAGAGGAGATCAGGCTCACTTAGGACAGATGTATTCAAAAAACAGATAATGTCAAAATCCAGATTTATCTGGGAGTAAGTTTACAGCTGCAGTCTGATCAGACTGACCAGAGCAGTCTTGCTTAATACTGACCACCTGAATACATCACTTTGTCCCGTCTCGCGTCCCGTAGTGTGCACATAATTTGACACTTTTTGACTTTGGCGCCCCCATGTGGTAGTATCGTAAAAGACACTGTGGCAGATTGCTGAACACACAAAACACAGAGAGCTATTTTCACTATTGTCTTTTTTCTACATACAAAAGCTATTTTCTTGTAATTTATTAAAATATTGTTTTGGAAGTGTTGTGCATGCAGTATGTTCCCAGCCTTCATGAGCTCATAAACTGGTGCTGCACTACACTGTGCATAAGACCCGTTACGACTAAGGATTATTCTTGACACGAGAGACAAAGAGAGAAAGAAACTACACCATAATCATATATGATCATCAATATGGTAAGTGTTGGAAGGCATTTAGAATCCCATTTTCTCACACATAGATGTTAAATTAAAGATTGGGGTCAATTGCACCACCTCTGCCATGTGCTGTTATTAACATGGTGCATAATGGCAGAGGTGGTGCCAGAAATTCCAGGCCTTACGTTGTTTCCAGCGTAAATGTTGGAAAGTATAGCAACTGTGGAGAGCCACCAAGCTCCATATTCAGTCTTTATTACAAAGACCTCTTAGCTGACTTTAACAACATGGTTAAGGATGCGAGGGCTTCTTACTTTGCAAACCTAATTTCCTCCAGCAAACGCAACCCTAAAGTCCTGTTTGACGCAATCGACAATATTGTCACTCCTGCACCTCCTGATGTGGCTGTCTTTTCAAATCATGACTGCAGTAACTTTCTCTCTTTCTTTGTGGATAAGATTAGAGATGTCAGGGCTAGCTCCATCCCCTTGTCCACTCCCTTTTCTGCTTATCCACCTCGGCCATCAATTTTGGACTGCTTCCCTGCAAGACCTCATTGATCTGGTGGGAAGTACCTTTGTCAAGTCCTGTAGACATTTTGCCAACTTCCATGCTCAAAAATGTACTTGGTTCTATTGGCCCATGCCTGGTCTCTATAATAAATAGCTCCCTGAAATCTGGTCGTGTCCCAGCTTATTTTAAACATGCAGTTGTTCAGCCTCTTCTGAAAAAACTAACCTTGATCCATCCCTTCCCAAAAACTAAAGGCCTATATCTAATTTAGAAAAAGTTGTTGCCAAACAGCTCACTGCCGTCTTGACAGAACACAACATTTTAGCTAAATTCCACTCTGGTTTCCGTCAGAAGCATCCCACTGAAACAGCTCTTCTCAGGGTCTCCACTCACATAATGATGTCTTCTGATGTGGGTGAATGCTGTGTTTTGGTGCTGCTGGATCTTAGTGCAGCTTTTGATATTGTAGATCACAGCATCCTGACAGAAAGGCTTAGGCAGTGCGCATCGCACCCAGCCTATCGTCTTTACATTGGCTTCCCATCAGGTTCAGGGTTCATTTTAAGGTTCTTGTTTTCACATACAGAGCCCTGCATGGTCAGGCACCTGAGTACATCTCTGACCTGCTTCACCCTGACTCAGTGGGCTCAGTGGTCGTCCCTCACGCTCGACTGAAAACAAAAGGTGATCGTGCCTTTGAAGTGGTGACTAAGTCGCAGACTAACGCTATTCTCTGCTTTATTTTTGGATTGTTTCTTATGGTGCTACTGCCTATGTTTTATTGTTGTTTTACTGTTTTCATGGTCTATTTATTTATTTTATTTTATTTTATTTTTTTTACAATTTTACTGTTTTTTTTACTGCACTTTGTGACCTTGCTCTGTAAAAGGAGCTATATTAAATAAACTTTACTCACTTTCGTACTTAGCACTCTTTATTAGTGGTTTGTCCCACACTTGGCCAGTAAAATATCCTCCAGCCTGCCCCACAGTTCGCTCATGAGCTTATAAAAGTAGCCGACTCGACCTTTAAACATCTCACATCTATTGCTGTTTGTCTTTTATTTAGGTTGCTGCCGAGAGAGAGACAGATGGAACTGTTTGTGTGTTTTCCAAGCTGATCTCCAGTGTGGAGCGCTGCCAAGCTGAAGTCTTGGAGGTAAATAACACTGACACAGGATGTATGGAGAGAAACTTCTAACAAAAACTCAAGGCATTTTCGGTTTCTGTTTAATTGAAATGAAAGTAGACAAGTCCTCTGATTCTTAATGGAAATCAGCATTATAAGGCATACATTTTTCCCGTTAGGTGATAGAGATGAGTTGGCGCGCGGCTGAGCGCAGAGCTCAGAGCCTGCTGAGAGAGCTGGAGGAGGAGACAGCGGAGCTAAAAAAGAGGAGTACAGCACTGAGCCAGCTGGCTCTGTCTGAAGACTACATACACTTTCTCAAGGTACAGATGGATGGATGGGTAGAACGAGACAAGATAATACAAAAATACAGACGTGATAAATATGCAGGTGTCCACTTGTTATGCATCCAATAATTAATCCACCAGGAAATCCGCAAATTAATTTTAAGTTCAGTCATTAAAAGTAGAAACGTATTGGCAGCAGCGATCATGGGAGTGTTCAGAAATGTGTACATTTAAAAGTCAGTGCTCAGCTTTTCAGGAACCTGGGAACTTTTTTATAAACTCCGGACCGTTACTTACATTTTAACCGCAGGAACCTAATTCCAGTTTTGGTTCCTCGGCTGTATTTACTGACCCCCAAAAGCCCCTGCTCCAATACTCACACATTCGTCTGTCAGTAAGCTCTTGGAAGTTCTGACACAACATGTTTACAACATTCATTAAGACCAGAGTTTCCCCAGCTGAGGTCATGGCACCCTGGTCAAAATAATAAAAGTCAAACTTTTGTATATAACACAGGGCTCGACAGTACGAGTATGTGCGAACCGTAAAATGTATTTAGGAGCACGTGTGTGAATAAAAGGTATTACAAAATTCAGCCCAAGCGACGGCGAAGAGGAGTTGGACGAGGAAGGTGACGAAGCAACGTTAAGCATTGTTTATACTTGCGCGAGACTCCTGGTGCAGAGGCATCTATGCTCGGCACGTTGTTCGTTGCAGTATACTTCGACACGCCAACAAATCCTGTGAATAAGCAAGAAGTCAATGAGTGTTACCGGAAGAATGTCATTATCCAACGTGGCGGTTCCTCATACTTTTCTACGCTTTCCTTCAAAATGACTTTTCTTTTGCCAGTGTGGTGGCGATCTCTCTCCTTGAATTGAGAGTCACGTGGCTGTCCCTGTGGTCTCTCAAAGAAGGGTGGTAGATGTGTTTGTAGAGGAAAAGCTGCTCAGCTAGCTTCAGTGTCCACGTTGAAATGATCAGGGTCCAGGGCGCACCTAGACCCGCGCACCTAGTTCCAAAAATTCAGAGGTGCACGACCAAAGCCCTGTGCCAAAGGCACGATGATGGGATTTTTGGCCTCCCTGGCGCCAGGGACACTGTGTCGACCATAACCCAGGCTTTAGCTTCTCTCTGCCCTCTCCTCTGCGTGTTTGACTGAGGGCAGGCTCAGCTCCTACACACACACACACACACACACAGCCTACAGCAGAGCAGCAGAGGATGTGGTTGTTACAACTACAGCGTGCTTGTTAAGCTAATAGCAAATTGTTATGAACAAACTAAAACGAATCTGTATGTTCTCTTTATACAACCATGGTATGTAGTCGAACAGTTTACATTAGTTTGTCAAGAATCTTAAAATGTGGCTAATGCTGCTCGTTATTTGACTGACATTTTAAATTGGTTTCCAGTGAAATATTATTGAGTGTATATAGTGACTTTCTGTTGGGAACTTTACTGTTGCTGTTCAAGAAGCAATATTTAGTTATATTTAAAATATAAATCAATTCTGATCCTGTTCTGAATTTGTGCATTATTAAAAATTATAATTAAAACAACAACATTTCTTCAGTAATGATAAGAGCCGGGCCGATGAGAGTATGGACAAGATAAACATACAATCCTCTCAAATCCCTTCACTATAAGCCTTGCTTAACCAATGTTATAATGTGATTATTATTTTTAATGGCACACAGTGCGATCACTCAAAATGTGACGGATTACTTCAGGACATTAGGCTTAATTCATCACTTTCACTTATTTTCTTGCTAAAGTCAGAGTGTAATGTGAAAATCTACAACCTGTGTGTTTTTTAATAAATACTGTCATAATAATTGTCTGAAGTTATGTGAAAATGAATACTTATTAGTCAAATAACTAGTTTATAATAACCTTCTAGTTCTAGTTATAGACACAGTTATACCATTTAAAGTAGTTTAAAATATAAATAATTACATAATTTTTAAATAAATACAGTTTGAAGCAGAAATCATTTTTAAAAATTAGTGTACTTTATTCAAATAAATACATTTGCTTGTAAATGCCTCCTCATATCCCTTTATTAAGGAAAAACAATATTTGATGAATTTTCATTGCGTTCTTTATGTGCTCCTAAATTTGTCAACTTCGGAGCACATCCGCGTCAAGCCCTGTTATACTGTAGACGTCCACTGAAGAAACTCAAGCTCTGTCAAACAACAAAGGTGTTGTTTTGTACTCAGCTAGTTGCACCAGTAAAGGAAACAGCACATGAGTGATGATGGACTGATAACCTTGTGTACTGAAGACCTACTTCAGTTCAAAATTAGAATCCAGTTGTTTTGGTGCGCGACGTAGAGTGATAAGGAAAGATGCAGCACACGGAGACACTGCCAACTTCCAGGAAATTACAAATGAATAATATTTATTATTATTATTTGCCAAATCATATTGTATTCTTGCAAATGTTCAGATGGTTGGGAACCATGGATTTAGCCTGTAGAAAGCAAACACTCAACATCCATTCAAACATCGCACCATCACGATGACTCCGGGTTTATTGCAAGCCAAAAATTCTACTCAAAGTGTCACTGTTCTTGTATATAATAACTCATTTTCAAGATTCTTAGGAAGCAATGGAGATGCAAACAGGAATTTCTTTTTTCTTTTAGTTCTTGAGTTAGTTTCTGACTTTAGTTCCTGGGACTATTTGGTTCACACACACACACACACACACACACACACACACACACACACACACACACACACACACGCACTTTATCTTTCTATCTAATGATGCCCATTGAACTGCGCATCCTCTCTGACCTGAGGCCTCATGTATAAAAGACTGCGCAGCTTTCATAATGAAAGATGGTGTGCACAGAAATCTCCACATGTATAAAACCGTGGCTCCTCCCTATGTAAATGACTATAAATATGCCCCTCCTGTCACCTACTGTCCAAATAACAATGGCCAATCCTGCTGCAAAACACACGAAAAAGAAAAACTTCAACGAATGTGAGATCGAGGTGCTCATCACTGAGGTGGAGGCCAGAAAAAATGTATGATTTGGTGGATTGTCCTCCGGAAACAGCAACAGACGCAAATTGACGGAGTGGCAGTCAATGCAGCCGGCTCAGAGACCGTACAATGGCAGAAATAAAAAAAAATGTTCAGACATCAAAGTGGTTGTCAAAAGACGAGTCGCAGCGCATCGGCAGAGTGTCGCTGCCACGGGTGGGGGCGCCGGAAAGCCGGAGCTGACGCCACATGAAGAAAGGGCTGCTGCAGTTGTCGGAGAAACCCTCCTATTTGGCATCCTGCCAGCACGTGAGGGTGACTCAGATATGCGTGTTGTTACTCCTGGTAAGTACATGAAACGCACCGTGACTCAAACCTTGCAGCTGAATTTTACAGACCAATTACAACAAACCATACATCTGTCATCTGTCAGTGTCACAGTGTCCAGTCGACCACAAGCAGGCTGGACACACTGACTTACACAATGTAATGCCATTTATTGTCACAGATTGTAATGTGGAAACTGGCCCCAGGGACACCTCACCACAAGCCAACCCGACTCAGGAGGAGGAGAGGGGGACCGTGAATGTGAGACCAGCGTCTCCACGGCAGCTGAACGTTGCACCCGCAGGGATCTGCTGCGTCCCCTGCCTCGACCGCTGAGGGGCGGCAATCTGGCCGTATCCTCACCAGCGCTGTGCTGGAGTCAGAACGAAATAGTGAATACAATGAAAGATATCTGCAATGAGTTAAACCTGCAGTGCAGGTTTTGTCTCCCCCTTCTGGCAGTGAGAGTACCCAAACACTGTCGACGCATTCCGATGATGTATGCCTACAGTGAGCTCGCCCCACGCTCCCGTTAAGAAATAGTTACAAAGACACAGAGACATTTCCACAGTTCCAAGACAATAATCCATTATTTAGGTAGAGTAAATGTAATAGCTACATAGCCTACTCCAAATATTTTGCAAATACTAACCTGTCCAAGAGCAGTGACGCGACATCTGTGTCTGCCCTCTGTCCCGTCTCGCAGCGCTCTCCAACAAGGAAAAGCTAAAGCTACACCAATGGTTATCTGTGTTTGTCCTCGCCGTCGATCGCTTTCTGTTTTTTGCCTGTAATCCTTCCTCTGAATGGCGAGTTTCTTTTTTATCTGGAGCATCAGACACTTTTCTTGGACGCTTCTTGGGTTTTTCCGCAATAGGCTCCGCCATCCTCCCAGTTGCTTTAGCCTACTCCATCGCGATGGTTACTCCAGAGCCATGTAGCGAGAGAGAGTTGCTTCATCGCTGTTGATTTCAATTCAAGTGGCTTTATTGACATGACTGCATACAATACAACGTTGCCAAAGCATATTAACACAAACTATACAATAATAATACACACATACACACAATAGTAAACATTCTTTCCAATGGACCATTTTCTTTATGGTGGATCGCAGAGCTCTCCACATGGCTCTGGCAAACCAATCATTGCTGGTTGGCGTAAAACGCATCGTTACCGGTGCGCCAGCATGGGAATGTCGCCACAGACACCAGATTTTAAAACTCTGGTATACTGCCAAACACAGAGAGATTTACCTGGCGTGATAGGCCCGCCCAGTCAGCCAGCTCCCTCTGGAAAGCTTGGGACGGGAATCTGAATCAGCTCATAAGCCAGTCATCATCTTGGGCCAATAAATCAGTGTGGTGCCTGAACACACTCGCCCTCCCAACTCTGCCAGTGTGATGTCCTCCAGCAGCGCCAAAGCAGCCATTGCTAATCAAGTAGGCACCATCATGTTTACGCATCCTTTTGTAGGCCACACCTAATCGCCTACACCTTCTTGACGTAACTACACATCATCCACAGGTTCAGTTATGGTAAATGGTAAATGGACTGTATATATATTATATTATATAGCGCCTTTCTAGTCTTCCGACCACTCAAAGCGCTTTACGCATTCACCCCATTCACATACATTCATACACTGATGGCAGAGCCTTCCGGAGCAATGTGGCGTTCAGTATCTTGCCCAACACAACATGGGGGCTGGGGGAAGCTGGGGATCGAACCGCCGATCGATTGGCACCGAAGATTGGCCACATTAAGCCACAGCCGCCCTACGCATCACACTTGACTTATTCCAAGTGCATTTGCCCAACGACGCTGCGTTTTCTTCCCAGGGCAGATGGATCTGTGCGCCTCGGCAACTGTACAGTCCCTGACGTGTGTTAACATCTCCATGCCACATAAACAGATAAAAGCTCGAGTTTCCTGGCGATCTTGGTTTTGGCACAGTGTCATCTGTGGGAAATTACAGTAGTTTCACTAGGTTTTCATTGCACTCGATAAGCCAGACCTACTTTAAGCGAGCCGGAGGGTGCACAAACCATCGCAGCAATATAGAGGATTTCGAGAGGGGTGCCTGTATCTATTTCCTTAGTGGCTTTTTTCATTCATTTGACACCCTCATATTTAGGACAAGTTATGGAGCAGTGTTGGGGGAACTATAAATTGGAAATGATGATGCCAGTTGGGTTTTGGCTTTTCTGATGTTAAACATTATCCACATAAATGATCAAACTATTGTGGTGTATCAGCAGACATAATTATGGTTTTTCATAGACTACTTCATAGACATAGCACAGTAACTGGAGTGGATACGTTATTTTGAAACATTTGGTGAATTTCAGTACTTAGTACAGTACAGTAGTTTACCGTTGCCAACTGACAGAGCCAGACAAGAGTTTGCTGGACGGGCTGTGCATTCTCATGTCATGAAAACCAGCATACGCAACCTTTTAATACGTGCGCACCGTTTCTACATGAGGCCCTTGGTTCACCCAGGAGTCACATTAATAATAATAATACATTTCCAGAGCCCTGATCATGTTTAAGAGTCGATTATTTATACCCTTGTCTTGTCTCAGCTGGACTCTTATTACTCTCTGTTTACAGGCCTGTTTACAGACCAGCAGATAGAGAAATTTGGATATAATGTTCCTCATCACCATGTTCACCAGTTGGACAATCTCTAAAAACACATCTGTTTTTGACACTTTCTCTCTCTCCAGATGTTCCTTGCCCTGTCCACCCCTCAACAAACTAAAGACTGGTCCAGTGTCTCTGTGGTGTCTGAGCTGACCTCAGGGGTGATTCTCAGGACTGTCAATCAAACAATGGAGCGCTTTCAGGAAGAGATGCGGAAACTGCCAGAAGTCTGTAAGTCTTCATTCAGACCTAGAGTCAAGCTGGATAGTCAAGAAAAGATGTTGAATTTAACGGAAACATTCTATCGTCTAAAAACTAAAACTCCAATCTATGATCAAGACCAAAGATGAATTTTTCTTAAATTTTGTGTATTTACAAACTTTTCTGCTAAGCCTTCGCAACCAAATGGACCAACTGTACTGTAACAGTATCTTCATTTCTGTTACAGTGTCGGAGGACAAAAAAGACCCCATGTATTTTTGTTCTAGAAGCTCTACTATGTCTCTTTCCTTTCAGAGCTTTGATGATCGTATGTTCACTGATAAAGGCAGAATTCAATTCAATTCACTTTTATTCATATAGCGCCATTTCATACATAAGTTATCTCATTGCACTTTTCCTATAGAGCAGGTCTAGACTGTACTCTTTATAATATAATTATATCAGAAGTATACAAGATCTTAACAATAGTTTCCCTAATTAACAGGCCAGCGATCCTCGTTGGACCAATCTGTACCCAGGCCCAACCCAAGTAAGATTCTGATAAGCTAATGGCACAAAATGATGTTTATTTCAAGTCTGATCCTGTTAAATTCAATGAATCAATAAAAAATGGCAAAATAAATAAAAAAGTAAATATATTCTCTTTTCTTTGCAGAGATAAGGAGGGTTCAAGAATATGCAGGTAAGGGTTTTAAAAAACAATTCTGCCTTTATAGTTTGTTGTCATTTTCACTCAGTTGTCATATGCAGTGTTATTTTCATTGGTTCCACCATCCATTAATCCCCAACCATCACTCTCTCTTAATCCGTCAGCCGACATCACTTTAGACCCCAACACAGCCCACCCACGTATCATCATTTCAGCAGATGGGAAGCAGGCGCACTGTGGTGACCGCCATCAGCCGGTACCAGACAACCCAGAACGCTTTGACCGGGTGGTGTGTGTGCTGGCCCGCCAGGGCTTCAACTCAGGGCGACATTACTGGGAGGTAGGTTGGACACAGTGTGAAGGTGTGTACATGTCAATGGCAGTGGCGTCTGGTCAATGGAGGGCACACGTACGGCGCCTCACCAGCCGCAATGCTTAATTCAGAGTCTGAAAGCTTTGAAATGAGCAAATTAATTATTTTTCTCTTCTTATGCATTTTAATATTACTTCAGATGAAGTTATGCGGTGTGAAATTAACCACAAAAATGTGTTGACTTTGTGTTCTCTTTCCTAATGTCCCAGCCATGCAATACACACTAATTCAACACTAGCTTCCTCCTGATCTCACCTCCATCTAATACAAGTAAATGGGTGTAAAAAGGACGCAGACGAACCAATTAAACAATAGGATTCATGAGTGATTGGCTGAGTAGCCAATCAAGACCTCACAGAGGGGAGGCTGTCCCTGTTTGCATTTCTCGCACTGTCAATAATTGTAACTTATTGTTAGAGAAGCAGAGACTCTTAGCAACGCTAATCCACTCTTTTAAGAAATAAAGTATTAAATTAGGCCTAATATTTGTGTTATCAATACCAGGGGGACACACTGCAGTACTTCGAGCTCTGATTTGATTCAACTTCTTCCTGTTTTCATGTAGCCGTAGTACAGTAGCCTCTGTAGGACAGACCTATCCATTACCACAATATTAGCCCCATTACCAGCTCCAAGGATCCAGTTCAACAGACGGCGACAATGTGACAAAAAAGGAGCGGCCAATAGCAAGGTGGCATGGTAGGCTAAACTGTAGGCTGTTGGCACATTTTATTTTCCCTATTGCATTTTTGCATTGCTGTATCTATCACAGAAGCAGTAGGCCTTTAAACAGAAAAGTAGAATATGACATCATTTATGGCTTAAAAAAAATCATACAAACATTTGGGAAATTTTACAGTTTGTATAAAAAACAAATCTGATTTGAACATTTTTGTACTCAGCGTATGTTCATCAGTATTTGCTTTGCTGGTAAATCAGGAGGGAAGGCCAGATGATTCACAATGGCTGTGAATTCACAATCACTCAGTCACTGTTCCCTGACTTGGGTAGTAGTCAAAAGTAGCCATCTGCTGTCAGACTGGGAAAATACATGTATCTAGGTACAAATTATGACATACAGCACATACAGTATGTCTACCATGAATAGGTAATATGTATTATTATAAAGGACATGGGCTTTTCCATAGGCAATAGTTAAGATTACATTAGATCAGATAACATCACAGGCAATTTCTATCATTCATAAAATAGCCCTCATTCGAAGAGGAGTTCTATTTTTTGTTTTTTGATATTTTACTCTCTCTATTCTCTCTATTTCTTTTTCTATTCTTTTTGTCAATGATTTGACGTGTAGTGCTCTAAACACTAAACTAAACAATTAAATGAACAGATTCAAATTTGCTGTTATTAATGTAGCTTTGGTCAAAGGGAGGAAATTCCAACACAAGTGCATAACCTGACTATGTGATGTCCAAACTGAATGCAATGTAAACCTCATATACTGGCAAATCAACATATTGACCTCACCCTAATATGTGGCAAGTCTGAACTCTTTGCACACTGACATTTTCCAGGTGGAGGTGGGAGGAAAGACTGACTGGGACCTGGGAGTGGCAAGCTGGTCCGTCAATCGGAAGGGCAAAATCACCATAAGCCCTGCCCATGGCTACTGGTTCCTCAGCCTGCGGGATCGGACCGACTATGCCTTCCGAACAGAACCCACAACCAACCTGACAGTCAACCTCAGACCCTCCCGGATTGGAATCTATGTGGACTGTGATAAGGGACTGCTGTCCTTCTACAACGTGGAGGCCAGAGTTCTCATCTATACATTCACAGATACTTTTTCTGACACCATTCATCCGTTCTTCAGCCCCTGTACTAATAAATCAGGAAGGAATGAGGCTCCACTAATCATTTGCCCTGTTGCAATGACAGAATGAAATGAAGCAACAAATCTTTACTAAGGAGGAATGCTTCCACATGCTTCCATGTATGTTGGAAGAAGACTGAGATGCACAAACATACCTCTAGTACAGATTTAATCATAGCTGCACTTCATTCCTTCATTGCAATAGAGTAGATACTGAGTAGGCCATGTGTTAACTTGGGTTATTTTAAGCTAGGATGTGACTGATGTGACTGTTTTATGGGCCAATGTCAATACTTTTAGTCTGAAGTCAGCAGTAGCCAATATTTCTGTTCTAATATTCAGAATCCTTAAGTTTGCGCTAGCAGCATCGTGAGGCTGTAATTCTTATTACACGTGAGAAATCAAAATAATTTGATGGATAAAAAGCCTTAGCTGAACCTCAAAGCACAGCTACCATTAGCATGTTAACGGCATATAATACATGGCCACAGATAGCATGTTAACATCATGGATGTATTATGAGAACTGCATACTGGAATTCAAGACGGTACCCAATCATCCGGTGAAGTTATTATATATATATATTATAATGTCAATAATGCAGGGGAGTTGCAGTTTAAGTTGTCTTGCTGTATCCAGCTCACTTTCATCATCCATGGTTAACATGTATGTTACTACTGGATATTAACACGCGGTTTATCATGTAACATTTAGCATGTTCGCATGCTCACAGTTAACATAGTCTGTATGACTCCAAAAATTCATTCAGTTTCTGTACCATGCGTTTGAAGAAGCTCTGCATGAACACCAGTATGTCTTTTTTGATTTTTTACACAATGAGCAAAACAGATGATTAGATGTGGTCAGTTCTACACCCAGTACTCAGTGTGTTGTTGGAGAATGATCAAAATTATGATGAATTCTGTCAAAATGATGTAATACTTTTAATTTTAATTCACTGTGGTATTTTATTTCTCTTGTTGTGAAGCACTTTTTACTTTGTATTGATAAGTGCTCTATAAATTAAGTTTTATTATTATTATTTTTCCGTGACACTACTGTAAAAACAGATATCTCCTAACTATCGAATCACCACTTGTCCCTTTTATGTTCGCTTGTATATCATACTCTTTAATGCCATGGTTTACTCTAGACTGAATACGACACCTACTGATCACCACACACCCACCTGTCCTGTCAACCAGTGGTATGGCTGTGATTACCCGCTTTGCGTGTTTATCCCCGTGAACCTGGCAAATCACCTCATCCCGTCATTCCAGGCATCTGTCGAGGATCCGACAAATAAACGTCTCTGGAGACCTGACAGCCGTTTGATAATCCCTTGTAAACTGTGACTAGTGGTGTCTCTTTTCCTTCTTGACTTCTTGACAAAGTTTTTTTTTGGGGGGGTTGTTTGTGAATGAACTGAAGTGAAGTGAAGTTGGGAATACTTCCTTGTTTTGAATTTCGTTGTTAACCCGGAAATCCCGAAGTTGAGTTTTGTTTTTCTTTAAAAACTGAACTATAACTCTGTTGTTCTTTATCTTGCTCTAATATAACATTGAAAAACTGACTAGCTCTCTGACTCCCAGTGTTCAGGTTCATTCCTCTCACCTGCCTCCAAGCTACTCACCGGCTTTCCAGAAAGACCTCACCACGGATCCTCCACTGCTCCGCAGGCCTGCTCTCACCAGTCTCTTTCCAGCCCGCTGTCTTCGCCCAGTCCACCTGCTCACGCCGACTGCTTCCACACACCTGGTTACTCCTTGTGTTTTACAATAAACCGAAACTAACTACTTCAACTCCTCTGTGCTAGTCGTGCTTTTGGGTCCAGCCTCTTGTGTACCTTAACACTTTAAAAATGAACATGAAACACATTAAACAAATCGTGACTCGGAGTAGAGTCATAACACCATAAATTAAGACCTCAGACTCGCTTTTAGTAAAACACACTTTTTCAAACTGTTAATGTTTTGTCATAAAAAATTATCAAAGAAACAGTACGTCTGATACCAACTAAGCATTGGTTAATGTTCCTTTACTCTGTAATAATAGACTGTTTTAAAGGGTTACAATCCCAAATCATCTAGACTCAGTGAAAAGAAGGCAGCCAGGGTAACTGCAGGTCAACCCACAATGTTGAGTGTTCCTTTCGGCCTCTTAGCTGGTGATCACCTTCAATGGTGGGCAATATACCACTAAAGCCAGACAATACATCCCGAAGAAGGCACTTCAAAGAGCACACCACCTAATGACATTTGGTCTAGAAGATTATGAATGTGAGGTTTTAATCAGCTTTTTCAGATGCTTTCCTCCTCCGGAAATACTAAATATGTGCATGTATTTTCTTAAGTACTTAGAAACTTTTCGTTTGTTTTCAGCTGTCTCCCTTTCCTGTGACCTAGGTTTTAGGTATGTGAAGTAGTTTTCAAAGAAAGTGCATATTTCCTTCAACCTTGGCTTCAAATAGACCAGAAATATATCATGGTCTGCCAGGCAACCCAATCGCCAGAGTAAAATGTTGCCATTTTACCTTTCTGCAAACCACCGATACATTGAATCTGTACATTATTTCAAACGTTGAATCTGTACATTTCAAATGCTGTGGTTAAGGTCAGGTTAGGTTTAGGCACAAAAACCACTTAGTTAGGCTCAGGAAAAGATCATGATTTTGGTTAAAATACTTGTTTTTTTCGCCACAAAAATGGCTACAAATATCCAGACGACACACTAAAAAAATGATGACTCACTAAAAACAGCCGGTTTTGTCAGTTGAAACAGGAAGCAGTGGTCTCAAACTGTGGTCGATGCTGGTTTTGCAACTCGAGCCATCTGACTACCGATCTCGCCACCATCCGCCCTTCCTTCTCAAAGTATGAAAGTTGGCTCTTAAAAGTTATCTTAACTACCTAACTTTCCAGAAATGTTATGTTTTATTCAAACGTTGATATGATACGTATTCTATTTATTAAAATTTAGAGATTCAACATCTGTGGTTTGCAGAAACGTACAATGCTTACATTTTATTCTGGTGACGGGGCTGCTGCCAGGACAGCAACAAACTGGTTAATGGTTTTGTTGCTCAAATCATATAAACTGCTCACTGGATGGTGACCTTTAAGGAATTGTGGATTGTGTGCATTTTATCCCTCTTACTATATGTCACTGACAGCAAAAACAGGAAGGTCTTTAATGACGTCAAGAAGGATCATCATGACTTCTGTCTCTCCAGCATAGTCTGATGTATTGTAGGATTTCTGTCTTTCAAATGCATCTAATGAATAATAATAATAATAATAATAAAACTTTATTTATAGAGCACTTATCAAAACAAAGTACAAAGTGCTACACAACAAGAGAAATAAAATACCACAGTGAATGGCGAAATATAAAGAAATAGACAAAAGCAATAAAATAAACAATAAAATAAACAGCCAGTTCAGATAAAATCAGGATCTGCTTTCAGATAAAAATGTGTTTTGAGAAGAGACTTAAACGAAGACACTGACTCAGACAACCTAATTTCTTCAGGCAAGTTGTTCCAGTGCATCGGGGCCCTGATAGCAAAAGCTCTGTCCCCCTTAGTTTTCAACCTGGACTCAGGAACAGACAGGAGACCCCTGCCCGAAGATCTCAAACTACGTGAAGGTTCATAAGGGATTACAAGGTCTAAAATATAGTCTGGGGCCAGGCCATGAAGAGCCTTAAAAGTAATCAACAAGATCTTAAAATCAATCCTAAAACAAACAGGGAGCCAATGTAAAGAAGCTAAAACAGATGTTATGTAGTCGTACTTCTTGGTCCTGGTTAACAGCCTAGCTGCTGAGTTCTTTACAGTCTGCAGTCGTGTCAAAAGTTTTTTTATTAAGACAAGTGAACAGGCTGTTACAATAATCAAGGCGTGAGGAGATAAAAGCATGTACAAGAGTTTCTGCATCACTAAGATTTATAACAGGGAGGTACAACTGTGTGTCATCCGCATAACAATGAAAAGAAATACCATGTCTTTGGATTACATCACCCAAAGGAAGCATGTATAAAGAGAACAGTATTGGTCCCAGAATTGAACCTTGAGGCACACCGTACTTGATATGGGAAAAGGATTACATGAAGTTATTAATGCTGACACAGAATTTCCTATTGGACAGATAAGATGAGAATGAGTCTTGTGCAGTGCCAGATATGCCCACCCAGTGCCTCAGTCTATCTAAAAGAATGCCATGATCAATTGTGTCAAAGGCAGCACTTAAGTCCAGCAGCACAAGAATTGAGCTAGTCCATCTCTTAATAGCTGAAGAAGAACAAAATGAAGACTTTGCAGTGGCCTAGTCAAAGTCCTGACCTGAATCCTCTTGAGATGCTGTGGCATGACCTTAAAATGGCAGTTCATGCTCGAAAACCCTCCAATGTGGCTGAATTGCAACAATTCTGCAAAGATGAGTGGGCCAAAATTCCTCCACTGCGCTGTAAAAGAGTCATTGCAAGTTATCGCAAACACTTGATTGCAGTTGTTGCTGCTAAGGGTGGCCCAAACAGTTATTAGGATTAGGGGACAGACACTTTTTCACACAGGGCCATGTAGGTTTGGATTTTTTTTTCCTTAATAATAACAACCTTCATTTAAAAACTACATTTTGTGTTTACTTGTGTTATCTTTGACTAATATTTAAATTTGTTTGATGATCTGAAACATTTAAGCATGACAAACATGCAAAAAAATAAGAAATCAGGAACTCAGATCTCAGTCTCCTAAGAAAGTAAATGTGTTGTTGTACTCAGCTTCAGATATAATCTATATGTGTACTCCATGATAAAGCAGCAGCCACATAGATGCCTAAATATTTATAGGAGGAAACTTGTTCAATCGGTGTGTTATGGACAGTAACGGATGGAGGATAGAGTTCACTGGAAGACCAAGAATGATTTCTTTTGCCTTCTTTGGATTAATAATAAGTGAATTCTATTCACAGTTCTCCAGTAATCTATCCGTACAGTACTGTTGAAGTTTTGTCTTACAGAATATAGTAAATTCCGACCAACAAGGTATTATTACACTGAAAGGCAACTAACCTTGCTGACTGCTGATATATTATTGATCTATTTTTTTCTGTGAGGTTTGTCAGCCTTTTCTGGCCTGTAAACGGGTTATTATTCAAAATGCACATGACCAGCATTAACAGAAAGATGTCAAGCCGGTAGCTATCGATCAAGCCAGATGAAACTAACCAGTTATCTAACATTCAAGCATGCTATAAGGACATAAAAACCTGGATGACCTGCAATTTTCTGATGTTAAACTCTGACAAAACTGAAGTTATTGTACTTGGCCCCAAACACCTTATCCACCTTATTAACACATTATCTAAAGATATAGTTACTCTAGATGGCATTGCCCTGGCCTCCAGCAACACTGTAAGGAACCTCTGAGTTATCTTTGATCAGGATTTATCCGTTAACTCTCACATAAAACAAACTTCAAGGACTGCCTTTCACCTATGTAACATTGCAAAAATCAGGCACATCGTGTCGCAAAATGATGCAGAAAAACTAGTCCATGCATTTGTTACTTCTAGGTTGGACTATTGCAATTCCTTATTATCAGGCTGCCCAAATAAGTCACTTAAGACTCTCCAGATGATCCAGAATGCTGTTTACTGACAAGAACTAGGAAAAGTGATCATATTTCTGCAATATTAGCTTCTCTGCACTGGCTCCCAGTAAAATCCAGAATAGCATTTAAAATCCTTCTCCTCACCTGCAAAGCTCTTAATGGTCAGGCACAATCGTATCTTAAAGAGCTCATAATACCTTATTACCCCATTAGAACACTGCGCTCCTAGAATGCAGGGTTACTTGTGGTTCCTAGAATCTCCAAAAGTAGAAGGGAGCCAGAACCTTTAGCTATCAAGCACATCTCCTGTGGAATCAGGTCCCAGTTTGGGTTCGGGAGGCAGACACCATCTCCACATTTCCTGTCCTGAACCATCCCTTAGTTAT
Source organism: Siniperca scherzeri (assembly GCA_027580175.1). Classification (NCBI taxonomy): domain Eukaryota; kingdom Metazoa; phylum Chordata; class Actinopteri; order Centrarchiformes; family Sinipercidae; genus Siniperca; species Siniperca scherzeri. The sequence goes on along the minus strand of CM050842.1, from coordinate 35,226,224 downwards.
GGTGCTATATGCTTTCAGAAGGTGTTTCTGCCTCCGGAGCTGCAGAGTCTGGATCTGTGATTGGCCACATGTAAGCAGGTGGCTTACATTATTATTATTATTATTTTAAAATTCTAGGTGGAATTTGCATTGTTGCATGCTGCCCCTGTGTTCCTGCTTGACAACTGCTACTACAGTTGTTGTTATTGGCTTTGTTACTATTATTGTCATTATTATTCCTATGACTAGCATTCCTATTATTACTTTATTAATATTGATGTTACCACTACCATTTCATTATTGCTATCTTAAAATTCTAGGTGGAATTTACATTCTCTCTCTCTCTCTCTCTCTCTCTCTCTCTCTCTCTCTCTCTCTCTCTCTCTCTCTCTCTCGGGCTTTATTGGCATGGGAAACAGATGTTAACATTGCCAAAGCATGTGTAAAATAAAAACATACATAAACAGAAGAATTGTGATATTAAAATATATACAGATAAGTAAGATATGATAATAATAATAATAAATGGTAGACTTGCAGTTAAAATACAATAAAAGACAAAAAGTAAAGTGTGTAGGTCATTCACTGTCCCTATGGTTGTGGCATGTTAAATATTGGGCAGCAAGATATCCCCTGTCTCCTTCTCCTAGTTATTTTTGGTCATTTAGCTCTTTGAAATCTGAGATTACAGAGTTGAACCTGTTAAAGTAAATTTTCCTTATTTCATTGAATGTTGTACATTGTAGGAGGAAGTGCATCTCTGTCTCAACCTCACCTGTTGAACAGTGACCACCTATTCTGTTCTTTTGGTTACCAGGATTTTTTGTGTCTTCCTTTTTCGATTGCCAGTTTGTGGTCACTGAGCCTGTACTTGGTTAGGATCTGCCTTTGCTTTCTATCTCTGACAGTAGAGAGATATTCTGCTAATTCATAATCCCTTTTTAGGGCCAGATAACATTCTAATCTACTTTGGCTTTTAGTTTCTTCTTTCCAATGTTCCAAATAGGTTTCTTTACATTGCATTATAATTTGATTCACTCTGATTGGTGTTTGGAAAGCAGTGTTGTTGTGAGACTGGTCAGAATGTGTCTGAGTCATTCTCAGCACCAACTGACATAGGGGACTCTTTTCTGGGCTCAGCTCTTGGGTTTGGAGGGCTTTGGAATGGAGGGTGTCTAGGGGGCTGGTTTTAAGGTTATTAAACATTTTGATGCAAACTTTACATGCAGAATTCTGCATGTAAAGATTCTGTTGGATGTTTGTCCCAATGGGTATAGCTATGATGACTGAGTGGACCCCATACTTCACTACCATATAGTGCAATGGGCTGGATGACTCTATCAAATATTTTAAGCCAAATTTTAATTGGAATTTGAAAATTATAAAATTTTCTCTTAATTGCATTTAGAGCTCTTCGAGCTTTTTCTTTTAGTGCATTCACTGCCATGTTGAAACTCCTGATGCTGTTATGGTTATACCAAGGTAGGTATAACTCATAATATGTTCAATGATATGATTATTAATGGTAAACTGGTATTTGTTCTCCTGGCATCTGGGGCATTTTTGAAAAATCATGACATTAGTTTTCTTCATATTTACTGCCAGGGCCCAGTTCTGACAGTACTTTTCTACTATGTCCAGCTGTTGCTGTAATCCTTGTTCAGTAGGAGACAGTAGAACAAGGTCATGAGCGTAAAACAGAGACTTCACCTCTCTATCTAGGAGGGAGAGGCCAGGAGCAGCACACTGTACAGCAAGTTCATTTATATACACATTAAACAAAGTCGGGCTTAAGTTGCAGCCCTGACAAACACCTCTTCTCTGGGTGAAGGATTCAGTTTGTTTGCCTCCAATTTTTACAGCACATCTATTTTCCAAATACATTGATTTAACTAGATCATACATTTTGCCCCCTATACCACAATGTAAAAGTGTATAATAGAGCCCTTCATGCCAAATAGAGTCGAAAGCTTTATTAAAGTCAATAAAACAAGCAAATAGCTTACCATTTTGTGTTTGGTGTACATGTTTGTTCATTTAAGTGTGAAGGATGTATAAATGGTCAGCGGTGCGGTGTTTTGGTAGGAAGCCAATTAGATTTTTACTCAAGATGGAGTGTTCTTCAAGGAAATCTAGTATTCTTTTATTTAGAATACTACAGAGCTGTTTATCTAGACAACTGCTGACACAGATGCCATGGTAGAGATTTGTCCCCACTCTTATGAATGGGTGAAATGAGCCCCTTTCACCAGATGTTGACAAAACATCCTGTACGATATTGAACAACTTCAACACTGCACCCTGTATCTCTGGGGTGCTGCATTTGAGCATTTCGTTTTTAATGCTGTCTTGACCACAAGCTTTTCTTGGCTGGAGAGACTGTCTGTGTGGTCAGTTCTTCCCAAGTAATTGGGCAATAAAGGGGGTTTTAGTTGTCTTTAATTGTTTCTTCTAATGTTTGGAGTTTTTCTTTTATAATACACTGATCTGAAATAATTAGATTTATTGGTATGTCTTTGTACAGATTTTCAAAATGTGCTCTCCATCTGGAGACCCTGAGTCTGTTTTTCCTTGCCCCTGTTGCCAAGTGCTTGCTCATGGTGGGATTTGTTGGGTTTCTCTAATATTATTAAGAGTACAGTTTAGACCTGCTCTATAGGAAAAGTGCAATGAGATAACTTCTGTCATGAATTGGAGCTATATAAATAAAATTGAATTGAAAATAAATTTAATTGGAGTTTAATTTGTCTTAGGCATCTCACATGATCCTATCTGCTTATCAAGTGCTCCTATATGGAATTGGAAACTCTTAAGCTTGGGGCAAACTTGAAGACTAGCTGAAACCTACAAAGACTGGACAAACCACAAACTTTGTTTCCACCAACTTGCACAGATTTTTTAGTCTTTGGCAGTCAGGAAGGAGCATAAGCCTTACGAATTACTAAATTCACTAGACAACACACTGAACGTTAGTTACGAACCGTAACTCCAGATTCTATGAGTATAGGTGCAGCCCTCTGAGGCTATCGCTGGTGGGTTTATCCCTCGCTCGGGTAGCACTGAAGACTTTTAGTCCACACCCGCTTACTACATGGGTCCCACCTTGGTCTCACCTTGTATATAAATTGAGCTACGTAACTAACGTTCTTTTTCGTATAGGCTTCTATTGCTAGTGGGATAAGGGCAAAGCACAATATTGTCCATGCCCTACTGAGTCCATACAGTACCCACAAGCACATACGCACACCCACTTCACGAAAAAAACCTTACCAGTCTATACCAGTCCGTGAAGGAAGAAGAGCTTTGGCGTGCTGCTGTTAGCTGGCCATGTGGATGAGCCAGGCGGTAGAGCTGGATATCTTCACTGATTTCCCGAATTGTTGCGATTCCGATTCACAAGGTTTCGATTCAATTTACAATTCAATTTGATTTGATTCAATATTGATTCGGTTAGGGATATGTTAGTAACAATACCAATTTTGCTTGGATATGAAAGAGATTCTCAGAGAACTAATGCTGTAAATTGTACAAGGAACCCTCTAACTTGGTGCATTATTAAAAATATTAATGTTTACATTAAGAATTGACCCTTTAAATCACCTATAACAGAGCTGATATTTCCACTCAATCGCTCCAGTGTTTACCCAACCATTACATTATATATAAATATTAAGAAAAAAAGTATTGCATTTCTAAATTCTAAGTGCTGTTATTTCCACCTTATAAGAAAAAAAGGTAGATTGTTAGAAAGATTGTGCATAGATTGTTTGTTTGATTACTGCTCAGTCAGTCAGGTGAACCTGTATACCTGAATGGCAGATTTTCACTCGACTCATAAAATTGTAGAATTTTAGGGTTATTCCCGCTTTAATACCGTATGGTTATACATTAACATTTATACACACTGTTTGTGAACTTCCTTCTCCTTACGTTCGGCGCATCTATGTGCTGTTTTTAGCTCAGAGAAAGAGTTCATCAAGCTAGCAGCACAACACGTGAAAGCAGCCAAATCTGTAAAGTTTCCCCAAGTATTCTAGTATTGCACACTTGGTGCACCTTCTGATCCTGGAGAGGAGCAACTAACACTGGTGGCTGGGGTCCAACTGCAGCTTGGGGGAAACCGGCTACATTCCAATTTCAATTTATTTATTTATTTATATAATGCCAATTCATAACAGAAGTTATCTCATTGCACTTTTCCTATAGAGCAGTACTCTTTATAATATTATTTACAGAGACTCAACAAATCCCACCATGAGTAAGCACTTGGCAACAGTGGCAAGAAAAAACTTCCTTTTAACAAATAGAAACTTCAGGCAGAACCAGACTCAATGGTGGGCGGCCATCCGCTGCTGAGAGAGCGAGAGAGAGAGAGGGGTACAATGAAAATTCCACTATAGGAATAATAATGACAATAATAGTAACAGAGCCAATAACAACAACTGTAGTAGCAGCTGTCGGGCAGGAACACGGGGGCAGCAGGTGGGCCACAACCAAAGATCCTACTCTTTAAGCCTACTCTTAAATGAGGAGATGATGTCTGCCTCCTGAACCCAAACTGGGACCTGATTCCACAGGAGAGGTGCTTGATAGCTAAAGGCTCTGGCTCCCATTCTACTTTCGGAGACTCTAGGAACCACAAGTAACCCTTCATCCTGGGAGTGCAGTGTTCTAATTGGGTAATAAGGTATTATGAGCTCTTTAAGATACAATGGTGCCTGACCATTAAGAGCTTTGTAGGTGAGGAGAAGGATTTTAAATTCTATTCTGGATTTTACAGGGAGCCAATGCAGAGAAGCTAATATTGGAGAAATATGATCACTTTTCCTAGTTCTTGTCAGTACACGTGCCACAGCATTCTGGATCATCTGGAGGGGACTTAAGGGACTTATTCGGGCAGCCTGATAATAGGGAATTGCAATAGTCCAACCTAGAAGTAACAAATGCATGGACTAGTTTTTCTGCATCATTTTGAGACAGGATGTGCCTGATTTTTGCAATGTTACGTAGGTGAAAGAAGGCAGTCCCTGAAGTTTTTTAAAGGATAGATCCTGGTCAAAGATAACTCAGAGCTTCCTTACGGTGGTACTGGAGGCCAGGGCAATGCCATCTAGAGCAACTATATCTTTAGATAACGTGTCTCAGAGGTGTTTGGGGCAAAGTACAATAACTTCAGTTTTAAAATAATTAGCATGGCATGCTTGAAGTTTACCTAACTGGTTAGGTTCATCTGGCTTGATAGATATAATTGGGTATCATCTGCATAACAATGAAAGTTTATGGAGTGTTTCCTAATAATATTGCCTAAAGTAAGCATATATAAGGTGAATAGAATCTGTCCAAGCACAGAACCTTGTGGAACTCTGTGACTAACTTTGGCATGCACGGAGGACTCACCATTAACATGTACAAACTGAGATCGATCTGATAGATAGGATTTAAACCAGCTTAGTGCGATTCCTTTAATGCCTATTGAATGTTCCAGTCTCTGTAATAGGATGTGATGGTCAATGGTGTCGAATGCAGCACTAAGATCTAACAAGACAAGTACAGAGACAAGCCCACTGTCTGATGCAATTTAAAGGTCATTTGTAATTTACACCAGTGCTGTGCTATGATGCACTCTAAATCCTGACTGAAAATCCTCAAATAAAGTATTGTTAGAAAGTCACACAACTGATTGGCGACTGCTTTCTCAAGGCTCTTGGAGAGAAAGGGAAGGTTAGATATAGGTGTATAGTTGGCTGAAACCCCTGGATCAAGAGGGGACTTTTTGAGAAGTTTAATTACAGAAAAGGCATATATTAAAAGATCGATCTCGGATTTTAAAAGATTTGATATCGGATAATTCAAATGAAGATCGATTTGAATCGGAAAATCGATTTTTTTCTTTTCTTTTTTTTTTTTTTTTTTTAAACCTAGCCCCACCAGGCGGGGAAGAATTTTGGTTCCAATTGAAGAAAAGTTCTTGCTGTGCAGTCCGTTTGTGCAGATGGAGGAACTAGTTGCTCCATATGTTGTTCTCCTCAAAGTTAGCTGCTCGGCACTTAGCTACTTTGTACCTCTAGTCTCCGGTCCGAGAGGCGGGTGGAAAGAGAGATTGTTTTACTCTTGGATAGTTGTTTGCTAACCAGGAAGCTTAAGAGAAATGGAGGCGCTTGTGTTGAGGCCTAAACATTTGTCCTTTTGTCAGTGGATTCGCGTTGAGCAGACCATGCCGAGGTTCAGCAAACCATCAGGTCCGGGTGTAAGAGCGAGGAGAAAGAGAGAGAATAATGGCCCACTGATCCTTTTATTGACCTGGTGACATCACAGGTCACAGGTCAGACTGACCAATGGTAGCTGGAGGCTGGGTGAATTCTGGGGGATTGTGAGAAACTGAGTTCTATGGCTCTCCTTTGTTTACAAAAGAAAAAGAGCATGCGGTCTCATAATGAAAAGTTCAGTTAAAGTCCCACAAATGAACAAATTCATCTGTGGAGTGCCAGTGGTCCCAAAACTGTACTGGGTCCGAGGTGGACTTGAGCCGGCGACCCTCACGACTGAGGCTACTGCCACCCCCTAAAGCCATTATAACTTTGCTGTAATAATTGTTATCATTACATAAAACTGCTATAATCAAAAAATATTCTTAAAAGTTAGTCTTAAAAGGTAGCACTAAATTTAAGGCAGTAAATGTCCATTTATTTTTACCTATATATGATGTCCAAATCATTGCAAGTTCACAGGAAGGATCAGAAGACATACTGTAAGAGGCACCTATGTAATAGAAATTCAATTCAGAACAAATTCAAAACAGAAAAGTGCATGACTTTGTACAGTATACATGTGGGAGGATACTTTATTTACATTCAGGTAAACAGCAAAATGACACAATGTATAGTGGCAGGTCACAGTCAGACAGCAGAGCACCACATGAACACACACTGTTCGCTTCCACAATCAGCAATGTTTAAAGGAGCAGAAAATGTATTCAGAATCGTTCTGTTTGGTCATTAATGTGCCTTTGGTAGATCACAGGTATTAGAGATCCTCGGGGATCAATAAAGTATTTCTGATTCTGATGAATGTGTAAGTGTTGGAATGGAGCTCTAATACCTCTTCCAACACTTACACATTCATGTTGAGGAGTAATAGGCCACTGGTATGATAAAGTGTTACTATGAAGCCTCAGCTAAGCTTTGCTTAACTGCCACTAGGGTTGAACAATTTGAGGATATTGTGGTGGAAATCTGTGTTAAATAAAGATGAACCCCTAAAAACTTTGGGGAAGTTTATTTCAGCATCTGCAGATGGGCTCAGCATACAGAGATCGTGGTCTCCACAGCAAAGAGCCAAGAGCTCTGTTTGAGCAGTTAGCACCTGCCATCAGTGTGTGATTGGGGTGAATGTGATATGTAGTGTGAAGTGCTTTGAGTGGTCGGAAGACTAGAAATGCGCTATACAAGTTCAGTCCATTTACCATTAACCATAAAGTATAGCAAACAAACAAACATTTGACACATTTCCACTAAGGCCTATCATGGTTACACTTCATGACATACAGTATAAATCATGCAAATAGAGGGGAAAACTCCCCAAACTCCTTCTCTGTTACAGCATTAACAGTATACAGTAAAACAACACATACCTGACATATTGTTGTATCATTTGCTGATGTAAGCTGTCATAGTTTCGGCAAAAAATATTTATCTGCCTTAAGCATCTTTTCTGTTGACGTTAGCGTAGCCCTCTTCATGTATATTATCAGAATCAGAATCTGATTCTGAGAAAAGTACTCCTAGTTATTAGATTTGCAGAAAGATAATATTAATAATTATAATAACAACAATAAAAATAATAATAATGATGGAATTTCCTGCTCAAGAGAAACACATTTTTCCCCCAGTTCAGATTCTGCTCTGCTCCACAAAGAGTCAAAGAATTTGTGGTCTTAAAAGATGGTGTTTGGACAATACATTCTGCTTTTTACGATGACACACAAATATTTTAATAGTATCATGCTGTTTAATACTTTGTAATGCAATGTCCCATATTATACAGTTTTAATTGCCAGCCACTGTTAAAAATACATACATCAGACAGTGTGGTTATATACTCATTATCTCCTCTTTTTTCATGTATGGCTACTTCGAAATACAGGAATAAAATAACCCCTTTTGTCATCTGATAGTAAAGTGTGATGGCAGACAGGTGGATTGGTTAAGAAAGCTGCTGAGCAGTCATTGCAAACAGTGCCAATGCTGCCACCGTGCACTTGAACAAGAGACCCCAGTTAAACTGTTGTCACTAAAGGTTGAATCAATTTTCTTCACATAATATATCAATAGCACAATGATAATTGCACCATACTGTTGCACCAATACAATCAGTAAAATATTTGGTGGCAGCCGCGAGAAACTACAACAACAGCGGTAAATGTGTGTCATGCTGCACAAACCCTGCTAACTAGATCGGATAGATTTTGGCTAATTCTACATTGAGATTTGACTTATTTTGAATTTCAAGCTTACTGCCTGCTACTTAAGAGAAGAACTAAGAAATGTGAGTGACTGGTTGCCAGCTGGCTCTGTTTTAGAAGCCATTGAAGTTAACAGAGGAATAACTGGCTAACTCAGCAACACTCATGAAACCACCATTGACATTTTGTGCAAAGATCGAATAACATTGATTATTGCACTATTACCATTATGCAAATCTACTGTTTTTCTTGATGTAAATCACAAACACATAGTTAAGGAACAGGGGACAGTATAAGTCAAAATCATAGTTCACAGTTCTCCTTGGTTGGGCTGCTATAAAATGATGATCTATTTATTTGCATTTACTTTACAGTTTATATGTGTAGTGCTGATCATGACTTTTATTTGTCCAGGCAGTGGCTTGGTATGTGTGTGTGTGCGTGTGGTGGTGGTGGTCGTGGTGGGGGTACTGTACCTCCAACAACAGAGGCTTCATTGCAATCTAAATAGCAGTTGTCAAATGCCATCCAGAGCTGTAGGCTGGTGGTATTTAAGCTTTCTTGCTGAGGAGACTCATCAAGCATATATTTTTATGACTCTGCATTTTTGATTAATTGAAAATTCATCAATTTGAATTAGGTATTTGACTGACTTGTTATTTTCCAACAAATATTTTGGACTACCACATAGCAAAACATAGCATCACAGACCTATTATTGGACCTACCAGTCCAATAAAGCTGTTTATAATTTGGGAAACACACTTGGGTGTTTTCATACTACCACTCTGCATCCTGACCCAGTCACTGAATAACACTGTTGTAGATATTTACATATAGATTATATGTGTGTATCTTTTCATCATATCCTCTTACAGTCGCTGCTGTGCTTTGTGTGGGTGTCTTTCTGAGCACCCAGGCACCTCACCCCCTCCAGCAGCATGGGAGTCCCGTGATGTGGGTCTGGACAGAGGAAGAGAAAATGATGAGGGCAAAGGGGATAGAGAGATGCAGACAGATAGAGAGAGAAAAACCTGTGTGTTAATCAGTTTGCTATTCACTCCTGGTACTACACTTGTCAGGTGTCAGGCTCAGGACAAGATAGCACTGAGTGCATTATGGTGCCTATACCATGACCACTTACCAAAGAAAAAAGCAGGCTGAACAGTGTGTAAATGGGGTTTGGTAAACTCTATGGCAACTACATTTATTTCCTACTATACTGCACCACTGAACACAGTCCAAAAAGCTTATGTTATTATTGGATTATCCAGTCGCAGAGAGAAAGCAGTGTAGAAAGAAAGTCTGTGTGCAGGTATTCATGTACTCTGTTATCTCTAAATCCCATACTAATTCTATACTGCTAATATACCATTAGTGTAGAAGAATACCATTTTGTACTAACAGGGATCAATCAAGGATCAAGTCGTGCCCTGACAGACATCAATAAAACTGTGACCTTTGAAAGCCACTGTCAATTAAACTTCATGAAGAGAGTTATATGTTTTCTAAATACTTAATATCGTAGTTTTCTGAGATCTTCCTGGAACTGTTTTACTACTCTTTACAGCTGGGAGCATTGCATCATGGAAGTAGCTGTGTCCCAGTTCCATACTACATACAAATTCTAGTCAGGTTTTGAGTCTGTAGTGTGTTCTCACTGGACAAGTGACAGAATTAAGTATACTCAATAAAGCCAGAATGCAGATTAAAAAATGTGCTGACTTTTGAGTGTGCTGTTGATGTATTTGTAACACAATGTGATGCATAAAGGACATGTAGGAGGACATAAAGGACATGTAGGAGGACATAAAGGACATGTAGGAGCTGAATCTAAGCTCTGTGGAGCATAGATTCATTCATGCTTCAATCATTGGCTCAGGGTGTGGTCACACTGGATTTCGCTCCCCATTATTTTCTGTAAGAAATGCCATGAGTGTAATCTGATTGAACTTTGACATGTATGGCTCTCCAGTGTCCAGCCAGTTTGAAAGAGGGGTGCAATTGACCTCTCATTCAGGAAATATTGTTTATATACATTCTTGTTTCTATAACTGCATGGCGAAATAATACAAACAGCAAAAAAAGTAGGATGCTGCTTCGCTGTTTACAAGCCTGTGCGCACAATTTCCTGTCCTGCCTGCTTTTCGCCACACCACGCGATCTGACCAGCTGACTAGTGAAGTCCAATGATATTACTGCAGGCGTACAACAGGCCATTATAACTCGACTCTTATCTCTACAGGCCTTTTACTACAGCAGATATTTTGACTTTTCATAGTAAAAGCACAGGTGGTAGTAATAACTTTAATGATGGCTCTGTTCTATTCAAGAGTCCCAGCCATGACAGTGTGACAGTGACCCAGCATGCATAACACCAGGTCCCTAAAACTGAAAGAGCTAAATGGAATTCAGCCATCATTCACTTTTATTATTTACACCTGTTCTCTTCCTACTGCGACATGTCAAAATGTCTCCCTCCACAATCCCACCCTCCTCCTTATGTGCTTGCTATTGTTGGTCTAACTAAGACTTAATGTCCATGTACTGTATGTGTTAATTAGGGCATATTAGTTCTTCCAGCAGAATCCTCATAGCTGCTTTGATTCTTTGGGAGCTCCCTCAACGAGCAGAGCCTTTTCCGCTAAAACTGCATAACCATTTGCTAAAAGTGGTCAATTCTGGTCAAAGTGTCTATGACTGAATTGTGAGTGGTGGTGAAACAGAAACATCTCAGAAAATAAAAATCAGTAACATATCTTTGCAAAAGAAATTTGCTGTGTTTGTGAATTTAAATTCAAAAGTTGCAGTTTGACTGACGTGTGTCGGTGAAAGTACTCAAACCTGCTTAGAATTAGCATGCCATTTAGACACAGCTTTATTGTGTGTGTGTGTGTGTGTGTGTGTGTGTGTGTGTGTGTGTGCTAGCACATACCAATGACCCTGGCCTGGAGTCTGACCTTCAGACTGTTGTCTTTTCTCCCTCTGGTTACAAGAGTGATCTCCTCCTGCAGCACCCCCTCCTGGTGAGTCCTGTACTCACACGTTACTTTTACTCCTCCTACAGAGAGGGAGGGAGAGGGATCATCACTTTCTACATATACATTTACTTACACTACTTTGTTTTTTACTTTATTTACTTTTACTTTATTACTCCACTAGAGCAGCCTTGCATGATTCAGAGTTCAAAAAAAGACTGGCCCTTTATGCAGCCCCTCAGTTCATCCTCTGTCTGAAACATGCCGGTTTAGCTCCTGGCTCTTTAAGGCCCTGTCCCTAAAAGCCCACTTTCTTCTGATTGGCCAACTTCCGGAGGCCTACGAGGGGCAGCACCCAGTACTTGTGAGCCACACTACCCACACTGCCTCATCCTCTTGCCGGTGTGCTTGGCTGCTATAGTAACTTAGCTTGGAAAATAGCGATGGGGCACTGAATTAGGTTGGAAAAATGACAGACCAGCCCGAGCGGAGTGTTTCTGGGGCCGGTGTAGGTGCCAGATATGCTCGGCCTGGCAGATCTGCTCGGGGCCTCACTGATTACTGTACAAAAACACACAACTTTTATAACTTTCACTGATTTTGGTGAAGCTGGATCATACTTTATGGAGTTTCTAGATGGACAGATTGCTTTAAAATAACCGCTAACTGCTGCTAATTGTAGCTGCCATTAGCTAGTTAGCTCAGTTTGCCAAGCAGCTACTTAGCCGTGCATTAGCTAGCTGACTGCCCGGACTGGGAGCTCGACCACCAGTTTTGGTGTTTACACCGCTGGCACAGCTGTGCCTGGAGCAGATCATGAGTAGATGACCGTATAAGGACATCTGTGTTGAGCTGAGGTCAGCTCGCCACGAAAGCAGAAAAAAAACATTGCAAACCCAGTTTTCCGAGCAGTCTGAAGCCTGAGCGTTTGGCTCACAGGTTTTACTTCTACATACGTTTGTTTTTGTAGAGAATTTTTGCCTTTATTTGATAGGAACAGCTGAAGAGAGACAGGGAATGTGGGAGAGAGAGAGGGGGGATGACATGCAGCAAAGGGCCGTGGGCTGGATTCAAACCGGGGCCGCAAGGACTCAACCATGGTGCACGCACTCTACTACCAGGACACCCCACTTCTAGATACATTTACCTCATTATTTGAAACTTTGGCCATGTTTAATATGAACATCTGACATTGTATATATGTCAGAAAATAATGGAAAGCATAACAGCTCCCCTTTAACTGTAACCTGTTTAAGGGAAGACCTGGTCTGATTAGGAGAGATGGCATTCATCCGACTTTGGATGGAACTGCTCTCATATCCAGGAATCTGACTGAGTTTATTAGTGGACCAAAACCATTTTTTTCAAACCGTTATTTATTCAGGGAAATTTCACTGAGAGCAGTGCTCTCTTTTGCAGAAACGCCCTGATCTCATTCACACTGTTACACACATTCATAGTCTAATCTGCTGGCCACTGAGCACCTCCACCGGAGTGGTTGGGGTTAAGGGTCTTGCTCAAGGGCACCTCGGTGTGGGTAATGAGGGAGGGGCAAGCGCTGCCTTTTCACTTTCCCACCCAGATTTATCCTTCCGGTCCGGGGATTCAACCGAGGATATCCCGGTCACAAGGCCCCATAGTGGCGGTGTCTGCCCCCAGAACACTTAAATTAATTAAATCAAAACTAAACACCTAATAAAAATGAACACCACCGCTGCAATAGTACAACTAAATAAGAGGCTTAAATGTGGCCTCTTAGACATCAGATCTCTAAAGCTGTACTAGTGAACGATTTAATATCAGATTATTATATTGATTTATTTTGTCTTACTGAAACCTCCACTCCGCCCAGTCATATTACTGCTCACATTCCTTGAGGCACCGGCCGAGGAGGTGGTGTAGCGGATAGAAGGCTTAAATGCATTAAACTGATCATATCGAATTACCTTCATTTTGGTAAGAGGAAGGAACACGTTTATACTCACTTATCAGAATAAAATTATCAATTTAAATAATAATCAATTTAGTCTCGATCTGAAGTTGCTACAGAGTTCTTGTCTCAGGACAGTGACCGGAATATTTCATACACACAAAAAACACAATAGCCAAGTCCTTTATAAATGTTAATTTAACTAACTACACACACACACACACACACACACAACTATAACTACTCGACTACACAATCACAAATAACTACTAGACACATAAATGACCAGATAAGGGGGGGAAGGTGTGTCCCAGGTCTACTGAAGATGAGAAGGTTTTGAAGTGCAGAGGAGAAGAGGGCAAGACATAAGAGCTGTGGACAAGAAGTTTCTCTTGTCTTAAAATCTTCTGTAAGAGGGGACGGGGTTGTTTGTGTTAAAGGCGTGAAACTTCACTCCCACCCTATCTTATTATAATTCTTTCTAATGAATTAATAAAGTTTTAAGTTTCATTCTCCCATGTTAAAGCTTGGTCTCATTAGTTGTTGGAAGGCACCACACACTTATGAATAAAACGGGATATTATCTACTTATCTACGCAAGATCTCAGTTGAATCCAAACACTGGATTCCTATTGGACAGGACACGCAATACAGCACATGAAATCCCGGCGCATCGCTATGACGTCATCACCTCTACAAAGCCTGGCACAACAGACTATCCGACGCCTTTCCCACTGTAACTCTGATTACTACAGGAGGCGCATCGTGTCCTTCCGTTGTGACCTCGGTCTCAGAAGACGCTTTCACGTGAACTTTAACTCCCTAGGAAGAGTCTCAACTCGCTGGATGAGCAACAGACTGTTTTGTGTTCCGTTGAACACACTTTTGGATCCTGATCATTATTCCCCACAACGATCCCGTACCTGCAGAAGGAAGAGACACAGACTGACTGGTTTCTTGCTGCCGAGCCTCTCTCTCCCCACCGACGTCGACTACTGCTCCCCTCTGCTGCCATTTGAAGGAACAGTTCCGCCGTTGAAACTGCCAACAGCGCTGACCCAGCGCCGTCAGTATCCGAGCCTTGAGAGGATTTCACCAGACAACCAGACGGAATGACGCATTAAATCGCTGTCAAGAGCGATCTCAAGTAAGAGGCTTGTGTCTAGGCAGAGATAGATTTAATAACTGTGTGTTATTTCATCTGAGCTTCACTGTTGTGAATTGTGCTGTGCTTATTTTGGAAAGTAGTGGACCGACGTGTCCCGTTTTGCTGCGTGTTTTTCTTTGTGCTTAGCACATTCCATTTTGTGTCGGTACAACGCCACTGGACCGCTGGACTAACTGTGTTAGTTTTAGCTTTTTCAAGCTTATCAGTTCTCTGGACAGGGCTGTTTATGGCTCAGAGGCCAACTCTCAGAAAAGTTCAATTATTATATCTATAAGGATGAACAGGTTCATCTGAGTCGGGGTTGATCACGCTACAGTGGAGTTGCAGCCATCTTCGACTAAAGCCTATTAATCAACCCTAAACCTAAACTAAATCATAACTCATTCAAAAGCCTTATTTTTAGCCTTTCACTCCCAACCTGGAAAACACTACAGCCAATTCTATTTGTTATAGTTTACCGTGCTCCTGGTCTCTATTCAGAATTTTCATATTCATGTGGACGTTGATAATGATAAGCGATGGATTCTGTCAGTCAAAGTACAAGGTAATTTATTTATCATTTTACAGGTTGTACAACGAAATTAGTTTGTAATCCCTTCATGTTACACACATATAAATTTAATTATCTGTTATGTTCTATTAGAATAGGGTAACATCTTTTAAATAAAATTAAATAAAACAATATATACAGTTATTTGTATACAGTACATTACACCCAGGAAATAATTCTGCAGTAGATTTTTGGAATTCGGATCTGGTGGAATGTAAACAGCAGATAGAGATAGTGATGATACTATGGTTTTCATCTTCATATAAAAAGCTCGACATTTGGGAAACAGTGTCTGTCCACTTTGCCTGCGTTTGAGGACCAAGTAATTATCGATGTAAACACAGAGTCCTCCTCCTTTCATCTTGCTGGAGTCTTGCGCTCTGTGAGCTCGGAACACGGTCCGCCCATCAAGTGCTTGATCCAGGATGTTGATGGAGCAGGTCTCTGTAAAGATATGGGCACAACAGTATCCGATGTCCCGTTGCTTGGCCAGACTGAGTCCCATTTCATCCAGACCAGACATTACCCGGGAGCAGCCTTAAATCCAAGCTGGGCCAGTATGGCTCCTATCCTGGCTCTCTTTCCTCTCCTACTGGGGTGATCACAGCACCTGCAATCATGCCTGGTCTGGTTGATCTGGCTGGGTGGTCCACTGCTCTTGCACTGAAACCCCGGCCTTCCTTTTCCAATGATGACGATGATGTATTTCTGTCATAGGTAATATTGTTTAAACAAGCAAAGCATCTACATGCGCAGCCGTTGCTATAGCCTTGTTCTGGCATCGAAATGTAACATTCAATAGTCTTTCCACAGAATCCTTTTTTATCTGACCATTATTTACTAAGTTTTGAACTCCTATTACTGGACTACACGGCATAGGTAAACATTCCTACACTACATGTCTATCTGATAGTGCTGTAGCTAAATTTAAGGAAGTGATTCCATCGGCATCTAATTCAATGCCTTGTTTCAATATAATAGAGGACTCCCATTCTAACTTCAGTCCCTCCCAAATTGATCATCTTGTTGATAGTGCTGCAGGCTCACTACGAACACCCCTCTAAAAAAGAAGATAATAAAACAAAGGTTAGCTCCATGGTAAAACCCCCAAACCCACAAATTAAAGCAAAAATTGCGAAAACTTGAAAGGAAATGGTGTTCTACCAATCTGGAAGAATCTCGCTTAGCAGGAGGATTCTGTGCAAGATAGTCTTAGAACATATAGGAAGGCCCTCTGTAATACCAGAGCAGCCTATTACTCATCATTAATAGAGGAAAATAAGAACAACTGGACGTTTCTTTTCAGCACTGTAGGCAGGCTGACAGAGTCACAGCTCTACTGAGCCATGTATGTCATGTAATTATTAGAAACAAAATTCATCACCTCCTGCCCTCAACTGGTAACATTTTATCTTCAAACACAGGAACCTTAGAAACAGCTGTAAAACCTGATTTATATTTTGACTGCTTTGCTCCTATCGACCTTCTTCAACTATCTTTGATGATTAATTCATCTAAGTCATCAACCTGTCTCTTGGACCCCATCCCAACTAGGCTGCTTAAAGAAGTTTTACCCTTAGTTAGCACTTCTTTACTTGATATGATCAATCTGTCTTTATTAATAGGCTATGTACCACAGTCTTTTAAAGTAGCTGTAATTAAACCTCGTCTTAAAAAGCCCACTCTTGATCCTGGGGTTTTAGCCAACTATAGACCTATATCTAACCTTCCCTTTCTCTCTAAGATCCTTGAGAAAGCAGTCAACAATCAGTTGTGTGACTTTCTACATAACAACAGTTTATTTGGATTTATATTGGATAGGATTTTCAGTCAGGATTTAGAGTGCATCATAGCACAGAGCCCGCACTGGTGAAAATTACAAATTACCTTCTAATTGCATCAGACAAAGGACTTGTCTCTGTACTTGTCTTGTTAGATCTCATTGCTGCATTCGACACTATTGACCATCATATCCTATTACAGAGACTGGAATACAGAATTGGCATTAAAGGAACCACACTAAGCTGGTTTAATTCCTATATATCAGATCAATCTTGTACATGTTAGCGATGAATCCTCCATGCACACCAAAGTTAGTCTTTGAGTTCCGCAAGGTTTTATTCACCTTATATATGCTTCCTTTAGGCAATATTATTAGTAAACACCATAAACTTTCATTTCTATGCATGATACCCATTTATATCTATCGATCAAGACAGATCAAACTAATCAGTTAACTAAACTTCAAGCATGCCTTAAGGACATAAAAACCTGGATGACCTGCAATTTTCTGAAGTTAAACTCTGACAAAACTGAAGTTATTGTACTTGGACCCAAACACCTCCGAGACACGTTATCTAAAGATATAGTTGCTCTAGATGGCATTGCCCTGGCCTCCAGCACCACCGTAAGGAATCTTATCTTTGATCAGGATATGTCCTTTAACTCCCACATAAAACAAACTTCAAGGCACATCCTGTCTCAAAATGATGCAGAAATACTAGTCCATGCATTTGCTACTTCTAGGCTAGATTATTGCAATTCCTTATTATCCGGCTGCCCGAATAAGTCACTTAAGACTCTCCAGTTGATCCAGAATGCTGTGGCACGTGTACTGACAGAAACTAGGAAAAGAGATCATATTTCTCCCGTATTAGCTTCTCTGTACTGGCTCCCTGTAAAATCCAGAATAGAATATTTAAAATCCCTAATAGTCAGGGACCACCATCTCCACATTTAAGATGTATGATATAGGAAATATGATGATGGTGAACAATTTAAATATTCCCCAGGGAATTGATGCCCTCTTAAACTACTTGTTTAGTCATAGACAAGCTCTGTGAGAACTCAAACATAAAACTTCCCCCTGTCCCTCTTCCTGTTTTCACTTTCTTTGGAACCTGAACAAACATCTGCCAGAACTCAGGAATGACATCAAAGGGAAGTTAAGTGACAATGGGCCAATTTATAACCATCACTAATCCACCCTCAGGATGATTATCTGGACGTCATCAATAACCCATACAGGGAACAAGGAACAAAAGAAACCAACCTTGCAATTAAGAGTCAAATGTACATTAACTGATATACCACGTTTAATTAATGTTATAGGCAGAATGTGAAGCTCGATTTCAACATGCTGATTTTGATGCAGGAACTGAACTAACAAGAACCTGCCACACTTCTCTTCACTCCTCAGAGTGCATGTGTGACTGCTCAGGGGTTGGTTCTTCCCCCGTCTTCTTACAGAAGACAGAAAGACCAAATTTTAACCTGATGATTGCACTAAATGAAAAGTCAGGATCACCAACGTCTTTAGGATGAATTGTATGGGATCCATGAATGTCTGTACAACATTTGTGCACCTACATTTGTACTAAACAAAAGTGACAGAAATGTATATCAATATTTGACAGGGTAAGTGAGAAAGGAAAAGTCAGGGGATCACCATAATTAGGATTCATCCTCTGGACACCATGGCTAGCTCTACAAAATAGCATGGCAATCTATCCTTTAGTTGTCAAGACATTTCACTAAAAGACAAGGCTGTGGCTCAGGTGGTAGAGTGGGTCATCTGCTGATCACAGAGTTGGCGGTTCAATCCCCACCTCCACATGTCGAAGTGTCCTTGGGCAAGACATTGAACTCCAAATAGCTCCCGATGGTTTGCCAGCAGCTCGATGCGTGAATGGGTGAATGAATGGCATAAATGTAAAAAAAAAATAATAATAAATCCATTTTTCATCAAAGTTAGTAGGCTTCATCCTCTGGGGACCATATCATCAGATGTCATCTGATAGTTATTGAGATATTTCAGTCTGGACCAAAGTGGTGGACCAACTGACTGACAGACCAATAAAGATATCAAAGATATGGTTAAAGAAAGGTATGTCTAGGAGCATTTTTGCTTGATTGACAGCAATCCCGGCCTATCACACTGGCTACCACTTGCTCATTTCACCGTAGCTCCTTTGCTTAGTTTATATTTTAATGCTCCAGTAACTGACAAGATGGTGGTGAGCCATCCAAAATCATTGGCCCAATTAGAATATTGGTAGTCATTGATCAGTCCAGTAATCTGACCATAAACCTGCATGTGTTACCAAAGTGAGGCAAGTCTGAAACCCCCAGAGGTCAGCTCATATTTGCCTTTGTGTCCGTGGGTATGTGTGTGTGTTGTAATCAGAACTTCCACTGATGCACAGTCTCTTGGCTACTGTCTGACGACATCAGAGCTTTAACCTCTGTGTCCTCCACTAGATTGTGAAAAGACTCAGAAGGGGGGAAACAGAATAATTCTAAAGAGAGGCAAATGGATAGACGGGGCAATAAGTCAATCAGCACACTGCACACAGCCAGTCTGGCAAGCCATTATCAGACCAAGAGGCAGACAACCAAGCAGTGAGGAAGCCTCCGGTGTAGACTTGATGAAAACCTCCCTATCTCAACCAACCATCCATACATCCATTCATGCATAGTAACCAGCTTGCTCTCTTTAAGTAGCTCTGCATCAGGTTTTATCATCTGTCACTATACCTGCCAGTTTTGACACAATTTGAGGCAAGCCTTTTCCCTGCTAGCAGTAGTGCCTAAAAGTGTGAATGCCCCTCAGAGAATCTGTTCATCTGTCCATCCAACACTTTGGTGAGATACAGATGGGTGACAAATGAAAGGAAAAAGAAACATGAAGTGTCTTAGTATGTAGTCAGGCCACCACGAGCATCTATATTATATTTGCTCTTATGGAGATGGTGGTGGAGAGCATTGTCTTACACGTTGGTCCAAAATCTTCCACAGGTGTGAAACTGGGTTGAGATCTGGTAACTATAAAGGCCGTAGCATTTTATTCACATCATTTTCATACTCACCAAACCATTCAGTGAGCCCTGGTGCACGGAAGCATGTGCATTTGATGTTTCTCCAGTCTTTTACTCAGGTTTTCCCTTTAATTTGTCCCCTGTCTGTACATATCCATGGTCCTCAAAGGACAATGACTCATGATTTTGGTGACCCTCTGACCTTTCATTTGGTGCCACCATTGGTTCAACATTTCTACTAGTGCACGAGAAATACCAAAATCTCATGGGCAGATTGCCATAGAATTTACTGAGCACATTCATGCTCACAAAGGAATAAACGCTTTTGATTTTAGTGACCATGGCCTTTCCTTTTGTACCACCCTCAGGCCAACGTTCACATTTTTAGCCCCACTACTGGTGAGGTTATGTGGCTGTGTTTAGACTGTATTATAGTCAGTCGCCATTGCTCTTGTCCATTCGCCTGCTTGTATATACATCCACAGCCCTGCACAGCTGCGTCTCTCTGACAGAGTGACAACTGTGATTGTGTATTAAGACACACAGGTTAGACACCCACCACCCAATCATATCAGCTATCAAGCATGACAATGATCAGACAATTGCCCAATCCTACGGCCTTCTATTTTTTAATAATAAAGTAAGGGACACATAGTTATGGAAATGCATTTGTTTGTTTGCATTGTTTGAACTTACCCTCCAGTGTGGAGTTTATACGATGGACCCAGAGGCTGGAGGACCTCCGAGTTGGAGAGGTGGAAGGACTACAGGAGAGGTCCTTGCCAAGTGTGGGGACATCAAGGATGGTGAAGACAATCTCATAACAGTGGTGGCTCTTTAGGAAACCAGCCTGGAGAGAGGAACGACAGAGTAGAGGCAAAGCGTAAAGGAGAAAGTATAGAGGAAGGAGGGGGTGGGGTAAACACAAAAATAGTGGGAGGTAGGGAGAGAGAATGATAAAAGGAGGAATAAAGCCATAAAAGAGCAGGTGTTGCTGTTGTTACAATTTCATGGTTGTGTGGTGGTGAATAACAATAATAATAAATTATTTAGGCACTATAATGCAAGCAGCATTTTTATGTTATGGGTGCCAACTGCTCATCAGTTGAAAGAAAGTAACACATTCACACACACTCACACACCGAAGGCACAGCCCTCGGGAGCAATTTGGGGTTCAGTGTCTTGCCCATGGACACTTCGACAGGTGGGCTGGGGGAAGCCAGGATTGAACCGCCGACTTTCCGATTGGTGGACGACCCGCTCTACCAATGAGTCACAGTCGCCCCCCTGCTACTTCACATAAAAGGGTTATTAATCTGCAGCAATGCATCCTATTTTATGAGTTCATCATACGTTTGGAACGTAAAATCTTAATCTGAAAAAGACAGCCAGAAGATAAATGTAGTGGAGAATATATTGGCCAAACTGTTTTTTTTTTTTTAATTAACACATAACATTAACAAACATTTTTGATAAGGTTCTCTTTAATTTGGGAATAAGATATGTGCTGAGCAAAACTCTTTCAACTTGAAAAATAAACTTCTCAGTGCTCTCTGGTGGATAAACTATGTAAAGGCAACACTCCTAAAATAACTCAAACATAACTTTGGTATTTTCTGTACTGACATTTCTTGTTACTTATCAGCTGACATATATGCCAATACAGATATATCTTTGATTAGCTTATATAGGCCAATATATTGGTTAGGCTCTACTGAAAACCTGGCTGCCAGTGTGTCAGTTGTTACAAACTCATGTTAAATTATTCAAAACCACAGAACATTTTACCCAAGTTTCCAAAGATACCAAAAGTGTCAACATTTTGGCTGAATTTAGGGAAATGTGTATAAAATGATGAAGATGAAGACATTATGAATATTTCCATTTGATGAAATGGTGTAGCCACAACAGACAGGAAGTATTGAGTATGAATATTTCATAGCTTCAATGAAGAGCTGAAATAAGATGATACACAATATGTGTGTGTGATACTGTCAAACACTGTGGAATAAGATGATTTTTCCAACCTTAAATCTACTTAACGGAAAAAACCTGTATGTAAGTACTTAGGTGCATTGTTTAAACCTGCAATAAGTGATTTTTTGGTAACTTGGGGGCAGCAGAAACAAGTTGTGAACACAACATTGACTTATCACCTTTTAAGATGATATGGTGAACTTGTTAGCAAGGAGCAATATGATCATTCATTTGGAGTTGTGTTTCTGGCCACTTCAATTCAATTTTATTTATTTATATAGCGCCAATTCATTATCTCATTGCACTTTTCATATAGAGCAGGTCTGACCGTACTCTTTATAATATGACAATTAAAATCACACTTGGCAAATGTAAGTCCAATATGCTGAAAACACTATGAGAGCAGTGAGAGTGAACCAAAACAGCTAAGTTATGGGCCGACAGCTAAACAATGAGCTGAAACTCACCATAAAGCTCCGTAAAGCTGAGGGGAGCTGCAGATTCAGCTGATAATGATCAGTACGAGAGACCCCTTTCACATTGTCAAACTGTATACACATTGTCATTTGAATCATTGTTATTATAAAAATATAGATTCTAGCCGCTTTAAGGGCCTGATATTGGCCAGGCTGTTCATCCAACACTTTGTTCCAGACCAATATATTTTAACACTTACTGATCAGATTGATGTGAGTTTTGCTGTGAATATTCACAATGCCCAGAGAATCCCTGATCATTTTGGTGACACATCTGACCTGTCATTGGGTGAATGGCTTGCACAAGTGTGACTAATTCCAATGCAAATAAGTGCATGCATATGACGGGCCATGAAGCAGCCCCTTTGGTTCCATGTACACACACACCCACACGCATTGACACACCTTGACCAAATAGCTGCCATCCTTCTCTAGGATAGCAATGAGAGTAGAGAGGTTTGACTGGTCGTCTCTCCGTGTTGGAGAGCCGGGGGGCTCATCATCGTCAGGGAAACGCACCCCACCCACCTTGGAGGTGGAGCCTGGTGACGGAGAGAAAATACAGGTTTTAAAGCGTCTCGTAATTAAGGCAGGTACAATTATGGAGATGTAATGAAATGAAAATAATGGCTAAATACAACATATCTAAATGCCCAAAGCAAAAAGAGAAAAGTGTATTTTAATAAATGTTTCATAAATTCCTGTAAAGCTGGAAACTGAAGATGCCAACAAAGATGAAGGAGAGCCGCTGTGACTCAACAGAAACATCTGGATAAATGAACAGCATGCCCACTATTTCCTACTGTACAACACCACTGTAACTAGTCTAGAACCAACTACTAACCAATGGTTTACTAGAAATGCACAAACAGGCATATGCATCTGTGCTGAAGTGGAAGATTCTCGCTTAAAAAAAAAAAAAAAGCACAGACATGAAAGTGGTACATGTCTGACTGTTGTGGTGAAGGCAGATAATTTAAAAACACATTCTTTGGTTTTGTTAGGCAGGGCTCTACAGTGCAAGTATTTCACTTGCCCCTAAAAATAGATATGTGTGAACCAGAAAAATAATTTCCGAGCACAGTGTGTGAGTAAAGATTACAACCTACAGTTTATCTCTCCCGACCAATCACAGCCTGGATGGGGCAGGACATTAAAAAAAGGCTGATGTGCTACAGCAAACCTTCGAAATGTTGAACTCATTGTTATGCATGAATGGTTATGATTATTGACCAGTTGTTACTTAGCATTAACAAATTAGAGACTAACCACCATTGCAGACCATGTTCTGCAGTCAAAGATAACACAAGTAAACACAAAATGCAGTTTTTAAACGAAGGTTGTTATTATTAAGGGAAAACAAAATCCAAACCTACATGGTCCTGTGTGAAATAGTGATTGCCCCCTAAACCTAATAACTGGTTGCTCCACCCTTAGCAGCAACAACTGCAATCAAGCGTTTGCGATAACTTGCAATGAGTCTTTTATAGCGCTGTGGAAGAATTTTGGCCCACTCATCTTTGCAGAATTGTTGTAATTCAGCCACACTGGAGGGTTTTCGAGCATGAACTGCCTTTTTAAGGTCATGCCACAGCATCTCAATAGGATTCAGGTCAGGACTTTGACTAGGCCACTCCAAAGTCTTTATTTTGTTCTTCTTCTTCGTCATCTGTCAGCCTCACTAGAATGCTGTATCAAATTCACATCTGAATCCATATAAGGTTCGGCTATTATGCAACAGATGTTGAATAAACATTCGCAAACAGTTTGCTCAACTTATCTCCACTAGGCCACTCCAAAGTCTTCATTTTGTTTTTCTTTAGCCATTCAGAGACCCCACAACAACATCCAAAGAACTGTAGGCCTCACTTGCCTCAGTTAAGGTCAGTGTTCATGACTCCACCATAAGAAAGAGACTGGGCAAAAATGGCCTGCATGGCAGAGTTCCATGACGAAAACCACTGCTGAGCAAAATGAACAGTAAGGCTTGTTTTATTTTTGCCAGAAAACATCTTGATGATCCCCAAGACTTTTGGGAAAATACTCTGTGGACTGACGAGACAAAAGTTGAACTTTTTGGAAGGTGTGTGTCCCATTACATCTGGCGTAAAAGTAACACCGCATTTCAGAAAAAGAACATCATACCAACAGTACAATATGGTGGTGGTAGTGTGATGGTCTGGTTTTGCTGCTTCAGGACCTGGAAGACTTGCTGTGATAAATGGAACCATGAATTCTGCTGTCTACCAAAAACTGCTGAAGGAGAATGTACGGCCATCTGTTTGTGACCTCAAGCTGAAGCGAACTTGGGTTCCGCAGCAGGACAATGATCCAAAACACACCAGCAAGTCCACCTCTGAATAGCTGAAGAAGAACAAAATGACCTGAATCCTCTTGAGATGCTGTGGCATGACCTTAAAAAAGGTAGTTCATGCTCGAAAACCCTCCAGTGTGGCTGAATTACAAAAAGATGAGTGGGCCAAAATTCCTCCACAGCGCTGTAAAAGAGTCATTGCTATCGCAAACACTTGATTACAGTTGTTGCTGCTAAGGGTGGCCCAACCAGTTATTAGGTTTAGGGGGCAATCCCTTTTTCACACAGGGCCACGTAGATTTGGATTTTGTTTTCCCTTAATAATAACAACCTTCATTTAAAAACTGCATTTTGTGTTTACTTGTTATCTTTGACTAATATTTAAATTTGTTTGATGATCTGAAACATTTAAGTGTGACAAACATGCAAAAAAATAAGAAAATCAGGAAGGGGGCAAACACTTTTGCATACCACTGTATATATTGGACCTTTAAAAAATTGATTTTTTCTTCAACCTCACTTCTCAATCTGCAGCACATAGCGGAGGTGCCAACCTCCACTGTCGTTATTGTAGTCGCCGTCTGTGGGCACCCAGAGCAGAGCTCTATGATAGCTACTACGTCATATTTATACAGAGAACGAACAAAAAAGGAGATTGCTTGGAGAAAAGTAAGCGAGGACTACCTGGTAAGTTCTGAAAATGTGTGTCTGTTAGTTGATTCCAGCTATCAGTTGTACTTTACTATGAACCAAGTTAGCACTAGCATTAGCCCTGATCGATCCAAACTCCATTCAGAAAACAAGCATTTTAAAAGTTGTTTGCTTGTCGTCTTGCAGACAGACCAGACAAAGCACTTTTTACAAATCGGCCTCATGAAGTAGTTATTTCAGCATCCTTTTGATCCGTTAATTGCAATTAAATCACAGCAAAATCAGTTTATTTTGGGTTCATACCGCTGTAGTAAGGCAGAAAGGGTGAATATTCGCAGGTTGTATTTACTCACAAATGATCTGGCGGTCAAACTCACATGAGTAACGCGAGGCGAATATTCCCTTCATGTTCAGAAAACGAAGCGATTTTTTGGCCTAATTACATACAAAGGCAATACAAACATGTGAATTACGAGAATTGGGCAACGCAAATTAGGCGAAAACGCGAAATTCACGTCACTCGTGTATTCGCACTAGTTGAAAATATTCAAATTTGCGCATATCGCGGGGCTTGCTGTGTGAGAAGGACAGCGTGGAGTGGAGGGACAGAGCTGTTGCTCGTCGACAGACAGCTGCTGAGTGCCGGGGAGCTCTGGAGGAATAAACACCCAGAGTCACACTGGATTCTGCTCTGGTCTGGAGCCGTTTACTGGCGGGAGGAAAGCTCAGTTTGTTTTAATCTTTTGGGATTAAAAAGCGGATTTATCTTCATTCTGGCTTCTCAACCTGTCTGCAGCAGCAAGCCACGGAAGTTCCGACTTCCACTGCTGTCTGTGGGAACCCAGAGCTCTATGATACTACATCATATTTATACAGAGACCAGACAAAACAGGAGATTGCTTGGAAAAAAGTAAGCGTGAAAGTTGGACTACCTAGTAAATTCTGAAAATATGTGTCTGTTACTTGATTCCAGCTATCTGTTGTACTTACTGTGAACCAAGTTAGCATAGCATAGCCCTGATCAATCCGAACTCCATTCAGAAAATAAGCATTTTAAAAGTTGTTTGCTTGTCGTCTTGTGGACAGACCTGACTAAGCATGAATTCAGACTTTTTACAAATCGGCATCATGATGTAGTTATTTTGGCATCCTTTTGATCAATATATTGCAGTTAAATCACAGCAAAATCTGTTTATTTTGGGTTCATCCTTGTAATTAATTACAATTATTTACTTCAACTCTTCTCTGTTTTGTGTTATTTCATTATGTGTTGAGTGCTTTCAGACAATTTCCACAACAGGATACTCCTAAATCTCTGAATTTTCTACCCCACTCACTGTTGACATGTTGTATGACAATTGTATGAAGGCCAAACTACTGCCAGTCAACAGTAGCACTCACACACACAGGCACACATGAACACAGGCAGTGTCAAACTTACCTTTTCTTCCTGTTGCCATGGTAATGTGGTTAGGAATTGGGAAGCGTCAGACAATACCTGAATGATGTCATCACTGACCTCCAGAGTATGAGGACAGACAATGACAGAGAGGGAGACAGAGAGAGACAGCACCATGTTATTTGTTTGAGCTTGTTAGGTCTGACAGTGTCAGCTTTGTGTTAAATCATTTACTAAAGCAGAAACAGAGTCTTCAAGCATGAGGTATTTTTTCTGTCCTGGGCT
Source organism: Siniperca scherzeri (assembly GCA_027580175.1). NCBI lineage: Eukaryota > Metazoa > Chordata > Actinopteri > Centrarchiformes > Sinipercidae > Siniperca > Siniperca scherzeri. The sequence goes on along the minus strand of CM050842.1, from coordinate 35,199,240 downwards.
TCATAAGAGATGGTACAGAGTGCATCTCAATCACAGGGCACTGCTGGACCAATACTGTATTGATCTTACATGTCACTCCCTTCATGTCTCACTTTGCTGTCATGCTGATATGTGAATAAACTGCATAGGTTGTGCACAGTTTCAGTTGTGTTAGAGCAGCAGGCTTGTGACTGGAGGCTTGCCAGTTCAATCCTTGGACTGGCAGGATAAATATGGGTAAGGAAAGTGAAAGAGCAGCTCTTTCCCCTCCTGTATTGTATTTATAATACAATATGTAGAATTTAAATACTTTGCACTAAAATGTCAAGATTAGGACCTGAATCCATCAACAACACTACTAAATACCCATATACATTTGTTTTCAGCTGAAAAAATGGTTTGGGGGTTTAGCCACTCTTTAAGCCACAACCACTTCCGTCACTTTGTGAGTACAGCAGAGTGCCATACCATGAATACCTTCGAGGATAGACTCTCCGAAAGTGTGCACCCTTCTCCCCATTTGGATATTTCGTTGTGTCAAGACAAGAAAGACACGCAAGACACGGAGTTCTTGGAGAGAGATCCGGGTGGCTGAGGGATGCAGCCAGGAGGAGGCTATGACAGCAGGGTTTTCATCCTGTCTTTAAGTGTGTCCCTTTGCAACAGATATAACTTTCGCCTTTAGACGTGCTCAGATGGCACATCGGACAATCTCGTTTGTTTGAAGCACACTGAGGCCTCTACCCTGTATTTCTATTTTATTACATTTCTGGGCAGTATTGGATGATAAATGATAAATGCTTTTTATATAGATTGACAATGTTTTGGCATAAAACCATCCACTCTATTCCACAGTACACATAACACAAAAAATACAAACCTATGTACAATCTCACAAAGTAGGCTTTCAATAAATACTACATTTGAAAATCTTACAACATAATGTTTGGCTGCTCTGTAAAATATCGTTTTGTTGCCATGGTTGATGTGTTTGATGCGGTAAAATATTAATAGGAATATAATATCAACTGTTTTCATATGGGCTGATAGTAGAAGTATTGTATTTATTCAATGTAAGAAGGAAATTGCATTCTTCTTCATTATATTGGGTTGGTGACAGAAATTGCAAACAGATACACCTAGGAAAATAAAACCTAAACTATGTGCGTGGTCGAGGGGCTTTTTCCTTTCTTTCTCTTTGTTCCCAGTAGCAGTGTAGCTTGAAGCTTCTATGCCATAGGAGCCCATTGGTTAACTTAGATGGTAAGCAACTTCACTGAATCTGTAATAATATATTCTTTATCCAGTTTCTATTTTTTCATATAACGGTGCTTCTCACTCAAATAGATATTTATAAACATTTTATGTCATCGCAAATGGAATCACCGACAGAATGACAGAGGGGGGGATGCAAAACAAAGTTCCTTTGTAATCAGATATTGACAGCCCACTGACCTCAGTACGCTGAGCTCTCTGCAGGACGGCCTGTCTGACATAAATACATTTTCTTCAGCTCAACTCAAGTAAAACTGAAATCCTTGTTATTGGGCCCCAACACATCACTAAACAAACACTGCCATCTACTGGCTTCCTGTCACAACATATCAAGCCTGCTGCAGGAAACCTTGGTGTCCTGTTTGATGGCAGTTTATGTTTTGAGCAACATATCACTCAGCTCGTCCAATCACGTTTCTATCACCTCAGGAACATCGCAACAATCCGATCTATTATAAATCTGACGCAGAAACTGTTGTGCATGCTTTTATCTCCTCACGCCTCGATTACTGTAACAGCCTGTTCACTCGTCTTAATCTAAACACTCTGACAGACTGCAGACTGTACAGGACTCAGCTGTAAACCAGGACCCAGAGGTGCGACCACGTCACACCTGGTTCAGCCTCTTTACATCGGCTCCCTGTTGGTTTCAGGATTGATTTTAAGATCTTGTTAATTACTTTTAAGGCTCTTCATGGCTCCAGACTATATTCTTTTAATCCCTTATGAACCTTCACGCAGTCTGAGATCTTCGGGCAGGAGTCTCCTGTCTGTTCCTGAGTCCAGGATGGAAACTAAGGGGGACAGAGCTTTGGCCATCAGGGCCCCGAGGCTCTGGATCAACCTGCCCGAAGACATCAGGCTGTCTGAGTCAGAGTCTTCGTTTAAGTCTCGTCTCAAAACACGTTTTTATCTGAAAGCAGATCCTGGTTTTACCTGAACTGTTTATTTTATTGCTTTTTATGTATTTCCTCATTCACTGTGGTGTTTTATTTCTCTCTGTGAAGCACTTTGCACTTTGTTTTGATAAGTGCTCTATAAATAAAGTTTATTATTATTAATTATTATTATCATCATTATAACTGCTATAGGTTTTTGGATAAAGGGATACCTAAGTAGGCTACTTGACAGAATCTTTCAAATAGTGTCCGCAGTTTTAAAACTATGGCAGAATTCCACATTTAGATTTATTCTCTTACAGTGTCCCAGAAATCTTTGCCAGTCAGGGTTATACACTGACTGCAGCTGCGATACAGAGAGCAAAACAAACACATGTTCTCTTACAAATTTGGATTTTTGGAGAAACTATGTTAAAAATGGCATGAACATTTTGGATTCACTTAGGTTAAAGTAAGGGGCCACAAACACTTTGCCACTATGAGTTAAGTGAGGATAATGTCTCATTTGTGGAGTGAGCTCAGAGGAAAAGGCAACACCCTGCCTGCAATGAACGAGTATCCCTTCCTCTCAACTGTAGGACATGAGGGCAGCAGACATGTACCTGTTTCCTTGAGCTCTTGAACACATCACCTTTTGCCACTGCATTGAAGGCATTATCACATAACGGTTTGAAATACCTTTATTGGTAGCGTGGACACATACACGAATCTGTCTCGAACGGTCAAAACACAGACACACGCCCATCAACTGAGCATCCAGCAGCAGCGCGCCTGCCATTCGCCGCTAAAGCCAAATTCGCCGGTGGAATCAATCACATGTAAAATACGTACCGCTTAGTGCAGATGTGTAGAAACGCTGCCGAAATGCATCTGCGTTGTGCGTGTTTCATGCGCGCGGGCGTGTTCCTTCTCAGCGAGCGTCTGTCTCTATAGAGAGGCGAAGTCCCTCCCCTTCCGGTGTCCCCTATGGGACCTTATTTCGGAGAAAATATGCAAGGTGTAATGGCGAGAGACAAGTCATTTTTTGATTCCGTTTGAGTTGTGCCATGAATTACACATATGATATTTGTCAATTTAAAAGATAAGTTTGCAAGTCAAGAACGACTTTGTGGTAGGTTCCTGGTTTATCCTCTGGACAATTGTGGGACAGCTCACACTCATCTCGTCAGGCTAAACTCTACATTGTCACACTTGGCTCAACTTGTCTGCTTTCAGGTTCAGGCTCAGGTGACTTTTGTCAGCTTCAGCTGTATCTCAGCTATGCCTTGAGATGAATGTGGTGTTGGCATATAACATGCAAATATAACGTAATATAATATAATGCATGCCATGCATTACCATGCATGTCAAAAACTACTGGTGCTGTTTGGTATAACATTACACATTTAGCACATTAACTTGTCAGCATACTGACATTAGCTCTTAAATATGCTAATATTTTATAGCATGTAGCAAGCTAACATTCATCAGTTAGTGTTAATTGTAAAATGTTAAAGCAGCTATCACTGATATATTTTTTATAATAACAATGTATCAAATGACTACTGTAAAACTAAAAGCCGAGCCAATTAAACGCAGAGTCCATTTTACTGGCCGGGTGTGGCTCCATGTTTTGACAAATAAACGCAGCTCTCAGTTAGACGCCGGGTGTGGTTTTTATTGAATTTTTTTTGGATGTATAAAACCTCTTAAAGCCCACTGGGTTGCCCGCTTGAGCTAGTTCTTTATAAATGTTTAACCTTTTGGCAATATGGACATGCTACACATTAGATCAGCAAGATTCTCCACATTTCAATTGTTCAGTTCATTTAAACTATGAGCACCAAACTATAATTCATTCAGATTTACCGGCACTGTAAGAGAGACAAACATAAGCGGTGACTCCCTACTTTTGACGCAGTCATAAAGTCCGAATGTGTCCATTCCTCGATTATTTACCATCTTTGCTGAGCAAAAGTTTTGTGCGAAAGGAATTAAAGGCCTGTCCCAAATATAGGCACTTTGAGTTCAGTGACTGAAGCAAATAAAAGCCTGGTCTATTAATATGAAGTTTTACGGTATGTGAGAACAATGTGAAAGTTTACCGTTAGCCCTGTTTGCGACAGTTTTATTCACTGTGTGGGAAACCGTCCCAGAAGCTCCCATAGAAAAGCTTAGGGAAGCGGCTGCACGCTGCTCTTTAATGGTGGTGGGGTGGTTAACCACACGCACATTTGCCAAATCATGTGTCTCTGTCGCTCGGAAACTTCTCATGACTCATGAGGTTTTTAGGTTAGTATGTCTGTGCAAAATCATGCATGTAATTGTACCTCAATACTGAAATCTAGTAATGTAACATAATTTTACATTTTTGGTTAACATTATACAGGGTTGCCAACACGCTCTCATGCTGTCTGAACAAATTTCATGCCAAATAACAGGAAGCCTCAAAGTCACTCCCTCATGAAAAAATATAATTATATATGTTAAATAAGGTCAGGACAAAATCTGAACATCAGGCTTTTTTCCAGAGCCCAAAGCACACAGTTGTCATGGTTTTGGGTTTTTGTCCTGTTATTTCCTGTTTTATTTTGAAGTGTTTTCTCCTCTCCTCGTGTGTCTTGTTGTTTGTCTTTGTTTGCGTTTCCCTCCAGTTTTGATTGTTTGCACCACCCTAATTAGTTGCACCTGTGTCTCGTTGTCTCCCCTACCTAGAGTTTTAGAGTTTTTCCTTTGTTCAGTGTCAGTTCATCATTTGTACATTGTCTCTATGTCAAGCGTCTCGGCCTTTGTGTCCTGTGTTCCGGATCACTTCTCCGTTTCATTTGGACCTTGCCTGCATTATTGGACTGTGTTTGTTGTTTGGACTGGTTTGCCTTTGTTGGACTGCGTTCCCGTTGTTTTTTTGGTTACTGATTTTGAGCTGGCTCTTGACGTTGAAGTCCAATGAGAAGTAAGGTTATCTGAGGATGGTTAGAGGCCGGGCCAGTGCTGCCAGTTAGAAGTTAGGAGAAGAAGCTGATACCGCTAAGGTAAACTTTGATGGTGTGTGTTTTGATAGCCATCATGGTGTGGGCATAAGTAACAAAACAGGACAAGGTGACGAGATCAAATGATGGGATGGTTATATTGTACTGGTTGTGAAAGTGGCGGAAACTCTTCCAAGCTGACCAGTAAGACGAGAGGGTAGATGGCGCTAAGCTGCTGACTGAGTTCTGAGAGAGTCGACGATCAGGTGTATGAGGGTAGGATTTACATGTTGAATGTCAGGGCCGAATATGGAGAAACTGGTGTTGGATTTGCATCTGCATTGGGGGGCCAAGAGAAGTTGGCATTTGTTGCAGCATGGGTCGAGCAGGAAATTGGCTTAGTGTGGGTGGGAATAGAGCAGGAAGTGACTAGGTGAGAAGGGCTGCACAGGTGGCGAGGATGCAGCAGTAATTGTCAAGTGTGCCCCAGCATGTGTCCTCATTGGCCTGCTGAAGACGGGCTGCGGCTTCGAAGGAGTGGATGTGATATGGTAGAAACCATTGCCTCCAAAATGGAGGGCCAGATTAAGGATGATGGCCATTTAATTGTCCATTTCCTGGCGGCGGGTGAGAAATTGTGAACCACGTCTCTGAAGAGGTAGAAAGCATAAGCAAACTCTGCCAAAACTGGCTGCTGTGGTCCCTGGATGTCGGCAGCAGGGGGCGCTGGCATCCCGGTGCCAGGTTCCCCTGCTAGAGCGAACTGCTGTGGTTGCTGGAAGTAAGTGGTGGTGGGGGGACGCTGGCATCCCAGTGCCAGAACCCCCAGTTAGAGCAAGCTGCTGTGGTTGCTTAACCTTGCTAGGCAGCTGAACTTGCAAGATCATGAAATCACGATGCTCTTGCCGGGCTTCAAGCTATGCCCTTGTGTCTGCACCACGGTTCGTTTGCACCGATCAGCGTCCTATGAGGAAGTACTGGCAGCTACGGCATGACCTACGGGCATGCCCTAACACTTGGTGAGTGTGACGACATGTGTAAGGAGTGACTGTCTAAAACCACAATGCTAAAGAGGTTAGCATATATGCTGCTAGCATCAGTTATATCAGAGGTGGAGAGTATTTCTTCTTTGAAGGAAGAGCAACGGCACTGACGCTCTTCTTGATGTGTTTGCTCTGCTCTCGGCTGGCTTCGGTAAGAGTTTTTCTACGTTATGGTTCATTGATCTGATAAGTAGGAGTTCACCCGTGATAGATGGTGATGATTCAAATGACGATTTCCCAGATAGTTCTGGCAACTTGGTGCCAGGAACCCGACCTCGAGGGAGCTGCTGCAGTTGGTGGGAGTGGGCAGCAGGGGACGCTGGCATCCCAGTGCCAGGTTCCGCTGCTAAGGCTGGCTGATGTGATTGCTGGAGCTGGATGACAGGAGGTGCTGACAACCCGGTGTAAATTGCCCTGGATGATGTAGGCTACTGTTGCTGGTGTAGAAAAATCTGACGAGAGGTGGAGTGTCCCAGAATTATTGTGTCTCCATCTGAACGCGATTGTATAAAATATGATGAGAGGTTGTTTCTGGTGTCTCATATTATTCATTGTTGCTGGCCTTTCTGCTGTCTTGAGCTGAAGAATATAGTGAACTGTCCCTTTAATGTGGGCTCGCTATCACAGCGTGTTGGGGTGTGCGTGATGACTTCACCCGGAAGAACACTGTGTTGGAAAGTTTTGCTTTGTTTTCCGTTCTGTGAAAAACAATTCCTTATCTTTTTAGTGCTTTTGTAGAGTGGCAACAGTCCAGTCAGAATTATATCAAAGACGGCTGGTCACTGGGGGACCTTGCTAGAGCGTGGTGATGCTGCGACCGGCTACGTGTTGTGAGCCCATAGTGGTCCAGACGATGACGTGGACTGGAGTTGTCCTGTTAGGCGATGAAGTCGGAGAACTGCAGCGGTGGCGATGGACTGTCCTTGAATTGCCTCTTCCTCTCTCTTTTCTGCTGAGAGGTGAGCAAGGAAGAGACTGTGTAGGGGCTTGCTGGACTCACTCGCTTCGTGGACGGCTTTTAGATTACGGAAAGCAGGGTCTCAGGCGCTGAGGCGGCAGTGCAGTTTTTGGCTTCTGCTGTTGAGTCTGCTGGCGAGGATTGCTCGAAACATCCTGATTTCGTCCGAATAATTCGTCTTCTGATGGGGATAATGAGACGAAGTCCATGTTTGAGATGAGGTAAGTGGATGGATGAAGTTGCTCGTAGGGTGAAGTAGTAACGTCAGCTCACTTTTCTGAGTGTGCTTGGGGCGATGTTGCGTGGTGTCGGTTCTGGTGCAGAATACGAGAGTGAAGAGGAGATGGGTTAGGTAGGTATTTATGGAAGTGCTGGAATTGGCATGGTTGAGGTGTGGTCTTGCTCCTGAAACTCTAGATAGCTCCAACAAGTTTTTTATATTTTTGGTTTAAGTTAGTCTAGTTTTAGTTCCTGTATTAAAAAACTGTTTATCACTGTGGGAGTAATAGCAGTGTCCAGTACGGCTGTGTGTTCATTTTTGGCAGGTCTTTGCCACATTTGGATTACAGATTGAGGCTTTAAATGCGGTACGTCTCCTCTGTGAGGTTTAAACTGTTCTTCTTCAGTTTTGTTCCCTTAACAAAGGTTTCTCAACAGACGAGATGAGACATTGAAAGTTTTTCTTATGAACATACAGTGTATGGAGGATTCAATACTCACAACTTGACAGGTTATAATAATAATCTTCATCATAATCATCATCATCATCATAATCTTGTCTACAAATGTGGAAAATTACCTTCGGCTTCACAGGTAGGTTTAAAAAGACATCCATCACAATACATGCATTATTAAATAACACAACATGCACAGTACAGACAACAAGAACGGACAATTGATTTCAGTGTGAATGTCTACGAATTTAGCAAAGTTCACATTTGGTATGAAAGACGTTTTGCAAATGTTCTTGGTTGCTGCAGCGGCTCTACTGCATCTTCCTGAGGGCAGTTTTATGAATTCCATATTAAATATGAGTGATGTGTGCAAACCCACAGTGCATAGCTGCAGTCTGACAGAGCTCCACGAGGGAGTTATTGATTTCAACAGTCTACAGCCATGTGAGAATTCCAGAGAGTAGGACCATAATGACTAGGCACCAAAAACTGATTTAGAATTGATTCTAAGTATAGTGAGGAGACTTTTACTTGATGATCTGACTGGTGTGTATTCAGTGAGCAGTATCCTAGGGAGGAGCTAAGCCATTCATAGCTTTAAAAACGATAAGAAGTATTTTAAAATCAATTATTTGTTTTACTGGGAGCCAGTGAGAGAGAAGTTAAAATAGGAGTGATGTGTTCAAACCTTTTGGTTTTAGTTAAAACTCTGGCTGCAGCATTTTGAATAAACTGGCATTTATTTAACACCTGCTTCGTCAGTCCAGCAAAAAGTGCATTACAGTAATCGAGTCTACTGGAAATAAAAGCATGAACCAGCTTTGCAGAATCTGATTGTGACAGGAAGCATCGAACTTTAGATATATTAAGATGATAAAAGGCGATGGAGATATTAGATATGTGCTTCTGGAAGTTAAGATCAGCATCTAAAATCACACCCAAGTTTTTGGCATGCTCACAAGATTTAACCGACAGGGGAGATCATGGAGAGTGAATCTGGTGCCTCAAAGCCTTGGGACCTATTAAAGAATCTTTGTTTTGGCCTCATTTAGCTGTAAAACGTTTTTGGCCATCCAATACTTGATATCAGCAATGCCCTGAAGGAGGTCATTCACTGGGCTAAGGTAGTTGGCAGAAACTTATGTGTAACTGTGTGTCATCAGCATATGAGTGATATGAAATGTTGTATTGCTGAATGATGGATCCAAGTGGGAGCATATACAAGTTAAACAGCAGTGGATCAAAAATTGACCCCTCCGTATGGAATGCCAACTTCATCTGATTCAAAGTTGCCAGTAGATACAGAGAAAGATCTTCCACGATCAGATGAAAGCCAGTTCAGAACTGTGCCTCTCAGGCCTAAACAGTGGAGGCTATGTCTTGTAAAATTTATTAAGGAATGTTTTGAGATTATGATTATAAAAACAGCTTTGAGCTGTTGAAGAGGAACAGTTTTTTCTTAAGTAAAGATAATTAAACAACATTACCTATTAATCTTCCTGTAACATTAATAGGTAAAATTCCTTGAATTTTATTTTCATTTTCGATTTTTGGCTTCCAATGATTATGAAAATGAGATAAAATGAAATATTGTGCCACATTTTGTTTCACAATGATGCTTCTGTTTTGCCTTCTGTTGCATATCCAGCACACCCCTTTTATTTATTTATCTCATTTATTGTGTATACTTTTGTTTTTTTATTTGTTTTTCAGTTCAATTATATTTAAAGTTCAAAGAAATCCACTGTTAAAAAGTTGTTGTTTTTTTTTGTTTGTTTTTTTAAAAGTTCAATAAATGCATGATGTTTCCAAAGTCAGTGAGTAATCTTGTTAAATAATCGTGATCTCAATATTGACCAAAATAATCGTGGTTATGATTTTTGCCAAAATCGAGCAGCCTTTGCATCTCCTGCTGCACTGTGGCTGGTCTGCTGCTGGTAGGCTGAACAGTGGTGTGCTGAGGTGTGTGAGGTGTGCTGTCCCTTTCACTTCTTATGCAGTTCAGAAGCACACGGACTGCTGACTCAATGTTTGAGAGATGTGGGGGTTCCATGTAATTAGTTGCATTTGGAAACGGGAAGTTTGTGAGACAGCATCTTTACAAATAAAACAGACTCACCTTTGCACAAGTTATAATTATTTTTTATTGTAGATATCGACAGGCCATATATCTGAGGCCTAAACAGTGGTACTTCAATATGGCAACCATTTAAAACTTGATATCATAAAAGTCCAATTAATCGGCAGTATGCAACAAAAGCTCTATCGGGATGGCATTAAAATTATTGAGTGACATCTGGGGTCTACTCCAGAAAGCAGGTTTAACAAACTCTGACTCTAAGCCTGAACTCTGAGTTGACTAACCCTGAGATGGGGAAACTCATCTTCAGTGGAGCTCCGATACTATGATTCACCATGGCAACAGGTAAATAAGTTAGCACTATTATATTTTATTCAGCGTAGTCCACTCATTCATCATTTGCCAGACTTGAATTTCCTTAATGGATGATAAAGTGGTGGAATCCCACTGCATGTTATATTTGATGTTTAAATATATGTATTCTGTATAGCTGTAACCTGACGGGGACAAAATGCAGGTGGCAGCAGCTGAAGATGAAAATATGGAGTTTACTTATGGACCTGTGATTGTAAAGTCATAATCCAACCCAGTAATAATGATTTTGGTGATTTGCAGTTGAAAAGATGTCTAAGTTCAAACTGACTGTAAATTTTTAGACGTCTATTTTAAAAACTTGCTCAACAGCATTTAATGACTATATTTCAATGTGTCTAAATATTTCAACATAGTCACTGAAATGCTGTCAAAACACATTAAGACTACATTTCAGCCTCTATTCAAAAACTCACTTTTAAACTACATTTAGTCCAGTTTTAGAATCTTAAAAGGGACAGTTCACTCCAAAATCTTACCTGTAGTGCTATGTATCCATCGGGATTGTTTTGGTGTGAGTTGCTGAGTTTTGGATATATCGCCCATAGAGATGTCTGCCTTTCTTTCCAGAAATCATGACCCGGTTACTCAAGGTCCACAGACCTTGTTGTGAGCAGTTTCATGTAGGAACTATCGGCAGAAAGAAATCAGTTCCTTAAAAAAACTCGGCAACTCACAACAAAACAGTCTAGATGGATAAATGTCTCTACAGGTAAGAGGAAAAATATGCATTTTTGAGTTTGGGGTGAACTGTTCCTTTTTAAATTTGTTTCAGCTGCACCACAATCATCCTCACTCAGAAATATTCACATAATCTCCAACATATGTTAACTATGATAGGAATGTTCCATCAGTGTGACCAATCACAACATGACAAATGATTGTTCATTGATCAGTGTCTTGTGTGTCTAAAGCTTCATACAGATTAGTTTTATTTAAACAGTGATTACTACAGTAATGTATGGTGACTGTTTCAGTGCAGGGGCACTGGTTGACAACCTGACAGCTGCCTTAGTGTCCACAGAGTCACAGGAATATAGAATACATTGGTAATGTACATTTTACCGGCATAATTGAGTGGTTCTGAACGGACGGCCGCAGCAGTTCCTCTGAGCGTCTAATATTGCCGTGGATGGTTTTCCATTGGAGTTAATCGAAAGCCCGGTGCGTCTCATACAGACGCTGAAGGGTGCCTTGTGCGTCTGTGTGAGACGCCAAGGGGTGTGACAAAACGTCGGTATTTGACGACCTGGGAATGGGTTTGTCATACACAAAGTGAAGTCTGACTACTGCTTGTATAATCTCCGCAAGGTGACGTACTTTTATTGAAAACACATAATATACTAGTCAACATCACAATATGGTACCAAAATTACACACAAAAAATCCCTTCACTGATTAAAAGCAGATAGCAGGTAAAGTCAATCACTCATAGGCATGGCATTTACTTGAGTTCAGGGAAATTTACATTGAGGGAAATTTTCTAAATATTTCAATTCATTTGATTCAGTTGGCCATCTCAATTATGGGTGAGAGGGGGAAAACTTATTATGACTCAAGAATGGAAAGACTGGGTTGGCTCCATATTTATCCACTCAGGATATTTGGTCTTGATAAGTCTTAAAACATTGAATTCAGTTTCCTCAAAAAAGGACTTAGAATGTTTTGAAAAGTCTTACATTTAACTATTTCCTTTTGCCTGCTGTGGGCAGTAATGTTAGATATAAATTGTTTTTGTATCTGATTGCGGGCTGGAGACATAATATACCTATCAACTTAAAGTGGGATTGTTGTTACAGTGGATTGTGCGCACAAGAGGAGTTTTAGTCAGCACCATCAAACCTGTAGCAAACGCTGTCATTACTTCTAGCTACAGTAGCTTGGACGCCTCATTATGGGCAAGTGTCGATTTTAGCAAATACTTAAATGAACTTAAAATAATTCATCATTTTTAACTGGTTAATCCATCCATCCATTTTATTCTGCTTATCTATATCCAGGTCATGTCAAATTAATTAATTATATCATCAGGAATTACTGTTATGTACTGCTAGGTACTGCTTGGCTAACAATGGGATATAATTTCTTTACCTCGGCCAGTTAGATCGTAACAGGTATTAAATTACATTCTATGTGGTATTATTAGTAAATGATAATACATAAGTTATGTGAATAAAACATTTAAAAATGATATAGTAAATTGTAAAAATATTTGCAAATGTTTCTGACAATACATGAAAACAGTGTATGATGATCATTTATGAATCATTTTGGGAATTTTGGATTAGATTTGAGGACCCTGATTGGCTAAATGTTATGTTAAACATTCATATCTTTGGCTAAACTGCTACTTAGACCCACCTCCTGTGGGCGATTTCTCCATCGCCCCAGAGCAGCTGAGACAAGCAGACGGGCAGAGGGGACGTGTAGAAAAAGCATATATGTTGCGCAGATGATTTTCTGTCATATTTTACACATATTACTGGGTGAATTCCATATTTCAAACACACAAATATTGACAATGTGTTTAATTTATTATTACTATTAGTAGCAGTAATGGGTTTTTTTGTGGCTCAAGGTCTCAAGGAGGGCGGCACCCTTGCGCCCTCTATTGGCCAGCTGCCACTGGCTTTAGTGCTTCAATCAGTCTTTGTTGTAGAATGATATTGGTATACTAAAGCAAGGGTTTTTGTTGCGTTTTACTGCATTTTTCTAACCCTCTGCTGTTTTTGTTTCTGTGCCCTAAAAGCTGCTAAGCTGTGCAAGCCCTCCACCATCAGCCATCCTAGGACCTCTCTCCTGGATGTCGGTGCCTCATCCAGTTGTTGATCTGGATCTTCGTCCCCCAGGAGATTCAGCCCCTCCTCGTCTCTCCTTAGTTTGCATGTTATCATGGCTCTCTCTCCCTCTGTGTGTTTGTTTGTTTCTCCTCTCTGTGTGAATGCTGTCCTCTTCTGAGTTTGTGTGGCATGTCTGCTTTCCAGGTGTCTATGGTGGAGAGGAGGTGGTCTCGCTCAGATCCTACTTATTGGGCGACACCCGAAGCTGCTCAATTATCCTTCTGCATCCATTCTCTTAAGTTTTACAAATTTACATTTTGTCATCATAACTGTATATTGTCATGTATGACTTTCTGTTGTGAATCTATTCTGTAGACACGACATTTGTCACGCCCCTTGGCACCTTGGCTGAAGGTACCCCCTGAAGGGTACCATTTAATTCTCATTTAATCCCTGCACTTGTCACGTTCATATATATATCATCAAACTGCACTTGATATTGTGCATTGCATTAGCCTCCACTGTTAAATAATGTAATTATTTATGTACATGTCACATTTAATGTTTGCTCTTGTCACCTTCATATATTTCATACACTTCATTTCGTTGTGCATAGCACAGTCCATATTTCCTTTTTTATATCTCATTTCAAAACTATTAGTATTCCATTTTGTAAATAGATTTTAAAATGTCAATTTAATTTTAATAATACTTTATTTAATTATTATTACAAATACTTTTGTCTATTCTTATTCTTCTGTGTTGCGTTTTTTTGGGAGCAAATGCTTTGTATGCTTACATTGGCTAATAAAAGATACATGGTTGGAAAGGTTGTGAGCTGAAGAGTAAGATATGTCAGTATGAAGATTCTTCATGGCTCCTGCTTTGAGATACTGACCTCTGAACCTTGACCTTGGTGCATGTTTGAAGGTTTATAATCCAGCAACAAAAGAGGCTACAGACATGGGACCAACTGTTATAGAGAACTCTTGACTTCAGCTATCACGTGAGCATAGTCAACAACTGGGGCAGCCAAATAAGATAAATTTCATTGATCCCACACCCGGGAAATTCGCTTATTATTGCAGCTCAAGATTCAACACGTACAGGAAAAATGTTGATAGATAAAAAATACACATAAAATAAAAATTAAATATAAATAGAGAATACAAAACAAGCGCTATAAACACTATATACACCTGTCATTTATTTAAGATTTGACTGCACAGGATACAGCAGGAGGTAGTTGACAGAATTAATACCTTCTGCCACTTTTTGTCACTCAATGTTTTTCATTTATGATACCTGAACTAAGGCCTCCATCAAAACTTTTCACTTTTCTTGACCTCACCACCAAGTGTTTCAACTTCACATTTGATGAAATTGTGCTCTCTGACATTCGTTGCTCTGCCATGTCTAACAACTTGTAGTGAATATAGCACTCACAGCAAACATGGGTTGGAAGTGTATGAAATGTACACAAGAGTCCTAACAACTTTTCTCATAGAAATGGTAGTTTATTTACAATTTACACATAATGAACAGAGAGGAATGAAGAAATGCAGTGAAGAGTCAAAACCACAAATCAGATCACAAAAGAAGAAAATACATTGATAAAGACGTGATTGTGTTTCATGATTGTCGTCAAGGTATGTACTGTAGGATAAGGAAATGTCTACTGTATTTCCCAGCTCAGCTCTATAGGTGGCGCCCTAGGTGAGATCTGGGAGGCAAAAATATACAGTACCAATATTAATGTACAGCATTAGCCTATATTATCGAATATACAGCATCCCAAATGTATTATACAGCATCCCAAATGCTTTTAAGGGCAGATGGTGTCAAATTTAAATGGTAAATGGATGCATTTATACAGCGCTTTGATCCAAAGTGCCTGGCATTTACATTTCAGGGGAGAGTGAAACTCCTTTCAGTGAGTATATGATGTGTATATCAGGTGTACAAGTTATTTTAGTCAAGGGTATACATGTGTACAGCAATGCCACTACTGTAAATACTATGAGAAAAGCAACCAGCCACTTACATAAACACAGGATAATGTGGATCACTGTTACGACCGTCTTTGTGACCTTCTGTATAAGGAAATGGATAAATACTGTGCAGTAAAAAAGGATGTTATGAAGAAGAATTACTGAACAAAGCGACCATATTGGAATAACAAATGAAATGAATTATGGATTAACCTGTGCTCAGCAGAGAAAATGTGTGAAAATGTGTAAGGACCAGAGCAAGAGAGGGAATTTAAAGATTAGGCTTAGGTTTTTCAAGAGACGTTTTAGGAGAGGACAAACTCTCCAGTTAGAACAATCACAAATCAGTAACCCACAGCACTTTTGGACGGAAATACATAAAATAGGTCCAAAAGTTGATTCCAATGGAGATCTTAATGAAAAATGGTGAATCTTCATTTGAGACTGACCAGATATTAAAGAAGTGGGAAACAGATTATAATAATTTATATGCATGTAATAGTCCCCCTCTATTTAATGGTCAATTGTAAATGAAATCTGTAAATTAAAAACATGATCTTGAAAATGGGATGAGTAATACAGCATACTGTCTAAACCATATGCTAAATTAAATAAGGCTATGGGTTTAGAGGACCTCCCTAAGGATGTCTTTAAAAGTACTAATGTGTTGAATATTTTACATTGTCTATGTCAGACGTGCTTTCAGAGTGGTATTATTCCGTCTGTGTGGTTGGCTCAATTTTATTTTATGCTGCAGGAATGTGGGGATACCCCTGACAGTGATGCTATCCAGAGTCAAGCCATGAGGTGCTTTCTTGGGGTGCATACATATACTGCTGTGCATTAAGTAAGTGGGCTATTGAAGGGACATGGGATGGGAGTCATGTCTTTGTAAAGCAGAGATGTGAAATAGCTCAGCTGTGGAACCGCCTGCTCCAGTTGCCAGAGGAAAGGCTAACCGCAAAGACTTTTACCTGGGACAGAGCACACAGTTATTCTTGGTCAGGAGAGGTTCCTGCAATATTTCTTCTTTCTGATTTACATTTTATGGTCAGGAATAATTTGCAGTGTAATATTAATATAGTCAAACAAAAACTATTAACAATTGAGGAAGGCAGATATAAAGGCATTCCCAAAGAGCAGTGTTTGTGTTTTTTCTGATCTTGGTGTTGGTGAGGATGAACTTCCTCGTGTTCCACTGCCCCATGTACAGTGACTTGAGGAATCGTCTGTTTGAAATAAAACAGTTGAACCCTGATTTGTGTTGGTTGTCTGAAAGTAATATGTTGAGTCGGCTCTTTAATGAGGTTTTTATCTTAGCAAGATTTATAGAAAATGCTTGGCAACTAAGACAGAGAACACTGTATCCAACATTACAGGGCATTTCTGTCATGGAAATTGAATGTTTTGAAATGTTCTTTTTGAATTTGTGGAAATGTCTTATGATTTGTCATGTGGCCATCCTGTTGTTGTTGCTGTCTAGTGTCTTGTAAGCCCATATGGGCTGGGCACCATATTGTGCAGGACACAAACAAATAAACTGAGAGCTCCCTGTAGTAATGTGTATTTATGATAAAGGAATATTTTTACAACTTCAGTAGAATGAATCTATTTTTCATTTTGTGTTAATTTTTATTATTTCAGAGTGGGATTTATAAAAAGGGAACCATGAGTAGTCATGGCTTTATAAATCCAACAGAAAGAATGTGTATGCATAGTTCTGCATTTCAATCTACACAAAGTTAAGTTATTATAGGAAATGCAGGAGGTCAAACAGGCAGAAGCAGTCAACATAGAAAACTGGCTGACAGCTGGCTATACATGCTGGGAGCTAATGGGGAACAGCTGTGGGGATCAGGTGGATGGTCAGTTGATAGCTGAGAAGGGAAAACTGCTGCTGGACAGGTACGCAATGGTACACGCGGAGCTGGAGAAGGGCGTGGAGATAGTTTAGTGATCCGCGTGTATCCTTACACATGCTGGATGTATACCAATACAATTAGAGCTGTGTCACCTGCATGTCTGTGCTGTTGATGATAATCCAGTGTGTATTCTGAAAAGAAACCGTCAGAGGACAGGCATGCTGGGAACACGCGTCTAATACAATTCAACTTGTCCAGAAGGTGTTACACAAAGAGATGAAACCGCAGAACAGTATTTAACAGAGTGACCAGAACTAGCACCTTTGAGATGGGTAATTTATACAATTTACACAGAACATCATCCATTATAGTCCTCCCATTAGCAAGTGACAAGAACTGAGTTGCCTATCAATTGGCAGTTTTTTTTCAGCATGCTCCGATTATGATCACCTGTCTGGCACCCTGGGAAATGTAAAACATACAGAGGCGGCTAGCCCTTGTGTCCGAGGGCGAGGTGAGCCTGGACATAAAAAAGTGTGTTGCTGCTACTAACCAGAGAGCGGGAATCCTTTAGGTAAACTGCCTCAAATATTGTATAAGTATTTTACTGTATATCACAATTTAAATGACTGCAGGTGCAAAAAAAATAGGATTTTTGTTTTACTGTAAGGTTATTGTGAGACACCTTTTTGTGATGTATACATAGTTTCGAGAAACCACTTCCACTTTGAATGTGCATTTGCTGTTTTGCAATCAGGAAACAGTTCTGCGGTTTGCCCCCTACTCTGAAAACCTG
Source organism: Siniperca scherzeri (assembly GCA_027580175.1). Lineage (NCBI taxonomy): Eukaryota > Metazoa > Chordata > Actinopteri > Centrarchiformes > Sinipercidae > Siniperca > Siniperca scherzeri. The sequence continues at coordinate 35,181,583 of CM050842.1, read as the reverse complement.
CAGTAAAAACCTTGGGGAAAACCGTAAAACAGACGGGCCGATCAAAGACTGCGAAAGCTATTAAACTGCAGATGGAGAAATGTCTGACATTCAGATAGTGAATGAGTGATAACAGACAATTTAGTAAAAACCTTTTATTGATTGTGCACAGTTCTTACTGCCAGCCATATTCCACTGGCTTCTCCTAATTGTACATGAAATTAATACCACATATTCAAACAGAGACAGGACATGAGCCTAATCTGGACCCTTAGTGAGAAATGAAGAGACAATACAAAATGAGGGGAATGGCAAATTCAGTCAAGAGTTCCGAAGCCACGTTCAGCTGGAGTCAGGTTTGGCAGTCACATTTGCCTTATTCGTGGTCGGCAAGTATTTCTAGAAGACAATGAACAAGGAAACTGGATTAGACTGGAATATTCTGGCCTCTTTGTGACCAAACAAATGGCTGGAGATATTGACACCTGTATTACAATAAGTGTCAAAAAGAGTCAAGAATATAAAAATGGGAGAATGGGCAATGATCTTGATTTCCTTGACGAATCCTACTTTACAGGCCGCTGAAGTTCTTGTACGCCTTCAGGCTTTGTTTAGTGTATTTCTCTATTGTCAAAATAAGGTATGTGTGTCAAGAAACTCTACTACAAGTATTCCTCAAATTTCCAAAAGTTCATGTATGGGTGTTTATGGTACAAATAGTCTTGTGTAACAATTCAGGAGCAAAGTGGATGGTATGATCTAAGATCACCAGCGGCTACACTTTAAAAGCATGAAACCTTATGACCATCTAGAGCCAAAACAGAGGCTTGGGAAGACTTTTAGTGACCATTTTTATTTCCAGACATAATCAGAACTCGTGATGGCCTCCAACGGGCCAAATAACTGTGTTGCCTACCTGTAGGTTGTCATAGTGTTTGAGGGTTTTGCAGTGGTTGACCTCTGCCTCTTTGGTTCCACTGAAGAACCTATTACACACCTTACAGAAGAAACCTGTCTTTGGGACCAAGAACTCCATACCTGTGGACACACACACACACACACACACACACACACAAAGTGAGCGCTATCAGCTGTTGACCACTATCAAATATAATCAACATAAATGTAAAAAACATAGATGAACACACAATGGCAGACATGGTGAATAAACAGAAAAGTCTCTTACCAACTGGGTTGCTTGGGTCGTAAGGAGGGAGGGAGTAGGCTGTGCTCAGGGGAGTTTCTGTCTTTAATTTCTTCTTCACACTCTCCTCTTCAGTGTTTGTTTGGTCTTCAGACTTCTTGTGCTTTCCTGTGAGAAACGGAGACCTCTTTAAAATCTGGAACAGGGATGTAAAAAGACCTGGTCCTGGTTTTACTCAGCAAGTTTATCCAGATAACCTTGTAATCGTGCTTTTTCAAATGGGCTCCAGGTGCCGTCATCATTAAACATCTGCATCCCTTCTAGCAACTCCCTACCACAAGGATAAGCTTTCATTTTCAAGATGAGGTAAATTAGGACATTACACATAACGGTTGATGATGCAGTGCCAAAACATAAATGAATAAATATCTCCGTCTCGTTCTAATCTTAATAAGCTGCACTTAACTTGACAGTTCATGCACTATTACCGTATACCGTATTATCATCATCAACCGGTAAACCCACTTTGTACTTCACACTTATTTAATTTTATACTCATACCCACCTGGTACCTAATGTATCTGACCTGTGTTATAGTGGATTATATTCTTTGCTCACTGCTGGAACAAGAGTTTCCCCTCGGGGATCATGAAGCGTTTCTGACTCTGAATCTGCAGGAGCTTCCCAATACAACCAAACTATCTAACCACTAAGGTACCGCTGCCACCCACGGCTCTCATTAAAACAATCAAATTAGCCGTACCCGTCTCCGCAGCTTTGCCCTCTTCAAACAGCATCTTCTCTCGTTCCTCCGGTTTGTCCGGCACCACCAGCATCTCCTCTGCCTTAGCCTGACTGAGAGCATCTTCCTCAGTCTCTGCAGTCACTGGCCCTGTTGTCGGGCTGTTTGAGGTGGAGCCAGCTGGGGCCGCTGAAGCTGCAGGGGCACATGTGGGAAGTGGTTCATCCTCATTGGTGGAGTCCAGAGTGGCTGTCAGTGCGGTTTCTAAAAAATGACAGATTTCTGGCCAAAATGAACGACACAATCTTAAACTTCAAATTAAAGAAAAAATATTTAAGAAAGATGTTTCATTTCATAAGAGGTTAAATCAGTGGGAGGTTGTACCTGTCTCAGGTGCTTCTGGTTGACATATTGGCACGTGTGTTTGGCCGGGGGAAGAGTCAGACTGTGAAGCCGGGGCGGGGGGTGCTGCAGCGGTGAGGACCAGACCAGGTGGGTCTGATGACACCAAACCTCCTGAAGTCTCAGCTGTCAGCACAGTCACAGGTTCAGACTCTGATAAGTGCTCATCAGACATTGATGTTTCTGTGCTAACTTCCATGGGTGTGTCCTAAAAGCAGGAAGAGGACCATGATGTCACTACATTGTGAAAAGTCTCAGGGTGCATCCCAAGTCTCTCAGTTGCATCCACGTTTCCCTCACTTGCGTCTTTTGGAAACCATGCAAGGAGCGGAAACGAGGAAATACGTTTTAAGAGAAACGAGACTTCCTTTCCTCTGACTGAGCGACGCCCGTTTCTGATGACGGCAGCTGATCAGCTGATCAGCTGTCAGGCGGCTTTAACAGCTGTAGAGACTTTTGATGGCGTGTGCACTGTGCTAATAAAAGGCACACAATTTTTGTGGTCGTTTTGCTGTTCAGACCTACAATTAACAGATTTTTAACTAGATGGAGAGTCAGAAAACACATCCAATATAACATTTGGGAGTGATACACTTGAGTTTAATCGGTTATCTGTCTTCACTCCGGTATGAAACCCCAATAAGGGGGCGTGTCGGCCAGTCAAAGACTTCCGTGAAGGCTGCTCTCGTGTTTCCCCATTGCGCCTCACTCCTCGGAGCACAAATAAGAGCTTTGGGACGTCCTTCAAGATGGCGGACCAGAACGACTTCCGGTTCAAGCGAGGATCGAGGAAGCGACAAATAAGAGACTTGGGAAGTACCCTCAGACACGCCAATAACCACACAGAGAAACACAGTTGTATATGATATATAGAAGCTAAAATGTACCCCTGGAGCGTCCTGTAGGACAGATGAGGGAGCGTCTTCCCTTCCCTCTGTGGTTTCCGTGGGAACAGCAGGAGTAGGAGAGCAAGGAAGGTCGGTCACATCTCCCACTTCATCTACCGTCACAAAGTCACTCAAGTTGAATGGGAACTCAAAATCCTCCTCCTCTACCTGATTGTATGACAGGACAAAAAAATGTAAGTGAGGATAAGAATAAAAAGAGATTCAACACTTTTAGACCTGACGTGTCTTCTCACCGTTTTGGTCTCAGCTTCTGAGTTGTTATACTGTTCATCCCTCCAAGAGCTCGGCTTGTGTCTCTCAAACCTGCAAGACGACCTCGATCCCGACAAACCTTCACCGTATGCTCTCTTTCTCTCCCTCCTTTCTCTTTCCCTCCTCTCCCACTCCCTTCTTTCCTCCTCTCTCTTCTCCCTCCTGGCTCTTTCATCCCGCTCCCTGTCCTTCTTGGCCCTCCTCTCCCTCTCCCTGGCCTCTTTCTCCTTTCTTGCCTCACTCTCTTTTCGCTCCCTCTCCTGCTTCTTCACCTCCTCCTCTGTTTGGTTCTTGGCTGGCTCTTTTGTCTCCTCTACTGCTTTTTCGCCCTGCTCGGTCTCCATTTGTGTTTCCCCTTGTTCTCCATTGGTGGACGTTGCTGAGTTGTTGGGATGGCTGGCGGTTCTTGTCCGGCACTCCACAAGCAGTGCGTTAACCATCTCTTGCGTAACCTGGTGAAACGGGAATTGAAAAGAGAATTTAAAATTCATGAATATAAATGAATATGCTGGAGCTTCCTGACCTTAGCTACCCAGGAGAACAGTCTGGCTCCTGGGTAGCTATATCCTGTATCCTGATATTTTCAGGATATTTTACCTTAGGGAGCTTTGGCATTGCAGTCTCCCAGGAAACTGTTTTGCCATCAGAGCTAGATGGCTTTGTCTCTTCACCAGCAGGAGTCTTGTCATGTTCTGCTTTGGATGCACTGACACTTTTCTTCTCTTCTGCTGTCTCCATGACAGTTTCAACAGCTGAAGTTTCCCTCATGTCTGTCTCCAAGTCTGCTTCTGGTTTGGTGTCTGGTGCAGCCAAAGAGTCAGAAACAGCATTAGCAAGCTCGTCTTTTTTGATCTCGTCGTCTTTGCTCCCGTTGTCTCCCAAAGCTTCATCTTCACCAACCGTCTTCTTGGTGCTCTTCATCTTCTCGTCCTTCCCATTGCCGTGTTTTTCCATTCCCTCCGATGGAGATTCAGAATGCTCTTCATGTGCAGTTTGGCTGCCCTTTCCATTAGCAGGTGTATCCTGTGACCAAAGACGAGGAGGTATTGAGCAGTCACATCAAACACCTGAATGCTGGTGTTTGATACGAGTTAAAATATGCCAGAAGTAGATAAAAAATGTGTCTAAATGGATGTCCCAAAACTCTTGACAACCATTGCCAATCAATTATCAAAGTTACCGACCTCAGATGAATCAAGGTATGCAGTGATGACTTTGGTCTGTGTGTTGGCTTTGGGGTCAGGCTTGCGGGAGAAGAACAGAGGGTTGTTCTGGATGATGCACGGAAACATCTGGAAGCGTTTGTAAACAGACAGGGCCATGGCTGCAGTCGCCATCTCACAAATGACCTGAGCCGGAAGAGACAGAACATCATGTCAACAGCATGTGACATTTCTTTGCCTGATCAATACAGAGGTGAGACATGCCAGATTTAGAGAGAATGGGTTTTGAACCCAGGACATAGCTGTGACTGAGGACACAGATATTCAGGACAAGGAAGGCTGAGGACATAATGGATTACCATGTGTGCAGCTGCGCAGACAAAGAGCCCTCACCGTATTGTTGAGCACTAGGGTCTTGATGACAGTACCAAAGCGTCGCACCAGTTTCTGGACCTCAGAGGAGCCAGACGGTGTGTTGGGAACATTATTGATCACCAACAGGCTGCTCCAGCCTACTGGAACGGGACTCTCCTGCAGGATGCCAAGGAAACTTTCAATTCAACTTTCTAGCCAGTGGATAATTACTCGCCCATCACCAGTTCAGCAATGTAACAGTCAATCGATCAGTTCAAGGTATACAGATTATTCACGTTGGTTAAGACACATTCATTTACAGTCCATAAATGATGGTATAAGAGCCCCTTGAAACCCTGCATGGTATGATGATAACCATGTACAATACGGTTTTGTTGGTTAATTTAATGTGTTTTCACAGTAAATCACAACTTCAGCATACGTATGTCAAAGACAGAAATACTAGCTTTGGATCGTAAAACACTAACTAAATTTTGACCAATCAATTACTTCACCATGTCAAGGGACTACAGATGAAAAACTGCCTTTTGGCTAACTGCCGCTTTTACAGCCAAGTTTATTAATGTGCAAAGTCCCAGTTAAATCAACTAAAATTGGACAGAGAACTACACTGGTAGGAATACTCACTAATGGGTCCACTGATCCCATCAGAAGATTGTAGAGAGCCACCTGTGTAAAGAGTTTGTTAGTTTTCATCATCAGTTATTGCTTAAGGTTCGTTGTTCAACACAAAAAAACGTTTTTCTTTCTATACAAATAGTGACTGAAATGCCCCACTTGAAATACAATATCAAAAAACCCAACTCCCAAAAGGGAGATAACTGACAAAGAACAATGTTCGTGATGATGATGAGTATGCTGTTGAGGAAAATTGGGTGAGTGATGAGAGCCCTACCGGAGTGCTGAGACCGATACACTGTTTGAGATGGATCATCTTCAGCTCAGAGTCTTTAATCTTCGCAGGGATAAAGCTGTGGACTTTCACTATCTCTTGAGCAATCTCATTGTCTGGCACTGACACGAGTACCTAACATACAAAAAGGATGTTTTTTAGTGTGTGGTAGTCACATCGACTTTCCTGTGAAAGAATATCTTTGTTAAAAAAGACAGACATTAGCTGCCCTGAAAAGAGCTCCAGGACTTTTTTCACCATCAATCAAAACTGCATGTATCAGCAAGTTAAATGTAAGACTTTTTAATGTCACAGTTTAATTAAATTTAAGGCCAATTTTGAAATAAAAATAAACATCAGATGTGAAAATATAGGTGTACTCTTCTGAGTAAATACATATATTGTCAGTTCAAAATCATAAGTAAGGTCAAATCTGACGTAAAAGTAAAATGACAATAGTTAAATAAAAGTTAAAGAACATTTGTCCAAATGCGTTTATTAGTGTGAAAAAAATATTATTTGTCCTTACTGATACAATAGCCTTACAGCCACAGAGTCTGAAATGAGGCTATATCAAGGTAGAATGTCAATTCCTATGCTGTCATTTAGACCTCTGTATCATTATAGTGGTTCTCTGTTTTATAGTTTATACATGGCTTTTAAATCCATAGGTAAACGCCATCCTGTCTCATTTAGTCTGTTGTAATAATCACCAGTCAGCATTTCAACTTGACAGGTGCGAGTTGCTCTAAAATACTGGAGATTAATGGCTAAACGGAAGCATTGGAGAAAGGGTTAAAATTATGGAGAAAGTAAACCCACAGAAACTGGAGTGATTGCAGGTTAGCTAACTAGCTAGCTCCTCCATGCCATCTCGACAGATGCTACGGTGGTCACCAGGGGACAAAGTTTGCGAACACGAGTAGCAAAAACCTAAAAGACTAACAGGATAACAGAGGCATTTGAATTCATTCACCAAAGATTAAATGTACAGGCATTTTGCTCTTGGAGTGAATTTTAGACCATGCTTACAGCATTCATAAATTAATCTAACACTTTCCCAAACAAAATTTAAGACATTTTAAGACTTTTTAAGGGCCCGCGGCCACCCTGAAGAAACTAACCGCCAAACAATGGAAATAACAACTCGACAATCCACACAAAAAATATTCTACATGACAGATCGATTTAGTATACTACTTATAGACATAACGTACACAGAACTTTGGTTTGTATTGTGTTGTGGGTATTCATGATCATTTGACTATCCTATTTAAAAGCTGGTTTGTAGCCTAAACTGTCAAAGAAAGCCAACTATCTTGCAAAACTGTCAAGGTACTCAGGACTTGCATCAGCTACTTGTATTACTGCTGTCCAGTTGTGTCCAAGTGTTTTCTCCACTCCTAGAAACATTAAAAGCTTCAGATGAAACTGTTTATACCAACCTTTCCAATTTGTGTTGCCAGGATGATGTCAGAGGGAGTTCCAAAGGGCTGGACCAGCTTGATGATGTCACTCTCTGACCAGCCAGTCTCAGGAAGTCCCGTGATCAACATCATGCCCTTCTGTAGGAGACATGGTACTGGGATGTAAGGAAAATGCCTGAATACTGATATTTTATTACTAGTGATGAAGCCCAATCTAAACATTTACCTGAATTGCAAATTTCAGCATGAGCTACAGGATTTGGTTTAACAAACTCACCAGCCCTTTTCACAATGTTAGAATTTATTTTTATGTGTTATGTGTATGTATCATGTACCTCATCAGAAGTCTTCTGGTCAGCCTCAACTCCTGCAGTGGCGAGTTGGAGGAGGGGGAGGAGATGGGGCCAAAGTGCAAACATAGCTACAATTAGTATGTTAGTAATAAAGTATTTCTGATTCTGATTTTCAACACCACAACATGGTAAAAGCATGACATCACAAACCAGAAGTGGTATAGTTAAGATATAGCTATTATAAATTGATATACTGAGCATTTCTTGACAATGATAGATTTGGATATGTTAGCACAAACTTATTTCATTGGTGAGTATTGCAGACTCCTTGTTTTCCTACCAGAGTCTTCCCCAGCAGCCCTTTTGTCCTGTCCTGGAGCAGGTTTGCTGTGAAGACAGAAATATTAATAGTTGAGTGCAGCCAAGCAGGTTTGAAACTGGCAGGGTGAGTGTGCAGCATATTGGGGTAATAAGGAAAATGCTTAAGATGATGATAACGGTGACAGACCTGTTGTTAGCATCAGAAGACTGCCCTGCTTCAGGTTTCTAAAACAAAAAAAATATGTTTGCTGAACGTGTACATGACACTACATGTCCAAAAAGGTTTATAAAAACAAAAAAAAAACAAATTTTTTTTCAAAAAGCAGATTTTTGTCTTTCAAACTGTTCCTGAACAATAGCGACTGCTTTTTACATTCAGGCAAAAAAAAACCCATTCTGCTTTTTGTGGAAGCTTCATGTTTTTTTTATGTATCAATGGGTTTATACAGGATATGCCACCAATGCCACATGCATATTGCCACACAATACCTTGGCTACTGAAGCAGTGATTTGCTGGTCTCTGATGGAGAGCTTTGTGGAGTTAGCCAGAGCCTGAGCGTCTTCAGCCTTCACCATGCATACAGATGCCTGCAACAGGGAGGGTGACAAAGTGATGATGTGGGACAGACAGAAACCATGATGGCTTTCTGCAACACAGAACCAGGACATTTTCACAGCCTAACTCGGGAGTGACAGATGGAGAGACCAAATGCTATGTAGATTTGGCTAATTTTGCTACAACAAAATAGAAAAGAAATATCATCCTTTTAAAAGAAACGGCCAGATTGAACATTATTGCAACACGTTATTTCTTTTTGCCTGTAATATTCACTACATGAGCAAACTGCAACAAAAACTTATGTAGTCACAATCTGTTTTGATAACATTATTGCTACATAACAGCAATACAACCATATCAGTGTTAAGTAATGAATGAACAAAACAACTAAAGTCTGGTCTTTATGTCTGTTTATGGGTTGTGTTCATAACTGCCTGCAGGTTTTATACTTTTCATGTATCTCTAGAAAACGTCAAAACTGTAAAAAATCTCAAAAGTCACATTTTTTGCAAAATGAATCAATAACCATGATGTTACATTTAAATAGCACCTTTTGCCCTTCATCCTTCTCGCTCTCTTCTGTGGAGCATGGCATGAGGATCACGTTGTTGATCTTGCCAAAGGACCCGACCAAGTCGGTAACTTCCTGCTCTGATGCATCCTTTGGGATGCCCGTCAGATAAACTAGACGATCTGCGACAGACGAGTCCTGGGAGGCTGGAGTCACTATTTTCTTCTTCTTCTTGGCTGGCGGTGGCTTGGCAGACTAGAAACCAATGGCATAAGTTTTAGGAGAAATCGAGTTTCAGTTGACCAGAGGCAAACCAATGCAAGATTTTACTACTTTGATCAAGTGGTTTTTATTCACAATGACAGTGTCGTTGAGCTTGAGAAAATACTCACCAAAGGAAAAAAACTTTTAACTTTGTGAAATTGGAATAATTCAATATCAACTTGTCAAGCCAATAGAACTAATATAAATGATAGAAATAGAATTATTTCTAGCATTGTGCCTGAAATCAGCCTCTAGCATCTGTAAGCTTCACTGACAAATACATACTGGTGTAACGGTGTAAACGTAGTATCTACTGCAATCACTTCAAACAATCAGCTGGTATTGGGAATATTATGATAATGTCACATTGTGACATTGTAACTGGCTATATTCAAGAGCAGAGAAGTCCAATAATAGTTTAATGATGTGAATCAGTCAATATTCTACCTTCAACAACACATTTGAATAAGTGATGTAACTGCCACTAAGCCACTGTATAACCATAGTTGATTAAAAGACACACTAGCAGGTGTTTTTGTGGTGTGTTCATTTTTATGATCTTAGTGTTCACCCAACACCTACTTAGGAATAAAAGTGCTTCTTTAGAACATAAAATGTTTACTGTTGTTACCATACACTCTGTGTAGTCCTGACTGGCTCAGGACAAAGGAAAAGGTTCTGAATTCTCACACTCCAAAACATCTGTCTGATCTACAAAATTAGCTGTGAAATTGTGGTTCAAAACACTGGTCTCCTATGTCAAGCTGTACACAACTAAAGGGAAAAACACTCACTGCGTCAGCAGTCTTGGCACTTGCTGTCTTAGTCATCTTGGTTCCAGGCTTTGTCCCGCTCTTGACAGTTTTGGTTGCCTGTAAGGGTCTGTGTTTGGAGCTGTGACCCGCCTTGGAGGAGGATGGATGTCGGCTGGTGTCAGTGGAGAATTTGGTTGAATCATCATGTGGACGTTTCACACCACTGTGGGAGGAATCCCCTGTGGACACACCATCAGAGGGAGGGGGACAGGAGAGCAAAAATAAAGTGTGAAGAAATATTCACAAACAGAACAATTTAGTCAATTTACAATTACATGAAACATAGAAAACATTAAATCCCTGCATTTGAAAAAGGTAAAGACACAAATGCTTTGGTCATTTAAAGCCCCTATGTGTACGATATGAACACTTCAGACTGACCCTGCTAATATATTTGAGTTTTTCAAATCTGGGATGAAGGCTTATACAGGTTTGTGAAAACAGGATATGTTGTTTACCAGAGCTAGCTCCTGTTAGCCGAAACCAGGGAGGCTGGGTGACTGTCTGAAGGAAGCAAGGCCCTAAGCAGAAGCCCACGGTTCACCACCAACCTGCTCACGGTTCTAACAAGTTCTCCCTACTTAGCGACACACCTGCTGAGAAACCAACTCTGATGATTGGCAGCTCTGTTTTGAGAAACGCGAAGTTAGCGACACCAGCGACCATAGTCAAATGTATTCCTGGGGCCAGAGCGGGCGACGCTGAATCCTATTTAAAACTGCTGGCTAAGGATAAACGTAAATACAGTAAGAGTGTTATTCACGTCGGCAGTAATGACTCCCACCACGGAGGTCACTAAAGTTAATGTTGAGTCGGTGTACATACCTCAACGTTAGCGTGACCGAATCCATGTGTGCCCTGGTGTTCTCATGTTTCCTTATTTTCTCAGGCTACATCCACATTACTACGTTTTCATTTTTAAAACGCATAAGTTTTGCTACGTTTACACCAAGCGTTCACACTACTCTGGCGTTTGAGCCCCTAAAGCGGATACGTTTGGAAACGCTGCTGGCCCCGTTTTTGTTTGAGAACTCCGGGGTTGCGTTTTAGTCTGGACGAGCAAAAACGAAGGCTTTAGGAAACGATGACGCAGACACCCACATTCGCTTCTTGGTGTCCTTCCCTGGTTCGTCCTGCCCCTATCACGTAACCCTTTTCCAGAAGAAAACAAACACAAAGCATGGTTAATTCAACATGGATAACGAACCGGCGTTGCAGACCTTGTTGTCAATGCTAGCAGCTGTTGTGCAGTTAAAGTCAGCATTTTATAATGCCACTACTGCCCACATGCGCAGGAGGCAAGCTATTGTTGGAGCGATTTGTGACAGTTCCCACGTTCAGCGGCGTTATCAGCGCTACGTTGAGCATCGGTTTTGGCTGAAGAACTAGTGCCTACTGGGATAATTCTATTAATGAAGGTGTGGTTCCTGGGGAATGGAGAGAAATCTTTCAGATGTCCAGCTGTGGAAGGAGCAACAGCAAAAACTAGCACGCGTGGATGTATTTACAAAAGGTATCCTGCACGTTGTATTACCTGAGTGACAAGAGAAGACTCTGGGAAACTGACAACAGTAACGCGTTTGGACTATCCGACAAGTCTGTAAGACCATCACCGTCTTCCTGGGTCCAGACTACATCGAAACACAAAAGTGAAGGATCTTGTTGTCGTCTTGAACTCCGAGAGTTACTCTCCGAGTATGTGTTGTGATATTGTGGAGTATTTGAGTTTGGACATTGATGGAATGGATGTTATATTGTCTATATTTAGAAAGATACCAAAAGACTGAAGATACAATGATGGAAGAGAGACAAACAAAATGCTATTTACAATGTTTTAATAAAAACAGCATTATCCGGGAGGATTTTGTGAAGAGCAGTCATGTTTCCCTGCCTTATTATTTTTGTCCTGTTCCTGTGTACACCAGCACGCGCTTCCCCAGTGTACGTGAATGGTCGTGTGATATGCGTTTTAGTATAGACAGAGATTACTTCTGAAACAGAGCTGAAACGCTCGTCTGGACAGACCATCGTTTTCGTTTTAAAACGCCGTTTTTGTAGTGTGGCTGTAGCCTCAGACAGGTGCTTCATATCCCTCACTCCTGTAACTGTCCATGCTGGATCTGTCCCCGTTGTTTTAAAAAGCAAGCATGGAAAGCAAAATAAGGCATTAGCATGACTGCATCCAGCTAGCCAGGCCTTTCTGGTGGACCAGTTACAAGAGAAGCCTTGCGTACGCTGCTTCCCTTTTTCGCTAACCTGCTGTCTGATTGCTAGGTAAGGTTGATCTGGGCCCCGCTCTTTCACCTGCAGTTTCTCCGCCAAAGTTCTCCTCTCAAACAGATCTCGGAGGAGAGATTTTACTGAGTTAGGGTTGGGTCTTGGAGGAGTAAGTTAGTTTGCTCGCTATTGTCATGTAGTTAAAATGGCGCATGTAGAGGTCCTGACCATAGACCGTATAAAAGAAGGTCCTGACCTACTAGCACTGGCTCGCTTGGGGCGATACAATAAATTGCCCTTTTAGGATTAGATTTGATTTTCTATCATAATTTACACATATTACTGGGTGCATTCCATATTTCAAACACACATATTGACAATGTGTTTAACTTATTATTATTGTAACGCAAGGAATTATTATTCTGATTCCGTCTTTTTACGAATGAATGACATTTTTGAGGGTTATCGAAAAGTTGTGAAACTTTGCACACTCATCAGGACTAGTGAAAAATTAGATATTTTATGGGTTTCAGAAATGGGCGGGGCAAAATGGCTCTATAGCACCCCTTTATAATTTACAAAAATTCAGCCCCTCCTTGCGGTTTCACCCACATGTACGAAGTTTGGGAGGCCCTGTAAGATGCCAAGACGAACAAAAAAGTGACATGACCTAAACCCAACAGGAAGACGGCCATTTTGATTTCAATTTCCTATCTTTCGTATCTTCAATTTACAGGGGTCGTGCTTGAACAAACTCGTCCTAGACCGTTAATCTGATCCACTTCAAACTTGGACAACGTATATAAAAAGACCTTTACAATGAAAAGTTGCTTAAAACTTGAGTTTTTGTCTCAACAAAACATATATTCAACTAAATATATTCGTCTACTGAAAGAATAAATTTATACATTACCCTATTTAATTCTACTTAATTCACCACCTTATTTTAGTGTTGACTGACAAACTACTTCAGTCTGCTCACCTTGCTTTTCCCTTCCGTTCTCTTTTCTCTCCACACACACACACACACACACACACACACACCCACCCCCCTCTGGTCTCTGCACACACCGGCTTGCCCCGCCTGCCCCTTTCTGTTTCGCTCTCCCCGTATGTGTCTGCACTGTTGACTTTCTTCGTCAGCACTATGTTTTATAAAGTCGCCCAAAAAACACAGCTCCCGTTTTGGATTTTTTCACCCGCGATTCCGTTTTCACAACAGCAGGTGAGTCGTGTGTGATGGAGGCTTGTTGTTAATTTCTAGCAGGTTATTTGTTATGTTACCATTTTAATTCTACTTCTGATCAACTTCAAACTTAGTCAGAATACATAAAACAGGTTGCAGATGAAGAGCTAACAAAAGCTTGAGTTTTTGTTGAACGATGTGGCTGTTAAGGTGCGGCGTATTTTGATGTTTCGGCATGAAACAGGAAGTGGTTGTAACTTTACTGTACATGGTTCCATCTGAACCAAACTTCACATGTATGATAAGAGTTCCGCCCTGAACACACCTGATATATAGTTATTGTCATAGCGCCACCTACTGGCAACAGGAAGTCAGCCTTCTGTGACAAACATCTTCCGATTTACATCGAATTTACATGGTGTGGTCTACACATGATATCCAGCAAGTGTTGTTAGTGTGTGTTCTCTGGCGCCACATAGTGGACACAGAAAGTAATATTTAAACAGGAAGTTGCTGTAACTTCAGTTTACACTGTGCAATCTGCCTCTAATTTCACATGTTTGATAAGAGTCCCACCCTGAGCCCATCTGAGGCCAACAATGACAAAGTCAAAGCGCCACCTAGTGGCAACAGGAAGTAAGCCTTCCATGACAAAGATGATCCAATTTGCACGCAATTTTCGTGGTGTGGTCAACGCATGATATCCTTCAACATGATGCATGTGTGTTATCTAGCGCCACATAGTGGACGCAGGAAGTGACATTTAACTTCTACGTGCAGTGACCAAAATACATCACAATTCAGAGCCGTGCTGTAAGCTGCGGCAGGCCCCGACGTGCGAGGGCCCGATCATCTCTGCGCTCTCTCTCAAGTTTTTCCTTGCCACTGTACGGTCTAGACCTACTCTATAGGAAAAGTAGAATGACTTAACTTCTGTTATGAATTGGCGCTATATAAATACAACTGAATTGAATACATGTGCAAACACGGAAATGGGATTCTCCAAAAACCTGATAACAAGATACTAATGTACATACACACTGACTGGGACACCCTGATGCCTAAATCCTCTTTCTCCCGATGTCCCTTGTCTCTCTACACTATCAGCTCTCAAATAGAGGCAAAATGCCAAAAAATTATCTTTAAATTAAAAAAACACACACTGACTAACCTGATGATTCCCCATCTCTGTTCTCAGGCCGATGCTCTCTGGAGGATGAGGAGGTTCGATGTGAGCGAGACGGACTGTTTGAGCCAGAGTGGCGGTGCTCCAACCAATGGCCATGTTCTTGGGATAGCAAACGAAGAGGAATTTAGAAGTGGGTAGGCTAAACTAGAAATATTTTCCTTTAATCAGCTAATACTAAATCCAATGCAATATACACTTTTCCTACATTATAGAGCACAGGGCATACTTACCTACAGTAAGCAAACATTCAAATTAGTAACGCCATTCCAATTTAGCTAAGTTTGAGAGCTGGATAATAATCTGTATTAAGAACCTATAGCCTGCATCAAATCTGATTTTTGTAGTGTACATCTGTAGAGAGAAGTGCCCATAAAGATCTGTTGTGGCAAGAAGGTTCAACAACCTCTCTTCATCACCAGCATGAAGAAAATACAGTGTGTTGAAGTATTAAACAGCTTATTTGTATGTACCATTATGCTATTTACTGGTCACAATGTGCATTAAGACACAATATCATTGTTTTAAAGGAACACAATCATGCATTTTTGACATCTGGTGTATCTTCAGTACCAAGGCTTACAATAAATGATGGGTTGCAAATGGATTAGAGATAATTAAGCCAATATCAAGAAATTACTAAATACACTGAACAGTCCAATACCACTTTTGCAAATCAGCTCAGGACATTGTTCTATTATTTCTAACTTTGAGGGTGAATATTTAAACATTTAAAAAACTAATTATTCATTTCATGTTATTAACATCATTGGCATTCCTTTAGTAAGTTCTACATTTAGCCACTTTGTACACGTTGTGTCTACTCCCTAGTATGTGGTCTACCTGTGTAGCGTTGGTGGCGAGGGTGATGGTGAGGAGAGTAAGGCCTTCTGTGAGGCCTGTGAGGATGGGGGCCCACCCTGTGTTTGCTGTGAGGAGGACTTGGTGTAGGAGAACAAGAGAGGGATCGAGACACAGAATGGGATGGAGAGTGATCCTTGGGATCCCACAGAGCCCGGCTGTCATATCGTCCACTCCGACTGGATCAAAGGCAACATTCATTAACAGACATAATCAGGGAAATTACAGTGGAAAGAACACAACCACACCGATGCAAGTTAACGTGCGATCGCTGTGACAAGGGGTGGCCTAAAGGCCTACACACTGATCAGTGTTTTTGTGCTGCCTGAGCACCATGGCTGGTTAAGATTTCAGGATTTTAAAACATTTACTGGACAACTTTTTAAAACTTATGAATACAACTTGTTGTGTATTCAAGTGCCCATAGTCAGAAATAACAGACCGACATTGAAACAAAGCTGTTATTGACTGTTTGGAACAGACTATTAGGTAGTGAGTAAATTGTGTTGGAACAGAGGAATTTATGAAAAGATTATTCACGTCAGTTTGTTATTGATATTTTAGGTTTAAAACATGAACATTAACATTTTTACACTTTATGTAGCCTAATTTTATACAAGATCTCTGAAACAATAAGTAGAACAATTTTCAAATGGATGACTAACAAAACTGCTCAGTAAGATCTGTGTCAGATTAGCTATATATGCGTAGTCCAGTTATTTGAAATGTGTGGGACAGGCCAACTGACAGGAGTGACTCACACTGACTGCTGGTCACAGCTAAAAACAGATTATTGGAAACATAAGAACGAGAGTCCAACTGACCTCGGTAGATTTGGTTTCCAGTCAGGGTACCTTCAGAGACAGACACAAACACCCGTTAGCACGTTATTTAACATCTTCTTACTCCTAAACCTGTATTTAGAAAGAATTAACAAATACAATTGTACATTTGAATACAAAGCTTTTTAAAATCTGCATTAAGCAATGTTAGATAATATTCTTTGGTGTAATGTGAACACCACATTACACCAAAGTTGTGTTTGTTTCATTATCAAAAATTGCTTTATGCAACTTGAATTTTGTTTTGTATTCTATTCTACTTTTTGAGTGTTCATCCAAAACAAAGGCAGAATGCTTATCTAAGTAACTATGACATAATACTGGAGATACATAAAAGAATTTCCTCACTTGTTGCGCAGGTCTCTGCAGGCAGCAGTGTGGTTGACGGTGTTAATATGGTCAACCCAGTCCTGAAGAAAAATGACAGATGGGGGAGGAAGATGTCACAATCAGACACGAATGGAAACAATCCTCAACAAAGCTAGATTCACATTTCACATGTATGAATAATAAATGATAAATAAAATGAGCAAAATGTAAGCAATCAGATAACTCATTTATCTACAGAGAAAGACTTATGTACTGAGACAAAAACTCAAGTCTTTGTTTCCTGGTGTCATTTTATAAAATGGGGTGAAAACCCTGAACTGAAAGTCGAGGCCCAGTTCTTTGATCCCATATTCATGTGCAAATTATGTTACAGCCACTAGCAGAAATACAATACAGTGCTTAGTCTTGTTCTTGACTATCAGATCATTTGTGTCCTTGGTATACATGTTCTGTATCCTTTCTACCATCCATTATCTTCAGTGGGACTATCAGTCTTCACCATTAAACACACTATACATCACTGGCAAAAAACCCCAAAACAATTTGTTTTGAGTCTTCTTGTTGCAAATGCTGTTCAGTTAACTTACTAAGTTATGTTCCATGGCCTGAAGAGGACAAATCATTTATTACACCATTATCTGCTCATCCACCAATCTTTTGCCTATACTATACGGAATACCAGTCAGCCTGTCACATATGATAATTTAGTTCAAAACAAAAGAAAACAAATCCCTCTAGTCTACAATAATTCAGATAAACCAGGAGGTTTAGAGTAGGAAACCTAAAAACTTTACAGAACCTTACAGTCATTTTGACAAAGACCACTTCACATTATGCTAGACCATGACATGCAATTGATTGATGATTAAGGGACTATTTAATCATCAGGCTACACCCTTAATTTGCTAATGACATTTTTGTAAATCTGGGGAACCCTTATATATAACAAATATGAATCTTTTAATGAGAAAATGTAAGATGAAAGGAATGACCGTTAACAAATTGCTTTTGTCTGAATATCCCAGATCTTCAAAAGTTCCACACTTGGCATACCTGAGAAATTAGTACAGTTACACTCCACTTTAAGTAATTACTGCTATGACACTGAAATAGTACATATTTTAAAACATAGTTATTCCTAAGTATAGCCTAATCAATCACAACTAGGGGTGTAACGGTACACAGAATACACGGTACGGTTCATACCAAACCGTGACGGTTTGGGAGTCACGGATCGGAGAGGGTTCGGTACAGCCTCAACTCGAATTGTTCCCCAACAACTGATTTGAAAAGGTCGAGACAGGTCTTCCAGCTCCGGCGTTTCATTTGCGCTCGTTGCAGGCTGCATTCAGACAGAATCAGGCGCTGCCGAGAAAATACCAGTGCCGTGCGTTTAGGCTGCGGCGGTAGGGGCCGCAGGGGGTGTCGGAAAAAAACGCAGCGACCGCGGCGGAAAAGTTAAAACAGACTCCACTTTTGGAGAAATACAATCCGATGTCACGCTGCAGTGGCCAATCTGGCAATCAGACCGGTCAAACTGCTCCAGTCAGTCTGAAATATCACTGAAGCCTGTCTATGCTAAAAAAAAATTAAATTAAAACAATACGAAGCTTCCTTTAATTTATGTTTGTTTGTTTGCGAGAGAGAGACAGAGAGAGAGAGACAGACAGGTCGAGTGACTGATGAATGAGTAGAGGGAGTGCCGGGACCGAGAACGCCAGTGAATCTGAGAAATAAAACCTTATTTTCTTCAGCGGTTAAATTCTAAGCATAAATAAACCCCACACACCACCGCACAGCCCTGCGGCTAATGTGACTGACTGGCATGCCAATCGGCTTGTTGTGCTAACCTCAGCACATGCTGCTAAGGGCGTACGGTTAAAGTTTCCGGGTGGTACCACGCTTGTTAACTTTAGTCGCACATTAAGTGCATCAACCTACATATCGAGTAGTCTGCATGCGGCTGCGTGCACCGGACCATGACCCCCGTACCGAGACGGTTCGGCACGAATACACAAACCGTTACAGCCCTAATCACAGCACCATTTGAACATGAGAAACACCGCTCCACAGCCAGAGAACGGAGCACTGGATTTTCTCAGAGAACAAGGGCGTTTATTCAACAGTAATTACAGCTGAACTAAGAAAATATTTCTATTATCCTTTGATAATTCCTCTGATCAGTTAATACCAACTTTTTAATTGACTGTTGGTCCAAACAAACGTAATCATTATTGATTATTGTATCTCAGACACCATCCCTATAAATTAATACACATGTAAACATGCAGCTAAAATATAACTGTTCATATTTACAGTAACATAAGTCAAACTGTTCTTTACAACAGAAAACCTGAATTCTTAAACGTTATGCCCTTAAAATGCTATATAAAACATCATCTCACTGCCAATTTGATGTATTTCGTGATTATATATTGGGGCAGGTCATAACCCAGGAAAAACAATAGAATATCAGTTAGGAAAAAAAACAACTTTAAAAAAAAAATTTTTATTTAATTTTTTTTTTTTTATCTGTGATGTGGTTGGAATTTTTGACCTTATACCTACTGGTACTGCATGAGTTCATTAAATACGCAGTGTTTTCCAGAAATAACATTATACATTTCCTGGGAACTTTAGACAGGTCTGGTACTTAAGAAATCTTGACATATGGGTGCTGGATAAACGTAGGTTTGCTTAATCTCATTCATTTAATGAGCACATCAGCCTGAGCAATTTTTTCTCTGTATATACACCTTTCTTGTTGTTAGGTGTTAGGTTAAATATCGGTCAATCCATGTTGAAGTTGCATGTGTTATAGTTTAGAGTATGTTTATCTATAAAATAGCAATTGGACTGGGACCATTATGGTAATGTTTGGAACATTATGGGGCCCCAGGGTTAGGAATGACATGTTATGAGGTAATGTAAAGGACAGGGCCCCAAATGAAAAAGAGCTTCCAGATGTGTCTTGGGGGTCCAGCAAAGTAAGATAAATAGGTTTTGAAGGGAACCAAGAAGGGTCGCCCCAACTAAGGTTAAAGGTCAATTTCTAGAATGGTATATATCCAGAAGTTAAGCTTTTCTTGGTTCTTTCAGTATTCCTTGTAATGCTCCTCAGCTGATATTAAATCCTGCCTGACTGAAGGTCGACTTGTGACTCTGTGTGTGTGTCCTGTCTTGTCATCTTTCGGCAAAGTATCTTACCCATCATTTGAACATAAAACCTCTAGTTGAGAAATTGTATTTAAAAAAATACTTCAAAAGTTTTTTTTGTTTTTTTTTAAATACTTGGGATTTACCAGTCAAAGTTAGCATAGTGCTACAAAACATGTTTTGTAGATCAAAAAAAAAAATAAAAAAAAAAGGAGGGGCTCTTCAGGCCCTAATCAGGACACCTTTCAACTCAAAGTCTTATTTTATTTCACCAGACCCTCGTTTTTTGACTGGAATTTTCAATGCCTGGTTTTTCTGCTCACTGCTATTTCTGTCAATTACTGAATTCAGAACATCCTAATTTGGGCAAAGAGGAGAAAGCCTGGGTGGAGTAAGGTAGGATGAGCACATGGCAACCCCCACCTCTGGTGGTAATAGGCCAAGAAACTGTTAACCAAATAAACCACACTCCACGTCATACTTGTTCTTAATGGAAGATTGAAATCACTGTTCCACTAAGAACAAGACACACATGAGAAGAAGTGAAATCAAGTGTTTTCATAGCTGCTGTCTGAACAGCAATTAGCACTGCACCAACTGAAGGCACTTCAGCATTGACTACAGCTTTCAGCCATGATGGTGGCCACTTGCAGTTATCACAATATGGGGTACAAATATCCAGCTTGATGCTTTCAAAGGAAACTAGAGCATGCTAGCACAGTTAGAGTTCATTATTCAAAACAATAGGTTTTGCTGGCTACAACCTAGCTGGATCATTTAGAGCAATTGTACTGACTTATTTTAAATGGGAATTACTAACCATGAAAAACACTACTTGAATGACATCACTCATCTAGACTACTGCTTGGTGTAGAAAGGTTGCAGACAGAAACTCAACATGTGAAGGTATTCCTTTCAGACATACGAGGGCATGGTGGCACTCACCTTTTCCTGATCACACTGTATGTGGCACAGGGAGCAGGTGTGGGGATACACCTTTGGAGACACAGCTGAGAAATCACTTATCATGGTGGGGGTAGGTAACTTCTTGCTGCTGCTGTGTGGTTTTGAGCCAGACGAAGAAGAGACAGACCGTCTTGAAGAAGCCTCGCTCCTCGTTTCAGATGAGGGCCTAGGTTTGGGCCCGTCACGCCTGTAGTCTCGGTCTAAATTACGAGATTTGGACGATGGTGGAAATTCTCTCCCAGGTGACCGGTTGCTCTTGCGATGGTCGCTACTCGTCCTGCGATAGTCCCGGTCTCCATGCTTGCTTGATTCAGTGTGTTCCAAACGAACCCGCCGCCTTTCAGCTTTATCAGCTTTTGGAGCTGATGAGGAAGATGATGAAGATGGGTACATTTTAACTGTCCTTTCACTGGAGAGCTGCTCTCTTTTGAAAGTCTCTCTGGTACTACTCTCATCCTTTGTCCGACTGGCATGACCATAGTCAATGACTTTACCTGCTGTCTGTGTAACAGTAAGAAGGCTGGGCACTTCGGGGGAGTTTGAACTTCCCAATGGCGAAGAGCGGGTAGGAGGAAGCGGCACATCGTGGACGTTGCGTGAGAATGAGGATGAGGAAGTGGAAGCCACAGTTTTCTGGTTGCCTGACTTGTTGATTTGGATGTCACGGAGTATGAATGGTAAAGTATCTGGGGTTAACTGATCATCGGGGTAGTGACTCAGCACTTCTAAGTCCTCATTTGAAAGTCCAAAGCTAGCCAAGATACTTCCTGCACTCTCGGGTGTATACAAACTCTGACCATCCCCACCACCACCACTTCCGCCACCATGGGGGTGCCGGGCTTGGGGCGACGGTGAGCCACTTACAGGGGCAGTCCAGCTTGGGATGCTTGTTCCAGCGTGGCTGCTCTGGGGTTGCTGTTGAGGCCCCTGGTGCCGTTGGGACTGGTGGCTAGCACTAGGTGGAGGACTGGCAAACAGTTTAGTTGGAGGTTGGTAGCTTGACCAGTCTACTCCTTGCTGGTGGCCAGGCTGATTATCAGAGGTGAGTGTTATTGGGTTAGAGCCGTAGCTTCCATGTTGACTGATCCCAGAACCTGAGCCTTGGTTCTGGTGTTGGTTTGGTCGGCTCATGTGGTCAATGACGCGGTGGTCCATGTCCCTAGCACCCCGGATAGCCAGGGCAGACTCTAGTTCATCAGGGAGCTGGGTGGGACGAGGAAACTGGAAACCCATCACCTGCGACAGCATATCAGAAGGAGGGCGATTCTGATGTTGATTTGGAGGTGGCTGATGATGAGGAGGCCTGGGCCCATTAGAGAAGGGCTGTGGCCCCTGTTGCTGGGAGTGGTGGTGGTACATGGCAGCAGAGAGACAGGGCCGTGTGTTTCTGCAAGTTTTGCTGTTTGTGTCCACGTTAAATCCAATAGCTGACACCCGCTGTCTATTGAGAAGACTCAGGAGGGCCAGATGAGGAGGTAACGCTGCTGCAAACCAGTTGTTGTTGTGCCACTGGTTGCCAACAGTTATGGTTGCTAGAGCAGCAAGCTGCTGGAGAGCAATCTGCGCCTGAGTCAATCGGAGAACTGTCACTGCAGGTCCAAATATGAAATGGTTTCCTCTGGTGCTGTTGGCGTCGGAGAATGTTGAACTGGGCTCCAAACGAAGGGTAGGAGCAAGGTGTGGATTACTGTCTGTATGCACAACGAGGCTGTGAGGTGGAAAGCAGAAATATACTATTACAGATGAACAAGCTTTATTTTTTCATTTCAGAGGTAGCTTACGGATGAAGTCCTTTTTCCCATGCACTTTAATAAGTTGGCTCAGTCCTCATTTTGTTTGTGGTTTCTTCCCTTTAAAATTTGTCAAAAGATTAAGAAATGTGGTCAGCCTCGAGATCTCTTTCCTGTAGAGAAGTGTGCCCACCGTGCTTTTCTTTCAGGACGGAAAAACAAAGCAACATTATGCAACAACACCAATTCAATGAAAAGAAAGAAAAACCCAAACAGCAAATATGATTTTAACCTACAGGGACACTACACAGACACACACTCTGGACCGGATAGAAAAAGAAACAATATATTAATGCTTGCCTACAATGCATGTTCAACATTACAACACACTGGACTTAAAGGTCCAAACATGGCAAAAGCCTCTTTGCCAAAATGTACACAGCAGAACAAAAGAATTCTACACACACATTTTCCCTATATATATGTTACCCTGCAGGTAACATTAGATCATTGCAATGTCTACAAATTATAAATCACACTTCTGTCCTAAAACAGATTCAAAATAAACATACAAGTAGAGAACTATAATGTACTTTTCTTTGCTAAAAGCCAGTAAAACACAAATAAAATGGTGAGCAGTAACTAAACATCCTGAGCAACATGTAGGCCTGTTTGACATACTAAATATGTTTTGTAAGACCTAGGCCTAAAGAAGTTCACTGAAGATAGGCTTACACTGTATATATTTGTACAAAGTTTTGATCACAGACTATCAAACATGACAAAGGTCCATGTGATCTAAACATTTAGCTTATTTTTGGAATCAGTATCCACCCTCTCTTATTTTCTATATCCTGTACCTGAGCCCATCTTCGGGTGAATGGTGGTTGTTTTTCCTTTAACAAGATCTACTAAACTACTTTTAAAATGATTTGATTTGTCACTCATGTCAAACAGTGATTGCATTAGTCTACCCTGTCATCTTGTTCTATGTCATATAGTATCTGGCATAAACTCCAGTTGTAAATGTGTGCAGCATGTCATAAATAGACCAAAACATATGTTGGTGCGCACAATCAATTTGATGACGTTCTCCAGTCTTTGAGGTTTCCTTTTAACAGACCAAGCTGTGCAACCTTTGACCAAACATTAGCTTTAAAGCAAAAGGTGAGCTTGCATGCTGGGCAAAACTATATAGGATATACCAAGAGACAAAGAGATGATGTTGTTGCCAATCATCTCAACCGATATTGGTTAAGGAGGTTAATTGGCCAACTACACTCAAAGTCAAACTTAAGCAATGTAACACTGCAATGTAGCAAAAGAGTTTCCCCTCGGGGATCAATAAAGTATTTCTGATTCTGAACATTTAACTGAAGAAAATATAGCCAGTAGGATGACGTGCCATTTCCAATACAAATAAATATAAAGAGGAGGGCAAAACATGATGCAAGAATATCTATTGTGACCTAACAGTAAAGCTACATATTTATAAAAAGGTCTGGCATAAAAAAATAAAAAACATGTCTAGCATATCAAAATGTTAAACAATTACCAGTCCGCCAAAGAGGAGGTAACATTAGCTGTCTGGAAAATTATCCAAAGAGAAATGTCCCACACAAAAGCATATTTCAACAGAAAAAAGCTGGTGAAGCAACAACATACAAGCCTCAGCATTTCTTCTTGTTATAAAGAAGTGCTGACTTCTCACAGTGATTTTTAATTTGTTGAATAAATACAACTATAGCATCCATCTGCACTTTCTCAACAGACAAACATGTGCATGGTCTGGATAAGCACACAGGTAGATTTCGAGCACTGCAGGTAAACTTTCTGTCACTGGCTGAACACTAAACGTCAGCACGTAGAAGGTTTAAAGTTCAAAAATGTGATTTCTGATGCAACATATGGTGCAAGGGGTGACTCATTTTTGTATATCACCACAGACGTACATGTAGACTATATAATGGTCAACATTTCATTGTCTGGAGGTAAAGTGGAGAATTGTTAGCACTGTTTCAAGAAGCTAAGGCCAAGAAACTGATGCTTCGTTTGTGGGCAATCCCTGCTAGCATAGCCTATTTTCACTCTGTATTTAGTTTGCTCGTATTTGAAAAAGTATTCTGGTACAACTTAGACAGTAATACCACCGTGCTAATATTCAGATACAACTCCATAAAGTACTGCATTTATGGCTGCACCAGAGCCCCTGCATGGCGCGTAGAACTGCACTCGTGATAACTACGGGCCTGCACAGCTGAGATCCCAGTGTTTCTGAACCAGGTTCATTTGGCTTTCAACTCTTACACACCGGCTAAATGCACACGTACAATCTATAGAATCTATAAAACACATACATATATAACGTTACGCAACATTCCATACTATGATAAAATAAATGCTGTATTTGTTCGGACAAATTATAATGTCAACCGAGAAATACAGGGCCGCCCCACATCAACCCTCACACACCAGCCATTTTGGGTGTTTTCGCTAAGTTATCTAGCTAGCTAACGTTAGCTACCTAGAGGAAACCATATCAGCAGTTCCGTTAAATTGTATTGACACTCATACCATTTCCGAGTACTCAACACTGTCGAAAAATACCTTCACAATGAGTCGATGTGGTCTTTGTCGTTACCGTTAGACATTTTCCTTTTCAGCCCCGTAGTCGTTAGTATCAAGATAAGCCTGTACTCCGCCATCAGCATTCAGCAACAAGGACACTTCCGCCCCGAATATTTCAGAATAATACAGTCATCTCCACAAATGACTAATTCAACACCTATTGAACAAAAACAGCAAAATTATATTTCAAAATACTCCCCATAGTGAGTCATGTCCATTGTATTGTAACGGAGTAGGTGACATGTTAGTGTTTAACTGTTATGTTATGTTATGAGTGTCACTGTGTTAAGAGATAGGAATTCAGCCAAGTTAAAAAGACTGTTTGCTGAAGTTACTGAGATTTCCATGGTGTCAGTGAACATGTTAAGCTTAGAAGCTGTGAAGCCTGGCAGTCATTTCTACGGAGCCCTGGAGTGGCCATAGAGAAAAAATAATTCGTTTCCACGTTTTGATTCATTCCTGCGCACGAGATACTATATTATATATATTTTTGAACAGTTTGAGTCAAGCATATAAAGGCGGTATTATCTACTGTTATTGTGTTTCATTGGCATTATGTGTAGCTCTGGTTGTGTCTATGTTTTTCTTGCAGAACTGGTTTGTAAAGCAAACCGCCAGCGGCGGTGCTGATAGCAGGTTGTGAGCTGTAGTTGCCTTGGTAAACACACCAACCTCTTCGGCTGTCGCAGTCCCTCATGCTGGCCTGCTGTTGCTCCATCTCCTTGTCCTGTTGGTCACTTCGCTGCCAGAGTGTCTCTGGGCTAGGCAGAATGGACAGGCCGGGTGTCCGCAGGCCGGGTGTCCGCAGGCCGGGCTGCCACTCCAAGGCTCCGTACATTTCAGCTACCTATGATGTGACTTGTGTGAGATAGCATACCAGTGATTGGCAGAGAGTTAGGGGGGATATTGAGTTAGTCTATAAGCAGAGTGGACGTGAGATGCTAGCGCGGAGAGCACGCAGTAAAGTTGACAGTTTGTGTTGTTTTGGAGCTGGCTACGGCCCACAGTAGCCTGTGTACTGTTTAATGTGATAATAAATTGCTAGCAAAACTAGCTAACGTCTCGTAGCCGTGGGCGGCTGTGGATCCGGAGGTAGAGTGGGTTGTCCACTGATCACAGTGTTGGCGGTTAGATCCCCACCTCCTCCTGTCCACATGTCAAAGTGTCCTTGGGCAAATCACTGAACCCCAAATTGCTCCTGATGGTTGGCCAGCACCAGTATAGGAAGTAAAAAGGTTGGCCTCGGGGTTTTCTGCACCAACGTGCTAGCAGGGGACTGCTGTGAGAAACCTGTTGCTGAGGAACCGCTCCAAGATCAAGCAGGACGGCCTGGAGGACACAGAGCAGGTGAGAGAGATGACTGTGACCGGGCTGCTCTGAGCAGAAAATCATGACCACACGTTGAGCTGCGTGGAGAAGTTCTTCCGTCCCTGATGAAAACTCCCAGATATGATGGCAAGGCCAACTGGGAAGCATTTAATGCACAATTTGAACTGTTAGTGGTCCACTGAAGAGAAAGCCCTCCAGCTAGCTATGTGCCTTACTGCTGATGCTTTGTCCAGCCTGCTACTAAGGTCTGATGATAGGAGTGACTATGATGCTTTAGTCGGGGCTATGCTCAGTCTGCTTCGCTCTGAACTGTGCAACCCCTGGCACTGCGTCTTCCCTTCCAAGTGAGGAAACAGCACAACGCACCAACCAAGTGGGGGGCGACTTGTGCTGCCGGGCCGAACCTGGATCGGAGACTGCTGGTACGCCCCAGTGACTGTTGAGGGGACATGCTGCTCTGTGCCGGTGGACACGGGTTCTTCAGCACCCCTGGTGAAACCTGGTGTGGTGAAAAATACAAGAGTTATTTTCCCCACCATAGTGAAATTTCAGACAGTCACCGGAGAGTGGGCTCCCATGGTGGGGGAGGCATTAGTGACTCTGGGGCTGGGAAAGAAGTCGGTTCGCTGCCCGGTGTGGGTCGCGACCCTGGAGAACTTTATACTGGGGCTGGATGTTCGTGGGGCATTGGACTGTGTCATTAACACAGTCATTAGGAACTCTCACTCTTCCAGATGGACGTTATCCAGATGTTTCGGTGGCCGCCCAAGCCAGGCTGCCCCATGACCCACACCACTGCAGCGCTGACAGCTGAGACAACAATCCACATGGCTGCCTGCTGCACCTCCACCATCAAGCTATCTGCACCGCCCTCCACCCCGCATGCCACTGCTCCACACCCAGCATAGACATTGGAAGTAAGGGTGGGTGGAGGTTTTTTATTATAAAGAATTGGTGCTTAAATTTGTCTGACTTTCATTTCTGTCTTTCATATTTCCTTACAACATAAATATATGCTTTCATAGCCCAGTGATGTGATTGTTGAAATGATAAGGCTGTCTCCTCATGTGCACATATATGCAATGGGGTCAAATTAGGCTAGCGGTTCAAGGCAATGTCACAAAAGCAGATATTCAATTTCTTTTCAAAACCTCCCTTTGACCCAGCTATGTGCCTGAGAGGGAAACAACAGCTGACGAGTTGACACCTGCACCTCCCAGATCCGTGCCAGTAGGCAGCAACAGGGGCAGCAGCAGCTAGCCCCACTCGGTAGTACTACTCTTCCTTCCCCGCCTCCTGAGGCTACTCAAAAGGCAGGTGCAGTGTCCTTCAGACCGCTAGAGAATTATGCATTCCCTGTCCAAATATTCAGAGGGGAGCGCTTCACTCACCCCTGCAAGGCCGCCCGGTTCACAGAGTGGCAGTGGCTAGAATACATTGCAGATGGTAACAGCAGTGTGTGCGCTGTGTGCAGGACCTGAGCTAACTGCAGGTACCTATTTTTCTATTTTCGCTTACCGTAAAACTTCAGTTAAAAGCAGAGCCCCGATTAACGCAGAGTCCCTTTTATTGGCCGGGTGTGGCTACACGTTTTGACAAATAAACGCAGGTCCCAATTAGACGCTGGGGGTGGTTTTCATAGAAGTTCTTTGGACCTATAAAACCTCTTAAAGCCCACTGGTTTGCCTGCTTGAGCTAGTTCTAAGCTGCTTAGATCATGCAAACAAACATAGGCTAAATGTTTAAACTTTTGTCAATATGGACAAGTTACACATTGTTAGATCGTCAGAAACAAGAGAGAAAACAAAAAGTGGTGACTCCCTACCATGGGCGCCGGAAATAGGGGGCCAAGGGGCCATTGGTCCTCCCACTTTACGCCCCTGTGAATCACTGTATCCCCACAAATGCCCCTGTATTGCAACACTTACGGTAAAAAAGAAATCATTCCCATCCACTCTAAGACATTAGGTCAAATAAAGCAGGCAAACATAAAACAGGAAGAATATTTACATTTGAATCCAATCAAAGAGTGAATGTACGTCGCTGTCTGCCGTTGTTATTTCCTTGCTAACGCCGACTTCGGTAACACAAAGTTTAGGAAGCGAGTTGTTGGCTGCAAGAATCAACACAAAAGTCTTCATCTCCCACCACCCGAGGAAGCGAAAACCTAGTGGATTAACTTTATTTTTGATGTTTATGTCCCCACAACAACTATAA
Source organism: Siniperca scherzeri (assembly GCA_027580175.1). Taxonomy (NCBI): domain Eukaryota; kingdom Metazoa; phylum Chordata; class Actinopteri; order Centrarchiformes; family Sinipercidae; genus Siniperca; species Siniperca scherzeri. Next base: position 35,152,888 of record CM050842.1, on the reverse strand, counting down.
AACCATTAAATGTGTGTGCTAACCATTTTGCTTTGGATTGCATTCTCAACGAGGGCCAGTAACGTTAATTTACAAACCAGAATTCGCTCCAAAACTGAAGCTCAAGGAAGGACCGATAACGTCCAACTTTAAACTGGAAGCTGTAAGTTTTGCCATTTTTATGTTGCTTTACTGTTTATTATGCAGGTTAGCCTGTTCTAGCGTCTATAGGCCACATGCTAGTGATGCACGGACCGCGGTTATATCTGCAGATCGGACGGGCCGGGTCATAAAAATGAACATTCTGATCAATAGTAGATGGGTGGGTGAAATAGGGTGAAGCAGCTCTCCCCATTGAGAGATGTGGGCATTTACGCACGAGACACAGCAACTTCATTGATTATTTAAATCTCCCGACACGCTGACAGGATCGATCAGAATCGATCAGGATCTAATGTTAATTAATGTTCTGTGTTCTAATGCACATCCAAAAAGATCACACACACACAGTCCAGGTTCATACAGGTCAAACTGTTGGAGTAAAGCAGCTCTCCACCTGTTAAATCCTGAGCTCCATCACAGTTGTCTTAAAAATAAATAAAAAAAATTCAGAAGCTAAAAGTTGAGTGTCCTCTGTCCTGTCCAGTTTCTAACAGAAGGTTTGAGTTTTGCTGCTTAAATGTCCCACGATAGTTGCTGTGACATTACTGCGCGCATGGAAACATTTAAAAATGACTGACAGCAGCCTCTCTAATCACTAAAGTAAGTCATTAAAGAAAAGGCTCATACATCAGTTCAACACACAATAAAGAGATCACCTGGAAAGCTCGTGCTGCCAGGGACCAGTAGAGGGGGAGAGAAATCTCCATGCGGGTGTGGGTCTCTAAATTGGAGAAAATAATTCATTCGGGTGGGTCGCAGGTGGATGATTTATGCGTAGGCTACATGGATTCGGATCATGTCAGAGCCAATCCACGCATCACTAGTAGGTGTAACAACTGGTGAGGCGGAGGCATTGGACTCAAATGCAGACCCAAAACGCCAGGAGATAAGGAAAGAGCAGTTTTTACTTTCCAGTATGCAGGTTCGGTACGCAGGCAGGCAGTCCAGAGTAGACCAGAACAGTAGGGTAACACAGACGCAAGATCCGACACACGGGCAGAATTCAAGTAACCAAGAAAACAAGAAACAAATGCTGGAACGTGAGACATAAGTGTACTTCGACGAACTGACGCTGACTGACTGAAGGCAACAGACTAGATTCACAGGTGGGTAAAGACTACAGGATACAGGCACAACGAAAGAGGGCAGAGCAAGTATTCAGGGCTGGCAGGAAAACACACGAGGGGCAGGAAGTGAAGTGTTCTGGAACGAGAGGAGAGATGAGTTACCAAAGTAAAACAGGAAACACTTAATAACTATAAATAACACATGACCTAAGAATCACAGCAGGATGTGTCAGTAGGCTACACACACTGTAGCAGTTTTGGATTGTTTAGGCTAATATTGAGGGACAGCCAAGAGAAATTGTGTGAACGTAAAACCTCATTTAAAGCCAATAACCAGAGCAGAAGTTTAGATGTGGGAAACAGTTTTTTCATTCGGGATTTGTTGGGTCTCTGATAGGCCTACATTCCTAATGTGGCCTGGAAGTTCACAGCACTGAACTCACCGTACTGAAGGCCAGCATTTAGCAAACCTTGCTAGCGGTAGCCCTAAGTTGCTGCTACCAGTTTGGAAGAAACCTGCTCCAGTCTACTGCAACGTCTGTGTCCTAACGGTACCACGTTAGGATTGTCCACTCACACCCGACTAAGTGGTTGTCAGAGAACGTCATCACCCTGCTGCCTGCAGAGCGAGGGAGAGATAACGGCCAAGCCGAGCCGCCCGCGGGACTGATCGCACACGAGAAAGCGAGAGCTACGTAAATAAGGATCGGCACTGATCCTGCACTTCTCCCTCCGGCTCCCCTTTCCCACGGCCATCTGAAGCACCAGGTGAAACTTCCCTTTTCCTGTGCCTGGGGTTGATGCTACAGTGTTATGGCAATTAGGGAATGTTAGGTTAGAAGTACCGTCCCACATCGAGATTGAAACGATTTGAATGGTTTCAGATATTTACCGTTTACTTCCCAACAATCTCAGCTGCTGAACGGTGCATTGAGTTCATTTCACGGGTTAACGCTAAAGTTTTCATCCACGTTGTGGTCTCCTTTGTTCACACAAATTAAGTCATCTTGCCAAGGTATCATTCGTTGCTTTATTTTTGGTGTTGATTGCTTCATTCATTAATCGTCTGTCGCTGTGTTCATTGCATTCATTCATCATTGCATTTATTTATCCATTTGTATGTTCAGTAGTTATTAGTTGTCTGTGTAGTGAGTAGTTCAATAAACTTGTCATTTAAAAAGAACTATATGGTTGTGTGTATGAAATATTACGGTCACTGTTTGCGAGTCAAGAACTTAGTAGCAGCCTCCAGAATTGAGACTGAATGAATGAATTGGCGTTGTTTTCCCTTTTCTAAAGGTAGTGCCCTGAGGTGAATTTAATGCGAGTTAAATTGTGTCATTTAGTGTAAATATTGATTATGTATGATAGCCGAAGCTGATTGTCATTCTTCTACTTAATTTAGTACCAGTTTGTATTCAGGGCGATGTTTCATATTTTTGGTGCTGGCTTTGTTAAGTGGTATTAACGCTACATAAGTGTCAGAGTGATGGCCGGTGGAAAGAAACTGTTCTTGTGTCTGGTTGTTTTGGCATACAGTGCTCTGCAGCAGCTGCCAGAGGGGAGAAGTTGGAACAGGGTGTGTCCAGGGTGTGATGGGTCTGCAGTGATGCCTGTTTCCTGACTCTGCACATGTACAACTCCTGAGTGGAGGGCAGGTTGGCACCAGTGATTTTTTTATGCAGTCCTGATTGTTCTTTGTAGTCTTTTCCTGTCCTGTTTGGTGGCCAACCCTAACCAGACAGTGATGGATGTGCAGAGGACAGACTGGATTATTGCAGAGTAGAACTGGATCAGCAGCTCCTGACGATGGACTCGATGTTGGATGCCCACTTTAGGTCCTAGGAGATTGTGGTGATGGGGGGCAGTGTTGGAGGGCTCCTCCTGAAGTTCAGTGTCATCTCCACAGTTTTGAGCCTATTCAGCTCCAGCACCAGAGGACCAGCTGTTCAACCTCCTATCTGTATGCAGACTCACTGTTTCAGATGAAGCCAATTTTTTTTTATCCCTTTGCTGATAAAATAAATAAATTAAAAGTGTGCTATTTTGGCTCTGATGCAGCCACCTCTCTCTGTCTGTAGTCACCACTCTGTAGTCTCGCTCAATGTCCCGCCCACAGCACTATCTGATTGGTTACATTTCACGAGTGATAGCCTAACACTGAAGGCTACCACGACACAGACGGGAGCTGCTCCGGCGAGTGAGCGACAACACCACGATCTTATGATCAATTTCTATGACGACAAGCATGCCTACTTTCCCAGTTACACCCTGAAAATGCCCAAAGACATTGCCTACCGGACTTCATTCAATGGAGGCGAAAGCGATGTCTTAAATCGGTCACTCTTCCGCCAGTGTTCCAGAATAACGCACTTTGTTGCAGTGATATTGTCATATGTGCTGTGTAGTGGTATGTGGACCCAAAAGCAGATGAACAGGAAGCGGTGTCAGGGTGAAGTAGCCGGATGACTACAGTGTTTATTGGGTGGTGGTATGCAGGCAAGTACAGGCAGACCGGTAATGAACAGACAAAAGGCAGATAGGTTACTGGCAGGCAGTGGTGGAAGCAGGGGAGGGAGTCCAAGGTGGGAAACAGTTCACAAGGGAGCAGGCGAAATACAAAACTCCAGGATCCAGCCAAGGTCCAAGGGAGACAAAGAATCCAATGCAAACGCACGGTCAGAAAGCTGGGGAACTGGGCACAGGAACCAGGTACAACAAAAGAAGCACCAAACGGCGACACTCACAAGACAAGAACAAAACTCACGGTAAGAATCCCATCAGGCAGGAATAACACCATACATTAACAACAATGACCCAGCACTGAACAAAGACAAAGACACGGACGGAATACCCTAGGGGAGGTGAGACAACGAGACACAGGTGCAAACCATTAAGGAAGGACCAACAATCAAAACAGGAAAACAGAGACAGGACGTAAAAACACAAGAGAAGGAGAATACTACAAAATAAAACAGGAAATGAAAAACCTTAAACTACCACAGATATACAGTTAACTATAACAAGATAATTGAGTTTGTTTATGTAGCGATAGCTATATCTTTGAATAACGTTGGTGCCAATGCATCTGGAACTTATGTTAGCTACCATATTGCGAACGTAAGATTACTCGCCCATGAGCCGGTGTTTTTCCATGTTATAAGGTAGCTGATGGTAATAATGGTGGTAGCAGGCAACTAACGTTAGGTTTAGAATTCTCTAAAACGAGCTGCTACGAGGCGAAAGCAAAGCTGACATTACATTCGTAATGTCAGCTTTGCTTTCGCCTCGTTTGTGAATGAAACTCAGTTGCCTTTGTTGCTCTTTACTACATGGGTTAGCCAACAAGCTACATGGATGTGGGTGCGATAGGCAACGTCAATGGGTTCATTTGTTGAGTCAGCTGACTCGCAAAAAAAGTGATAGGCTATAACGTTATTTCTCACACATCACTCACCAAGGCCAGTATGTCTCTAACTCTGATTCCTGTAAAGAGGTGCAGGATATTGTTGTTAGACACTTTAGACAAAATGGAACTGCATCTAAGGCCTGTGTTAATCCATACATGGACTGCATAGATGGTGCTCAGTTGAATAGTCACTTCTTTTGCTATTGTACAAATTCAGCTGTAGTTGTCATTACTAATGAAGTAGCCTAGTTTTGAATGGCAGGTTTGCAGTTATTACATGTTAATATATAACATTTAAATAACTGAAACCAACCTAAAGGTTTTCGAAAGCTGTTTTGCTGTGATAAATGAAGCATATTTGTGCTGTAATAATTTAAACATATGTCAGCCTGCGGCCCCTCTTAACTCTCTCTCTCTCTCTCTCTCTCAGCTGCTGGGAGCTCCCTGCACTTAAAAAAATATATTGAAAAGTTCTCTTTTGCAGCATTTAATTAAACATATGCTTAAAGGCATTTGAACAAAGTTTTGTGTTGGAGTTTTTGTTATTCTAAATTTTGACACGGGGGGCAGGGGCAAGAGGGACAGAGAGGCAGAATGAGCAGTAGTATACACAACTGAGGCGGACATCGTGACAAAAGTATTAAATTAATATTTCGCCAGAAGCAAAGGTATGGGTCTTTTTAGGCCCTAGTTTGTGTTTTGTGTTTTTAATCATGTTCGGACAATCTATGGTATACAGGCATAGCTACATCATGACTGTTGATATAGTGGGATAAATTCATTTTTGGTTTTGGTCCTTTAAGAGACTATGTTGAAAAAAAAAAAAGAAGTTAACATTTAGACTATTATGGGACACTGAAGCCCAATATTTCACTAATGCAGTACTGTATTATCACCACTGCAAGACACCCCCCCCCACACACACACACGCACACACACACCTGTTAAAGCACTCATAGTGTTCGTCTCCTCTTTCAACTAGTGTGATGGAGGAGGTGAGAGCAACATTTTGTCAGTTATAAATTGAACTCCCTCAACTCTTCTCCTTAATAACCACATCAATAGCCCCCCTCTCCCAGAATTTATGTTATTATAATGGTTGTTTGTTGAGCCAAGAGATGGGGCATCTGTCACTCTGGTAGACTGGCCCGGGATAATCAGAGAAAACTTGCTGTGTATGTTTGGAATAGGGAAATTACATGTGATGAGCAAGCAACAGTCTGGGCATGTGACAAAGATGATACATGCACTATGGTAAGTAATATCTTGTATGTTCCTTAGTTGGTTCAGATCATATTGAGAGGGCAGCTGCTAGGTTGTTGCTATTGGAGATCATTAATCTGAATAGATCGCCATGGTTTCAATCTTGGAAATCAATTCTTTTTTGCCAGTTGTAGTAAGACACTAAGATTGTGGCTATTAAGATTTACTTATCTCTTTCATTAAATGGTCCGCTGAACTTACTGACAATGCTTGATGTGATGACATTTCCTTTAATTAAATACAAGACAGAGATAACTACTGTATTTGGCAACAAGGATTCAAAGTTATTGCTTGATCCCAGGGTTATAAATACTAAAGGCCAATTTAGAAATCTTGGTGTACCCACATCAAGGCAATACCCAAATCAACCATTTCATCTAAAGAAAACAGCACAAATTAGAGGTTTCTGAGGAGGAGCTGAAGCATGCAATGCATGTGTTTGATTTCATTTCTTTCTGAATCATGCCAGTCTTCTTCTATTTTAGTCCAATTTTCAGTGTCATTCCCAGGAGTGACTACTTGGACATATCTAGTTATGTTCAGGATGGACCACATGCTGTGGATTAGCCCTCATGTTCCCACTCAACTTGATACTTGATTCTACACCCAGACAACATTCCTGTGCTGAGTCATATTAATGACTTAACTGGATCTTCTACATCAGGTGTTGGCTTGTATAGTGGATCAACATACTCCCACGGACGACCTACTAAGATATTGGTGGAGGAAAGGCAGGATGGAGAACAAGGAGAAAGGAAGGGTGGATGTATATGGAAGTGGACGACTATGAGGGAGGCCAAGAAGAAAAATCGAAAGGGGGTGGTAAAGTAGAAAGTCTGTGTGCTAAAGTGGGAGGCTAGTAGGCCATGATTCATGATCATACTATCAGTGCATCCCAAGTCTCTTATTTGTCGCTTCCTCGATCCTCGCTTGAACCGGAAGTCGTTCTGGTCCGCCATCTTGAAGGACGTCCCAAAGGAACGAGGAATGAGGAAACACGAGAGAAGCCTTCACGGAAGTCTTTGACTGGCCGACACATCCCCTTATTGGGGTTTCATACCGGAGTGAAGACAGATAACCGATTAAACTCAAGTGTATCACTCCCAGATGTTATATTTGATGTGTTTTCTGATTAATTGTAGGTCTGAACAGCAAAAGGACCACAAACAACTTTCTTCACTTTGATTAGAAAGAGTTTTCTTTTCATGATCTGTTATTTCCCCCATTCACTTTTATTATGGATATAATTAAAGTCAGAGAGAGGAGGAGAGTCTGTCTGTCAGCAAGAAACACTTTTTACATCTTGTATCATCATTTCCATTCAGTCACACGTGAGGCTGGTCATTCCTGAGCGGCGGGTTTGGTATGAGTTACATCGTTTCAATTTTCCCTGAAACATTTAGCCTAATAATGTTCAGAAGACACCATAGTCATATTCTGGGTTATTCAATAATGAATTCACAGTCAGAATATCAATAAATAGAATACAGATGCAAATAATGAATAAATAAAATAAACCCATTCTGCCAGTAGAAATGATTCCTGTGCCTCTGAGCAGGACACAGTACACAGTATAAATATAGAATGCAGCTTGTTATTCATGTGCAGGTGTTTGTTAAACAGGTAACAGGCTACAGAGAGAAAACACTGCTGCTCTGGCAGTGATAACTGTGTGCCTTTATTAGTATTAGCACACAAATGCCATCAAAAGTCTCTACAGCTGTTAAAGCCAACTGACAGCGGATCCAGCTGTGATCAGCTGCCGCTGTCATCAGAAACGGGCGTTGCTTCACTCAGAGGAAAGGACGTCTCATTTCTCTTAAAACATATGTCCTCGTTTCCTCGCTCCTGTGGTGGAAACTCATAGATAATAATTAATACTTTTACTACTTTTATGTCCATAATATCGTTACAATATCACCTTAAATCATGTGCAATGATATTTTTGAATCTGTGCGACACAGCACAGTGAAGATCCGCACACCTCGACCCGGGGCAGTCAGAGTTCAGCAAGGTGACAGCTAACGCAATGGTTGGGAGTGGAGAACTGGTGATGCGTTGGGCAGTTTCCACCACCCTCTGCAGTGCTTTCCGCTCCGAGACAGAGCAGTTGCCATACCATACTGAGATGCAGTTGGTAATGATGCTCTCAGTGGTGCAGCAGGAGAAGTTCACCAGAATCTGAGGAGACAGATGGACCTTCTTGAGTCTTCTCAAGAAGAAGAGCTGGTGAGCCTTCTTGACCAGGGTTGAAGTGTTGAGGGTCCAAGAGAAGTCCTTAGAGATGTGGACACCCAGAAACTTGAAGCTGGAGACACGCTTAACCTTCATACCGTTGATACGGATGGGGGTGGGTGTGTCGCCTTTGGTCTTTCTGAAGACCACAGTGAGCTCTTTGGTGTTGGGGGCCAGGTTGTTGTTGGTGAACCACACCACCAGGTGCTGGACCTCCTCCCTGTAGCCAGTCACCATTGTGTCGTCTGCAAACTTGATAATGGTATTAGAACCATGTACAGGTAGGTGAAGAGGGAGTAGAGGAGAAGACTCAGCACACAGTCCTGTGGGATGCCGGTGTTCAGGGTTGCGGAGGTATGATTGTCTAACCTAACAAACTAGGGTCTGTTGGTTAGGAAGTCCAGTATCCAGTTGCAGAGGGAGGTGACTGCAGTTTGGAGGGGATGGTGGCGTTGAATGCTGAAATGTTGTTGTTGAAGTCGATGAACAGCATCGTCACACATGCGTTAGTGTTGTCCTGTTCTGGCAAAATGGAGGGGGTCCAGTGTGGGTGGTAGGCAGGTTTTGAGATTAGCCAGGACCAGCCCCTCGAAGCACTTCACGATGGTGGGGGTGAGTCCTTCAGGCTCGCTGCAGTGGACTGTTTAGGCACCGGCACGATGGACGTGGTTTTAAAGCATGTGGGGACAGCTGCTGTAATTGGGATAGTTAGATTTTTTTAAGTGATAGCGTTACTGTACAGTATATTACATTGTCAAAGAGTGTGCATGTTAGAGAGACACAACAGCAAATCGACACTCCCCAGATGTCATTGGCAGCCAAATTATTTGAATTGGTGATTCTTTAAAACAACTTCATTGATCTAAACCCTCCTGCTAATGTGCCCGCCAAACCCTGTACTTCACAAACATTCTATATTTTTAAATTGTTGATGACAGTCTGTAGTAGCTACATTTGCTTTACTTTATAGGGACAAGTGGTGGGCTGTTTTAAGTCTATCGCAACTAGAACAAATTTATGAAACACATAAGCACCGAAACAATGACCATCAAAATACTTTAGATTTGTTCACCTCTGAAGGTCAAACTGTGTCAAAGACCCTGCATAAGTTGTCTAATTGTGTCTTCAAAATTTATAGACCATTTTACTACTGGCACTTCTCTGAAGGGTCAAGGCCATGAGGTCGTCTAAACAGCAAATTTAGAGAGGAGGAGTTAGGAAGTTGGTATGTGTAAGTTGGTATGTATGTGTTCTCATCCATCAGCACAGTGAGAGCCAGGGCAGGTTTTGACCTTGTCTTTTGCCAGTCCTCAATTCTTCAAGAGGTTAGTTTAGGAGTAACATGAGTTTATGGTTAAGTATGGTTTGGTTTAGAGGAAAAATTGAAGTAAATTTTTAGATTTGAAAGTACATATTCTTATGGTTATATTCAGGATTAGATTTAGGTAAGGGGTTAGGTGACCAATGGAAGGTCCTGACAAGAAGAGAAAGAGGAATAAGTATGTGTTTATGTTTGAACAGACAGAAATAGTTGTGTAAAGAATGGGAAAGGAGAGCTTGAGAAAGTTACAGAAATTGTCAGACGCAGCCCCCCTCCCCCAATTCTGAAGTCAAAAATGTGTGAGGAGATGGGGTTTCCGATGCTGTTCAACAATCTGACAAGCACTTTGTTACTAGCATACTGACCCCTGAAGCCCTCTGAGATGTCAATTCCAGTTCAAAACGTGCTACAAGCCACTGAAGCCCAAATTATGGATTTTCTGTCTCCAAACCACTACTGTCTAGAACAGATGGTGGTGTGTGGTAAACCCCAATCCATCATTCAAAACATACCTTAAAAAACCTATGGCTGTATGAAATTAAATCTGTACCTCAATCCTTTGTGTGACAGGAATTTCTGGGCACAGACAAAACATTTCAGAGAGGGCAACTGAGTGAGGGAGGTTATTGTTGTGCACTTATGTGGATAGTAGCAAACGTGTTAATACATTTATTTAAGCATGTATTCTATGCTCAACTGAAATAATTGTTTGCATGATGATAATTCCCCCACTAAACATATGCATCCACTGCCCATCCATATGCCCATAGCGTGTTTAGGATTGGTGCACAAATGTTTTTCCATATGGGTGATGTCAGTTTCTTTTTATGGCCTAAGTAAACTGTAGACTGTATTTCATTTACATGGTATGTTCTGCTGGGCCATCAGGTTGGACAATGGTGGGAAATCTCAACACCTCACATCAAAACAGGAAGTGACTAATCCTCTTCACGTAAGAACGAAATCCAACAGTGTTTCTTTAACTGCAGTGTGCAAGATGTGGCAGCTTATGATCATCAATGTACTGTATTCAAATGCATGTTAAGAATAGTGTTACCAGAATAACACACAGTGTTTAACTCTACATCTATTAAATGGAATTGTAATTGGAAGCCAAAGGTGTGGAGGTGAGTTTGGAGGTGATTGTCTCCCTGTGTGTTCGTCCGGTGACTTGTTCAGGGTGTTCCTTGCCCTTCCACCGTATGCAGTGTACTCTCCCTCCCTCCCTGTGTGTCAGGTGAGATGCCTTCTATATTCTCTGTCTCATGACCGACATCCCAGAATGTCTGAGCAGGACAGGCCTGAGCGGCTGCTCGTCGTAAAGCTGTCTATGATTTGTAGCAGCAGGGTCACGGGGACCCCTCTCCTGTCTCGTGGACTAGAAATACTACACTCTCTCTTGTGCAGTCTATGAATATTTCTACTTGAGACAGCAACCAGTAGCAGGGTTCAATGTCAGATGGCCTGGGGTCAGTAAAAAGCCATGTCAGTAAACTTTAGAGTTTGCTGTTAGTTAGTTAGCTTATATAATAAAAGTATGTCCCTGACCTGACCTGACACACACGTGCCAACCAGTCAGATCATGTCGACAGAGCTTGACGGTCGCCTGAGGTGCCTCCAGCTGGAGGGGAGCTAAAGAGGAGGAGAGCAGCAGTTTTGTGTCTATTTCAGTGACTTTCTCCCTCTCCTCATTCACTCTCTAGGTCGCTTGACCACCATTGTCTCTCTCTCTTTCTCAAACAAATGGACACAAACCATAAATAAACATAGTTCAGAGCAATACAAAGTATAAACAGTGTGTGAGAGCGACTTTACAGTTTGTAGTTCGGTAGTGTAATAATGTACTAAAAGAAGAAACAAGCTAGAATAACAACTTGTGCATTTCCAAACACAGTGCAGCAGTGTTTCTATTGGACGGAGCATATTTGCTTGGTCAAAATTGAACAAAGGTGAACTCTGACCTGCAAATGTGCCGGAGCCGGCCGGAGCTCGCACCGAAACAGGAAACATATGCTTGAATTTGTCCTTCAAATGGGCTTCAGTAGAAGTGAATGGGAAACAGAGTGAACATTTGTAGGACGGAAGATAAATGTGACCATACCTTAAATCCTGACCAGACCCTTCTGCAACAGATTCTGCATAATGACAGAAAGAAAATGTCAAAAATTCAATTTAAATAAATACTGGATCAGGTCAAGGCACCCCCAAGTGAAAGTCAGATACTGATAACACTTATCTCAGTACAGAAATGACAGAGACTGTCTGTGATGTTGAGGAGTCAAAGTCACTCCTGCACAGACCATCAGAAACCTGATGATGTTACTCATATAGGGTTTTTATGTTCCATATCACATCCTGAACATGATTAAAGACATAAGTGGGACTAGTGTGCATGTAATGGTACTAACTGACAGATGATGTTGATGACATGGCTCCGACCAGAAGTTGAGTGAATAATAAAGATAAATTGAAAATAACTGAATATTATAAAATGATTATAATTGTCATATATAGTGAAAAGATCAATCCACCCAGGGGCGCCAGTGGACGTCTCGTCTAGAGCACCACGTTTCAGTTTCAGTCAGAACCGGACAAAAGTCAATGCAGTAGCTATGAAAGACAGCTATGAGAGCAAAAGAAAAATGTAATCAATTTATCAAAGAACACTTTTCCCCGGATCAAACATGACAATACACACAAATGACTTCACCCAATACATATTGTGCATTGTGTGTTGTCACCACTTTCTGACCTGAAGTGGGGCTTGTCTGCGGTAGATATCTATAGAAAGCAGTGACTACAGACAGATCCATGCTTCACCATTGTGTGAATTTTGTAATAAAATGTCCTTATCAATTTTGCAATCCACATTTGTATTTTTTAGATTTTTTTTGGTGGCTTATATTGAAGATTGTTAGAACGCAACCCCAAATCCACAGGTTTCCCTCCAGTTTTCTTCCACTTTACTTCTGATCTTTTGAAAATCAACACATTTTGATCAATATGCTTATTTGCTTTAAGATTTAGATGAGAAGATTGATACCACTCATGTCTGTACAATAAATATGAAGCTACAGCCAGGGGCTGGTTAGCTTAGCTTAGCATTAAGAATGGAAGCAGAGGGAAAGTCTAGTTCTGTCAAAAGGTAACAAAATCTGCCCACCAACACCTCAAAGCTCACATACTTTATGTCTTGTTTGTTTAATCTGTACAAAAAGTGTAAAAGTGTAAAAATAACAAGTTGTGGTTTTACGAGGGTCATGAGCTGGACTATTTCTTGGCTGGGTGCAGTGACCAAGACTCTAGGAAGTCACTGCGCCCAGACAAGACAAAGCATTTTGTTGGATTTTCCTAATTGTGAACCAAAATTTCAAATTTAGGGAGGGAGATGCTGGTCAGATGGTTATTGTGGTAGTACAAGTATTCTTTTTAATGTCTAATCTTGAATCATTGTTAAATATGCAGAGAGAGACATTAAATGTGTATCGTTGTCCTTCATAAGAGCACTATAATAAATTAAAGTCCCTACCTAGTAAGGTTGCCATTGTGACTTTTACATAAAAGACACAAGACCTACATGTAAAATTACCATCACATCTATGTTAAATGGACTGTACTTATTTAGCACCTTTCTAGTCTTTTCCAACTACTCAAAGCGCTTCAACTACATATCACATTCAACCCATTCACACACTGATGGCATTAAAAAAGGCCTGTATTGACCATAAACCGTTCCATCTCCATGTATCCTAGTAGAAAAGAGAACACACACAAACACACATGCCACATCCGAGAATAGAAATGACAGTGATGAAGTAGGAAGTATGCAAGACTAGACAGTATCATGAAAGGGAGCCAGAGAAAGGTGTTAGATCACACATTGTGCTTCTCACATGTCTGAAATATACTTGGGGTGTCATGATCATGATGTTTTCTCTGATACAAAAGAAATGAATACTAAAGTGCAAAATATACTTGGTAGCCATAAAAAAAATTTTTTTGGGGGGGGGGAGTTATTGCAACACATACATACATGTGGTATGTAATGTGATATATTTAAGGTTAGAGAACAGTTGTAATATTCTAAATGTCACTACAGTAAGAATAGGTTATTATATAGTGCTTTTTATTTAATAACCAGTTTACAAAGTGCCAAAAAAAGTATTTTACTTAGGAAACAATAAAACTGAGAACGCAGCACAACATAAAGGTTAAGAATTGTAATTTAACAACAACAGAACTGTAAACTAATTGGTAAAAAAACATCCTATCAAGGAACATTTGCTGTGTAAAAATAAACTTTATATCCAGTTTGTATTTGTGAATTTTATTAATCATTTAATGATTCTGTTGAATATTTGTTTGCTTTATCTTAATGAGTTATTTTTATTTACTGTTATTTTTATTAATGTTTCCTGTGGAAATGACCTTGCTGCACATCATCTGTTCTGTACCTCCTAAGTTTCCGTAGTCTCCCGTCTGCCCCTCACAGTGCCGTTTTGCATTGCTGAGGGAGCAGAGGTGCGGAAAAAGACCAGAAGGCAATTAATGGGTTATATTGTCTTCTGCAGGAGCAAATAAATGCTGGAAAACATCCCTTGAGTTGTACCTTTTCATGGCCTACCCGCGACCCTTTGGATCTTCAGATCAGCTTGATGCTCGTCGCCGTGGATGCTGGGTTGCCGTACTGATCTACATTTCAAGATTATTGTGTGGTCAGGTTTATAAAAGACTGTGGATTAGAGCATAGTGCTTTTTGATGCTAATACTTTTGTACTTTTACTTAAAGGTGGTGTATGCGATTCTGGAGAAATCCAGTACCATGACAAATACAGTACCATGATATAGAGCGAACAACGACACAGCAAGTAATGTAACTAAGGTTAGCTAGGTGTTGTGGGTTAGCAAACTGTCCCCACAGATAACAGCTACACTGTAAAAAAAAGTTTTTACTGACATTTACCGTAATTAATTAATTAAATAAGATTTTTACTTTGTTTTTCATAATAAGAGAATATACCTGTGTAACATACAGGAAACCACATTATTCAATAAATCTGCTGTAAAAGTACAGTCCACCGTTGGTACAGTTATTAGTGTAAAAACACAGACCAAGAAAGTTAATTTACATTTTTTCCTGCTTTGTGTGGATTTATTTAAAAATGCAGAAAAGTTTAGTTTTATTTTAAACCTAATGAAAATCAATTTTACAGAACTGTCAAAAAAAAAAAAACGACAACTGCAATGCCTATTGTAACTAACAGTAATTTTCCTTTTTCAAACATTAAATGTATGGTAAATTCATGAAAGTGTCACATCATCAAAGAAATTACATAGAGATATCTTGCCAATACTTGAGTATTGATTGTATATTTTTTGTGAGCATTCTTGGTATTTTGACAGGGAAGATATTTTAATCTCTATGCTCTAGCACAATAGCCTAAATGTTTTATGCACTGGTCCTTCATATACACACACAGAAACACCCACCGGGAATACAATTTTATAAAGGATATTTTGATTAAAATTATGAGGTTTAAACAATTCAAATAATTTAATAATGTCAAACTTCTCAGTAATTCGTTACCCCTCTCTTTAAAATAGGTGGCACTTGTAATATTAGCTCAAAGTTATATCACTCTCTTATATTTGGCAGAACAAGCCAGTGTCTTCTTGTGCCAGTCCCAAGTCTGGATAAATGCAGAGGGTTGTGTCAGGTAGGGCATCCGACGTAAAACACATGCCAAATTAAAAATGCGAATCGTGAAAATTACTCCCATACCGGATCGGTCGGGGCCCGGGTTAACAACGACCGCCACCGGTGCTGTTGACCTACAGGAACCGTTGGAAATTGGACTACTGTTGGTCAAAGACGAAGAAGGAGAGGAGGAAGGTGTGTTCGTAGGAGGAAAGAGGAAAGCTAAGAATGTAGGACTGACAGTAGGGACTTTTGAATGTTGGGACTATGACAGGGAAGGCTAGAGAGTTGATTGACATGATGCAGAGAAGGAAGGTGGACATACTGTGTGTCCAGGAGACCAGGTGGAAAGGTAGCAGGGCTAGAAGCTTAGGAGCAGGGTTCAAGTTGTTCTACCATGGGTCAGATAGGAAGAGAAACGGAGTAGGAGTTATCCTGAAAGAGGAGTTTGTGAGGAATGTTCTAGAGGTGAAAAGAGTATCAGACAGGTTGATGAGTCTGAAGCTGGAAATTGAAGGGGTGATGTTCAATGTTGAGAGTGGTTGTGCCCCACAGGTAGGATGTGAGTTAGATAAGAAGGAGAAATTCTGGAGTGAGTTAGATGAAGTGATGCAGAGCATCCCCAGAGGTGAGAGAGTGGTGATTGGTGCAGATTTCAATGGGCATGTAGGTGAAGGGAACAGAGGTGATGAGAATGTGATGGGCAGGTTTGGTCTTCAGGACAGGAACGCAGATGGACAGATGGTGGTAGACTTTGCAAAAAGGATGGAAATGGCTGTAGTGAACACTTTCTTCCAGAAGAGGCAGGAACATAGGGTGACATATAAGAGCGGAGGTAGAAGCACTCAGGTGGACTACATCTTGTGTAGACGTTGTAATCTGAAAGAGACCAGTGACTGTAAAGTAGTGGTAGGGGAGAGTGTAGCCAGACAACACAGGATGGTAGTGTGTAAAATGTCTCTGGTGGTGAGGAAGATGAAGAGGACAAAGGCAGAGCAGAGGACGAAGTGGTGGAAGTTGAAAAAGGAAGAATGTCGTGTAGTTTTCAGGGAGGAGCTGAGACAGACTCTGGGTGGTCAGGAAGTGCTCCCAGATGACTGGACCACTACAGCTAATGTGATCAGGGAGACAGGTAGGAGGGTACTCGGTGTGTCATCTGGAAAGAGGAAAGCGGACAAGGAGACTTGGTGGTGGAACGAGGAAGTGCAGGAGTGTATACAGAGAAAGAGGATAGCTAAGAAGAAGTGGGACACTGAGAGGACTGAAGAGAGTAGACAGGAGTACAGGGAGATGCAGCGTAAGGTGAAGGTAGAGGTGGCAAAGGCCAAACAAAGAGCATATGAGGACTTGTATGCTAGGTTGGACGATAAAGAGGGAGAGGTGGATTTGTACAGGTTGGCCAGACAAAGAGAGAGATGGGAAGGATGTGCAGCAGGTTAGGGTGATTAAAGATAAGGATAGAAATGTATTGACAGGTGCCAGGAGTGTGATGGGAAGATGGAAGGAGTACTTTGAAGAGTTGATGAATGAGGAAAATGAAAGGGAACGAAGAGTAGAAGAAGTGACTGGTGTGGAGCAGGAAGTAGCAAAGATTAGCAAGAGTGAAGAGAGGCTCTGAGCCCCTTCCTGTTTGCTCTGGTGATGGACAGGCTGACAGATGAGGTTAGACAGGAATCTCCATGGATTATGATGTTTGCGGATGACATTGTGATTTGTAGTGAGAGCAGGGAGCAGGTGGAGGAAAATCTAGAGAGATGGAGGTCTGCTCTGGAATGAAGCTTAGCCGCAGTACGACAGAATACATGTGTGTCAATGAGAGGGACCCAGGTGGAACGGTGAGGTTACAGGGAGCAGAGGTGAAGAAGGTGCAGGACTTTAAGTACTTAGGGTCAACGGTTCAGAGCAATGGAGACTGTGGAAAAGAGGTGAAGAGGCGAGTGCAAGCAGGTTGGAACGGGTGGAGAAAAGTGTCAGGTGTGTTGTGTGATAAAAGAGTCTCAGCAAGAATGAAAGGAAAGGTGTTCAAGACGGTGGTGAGACCAGCGATGTTGTACAGCTTAGAGACAGCGGCACTGAAGAAAAGACAAGAGGCAGAGCTGGAGGTAGCAGAGCTTAAGATGTTGAGGTTCTCTTTGGGAGTGACGAGGACGGACAGGATCAGGAACGAGTACATCAGAGGGACAGCTCATGTTAGATGTCAAGTCATGTAAAGTCAGAGAGGACAGATCGAGGCGGTTTGGACATGTTCAGAGGAGAGACTGTGAATATATTGGTAGAAGGATGCTGAGGTTGGAGCTGCCAGGCAGGAGGTCTAGAGGAAGACCAAAGAGGAGATTTATGGATGTAGTGAGAGAGGACATGAAGTTAATTGGTGTGATTGAAGAGGATGCAGAGGACAGGGTTAGATGGAGGCACATGATTCGCTGTGACGACCCCTGAAAGGGAACAGCCAAAAGGAAAAGAAGATTTGGCAGAATGAACTTTATTGTAAACCACAGAAGAATGAGGTCAGCAAACAATTCTGTGTTGTGATTGGACAAAATTGTAGTTGCCGGGAGTGTTGAGCCAATGAATGCCCGAGAATCTCTTGTTTGAATCTGAGTGACAGCTGCGCGGTTTGAAGAAGGAAGATACAGCCTGGCTGCACAGAAGTGTTAATGTTTAGCATCAACTAAAGGTAATGTCTTGGTTTTATTTTTGGAGTGAAAACGGCTTACTTTGTTTTTAGTTACTTAAATCTGAATAGTGGCATTCTGATGTCAAGCTAAGTGATTTAGTGCAAGCTAACAGCAAGGTTAAGCTAAGTTGTCTCAGTGTACAGATTTAAGCTATCAAAACAATACCAGAGCTGAAGTGTTAACATCTGTTATATTCAGTACAGGCAAACAAACGTTATTTAGTTTGTAGTGGTTGTTACTGTATTATTGAGCTTATTCCCCATGCTAACTTGGCAGTAACTAACAGCCAAAGTGAAAGATACTGTTAGCACTTGATAGAAGTCTAAAGAGCTACATGTGGTTATTATTATAAAGCTGACTTAAGTGTTAGAGTTACAGTGACAGAGCAGAGAAAAGTGACCGATCAGTCATCGAAATTCAGTCATTTCCAGTTGATCAGCTAATTCAGATACTAATACAGATTTTACATTTTACATTACAATGGTATGCATGCTAAATTGATCTAAAACGTGCACAGGATGTGTCAGAATGACTGTACACAGGTTACAGGTTAAAACAGATAAACGTTTGATTTTATCTTTTCACAGATGAGGCAGTGGCCACTGGTTTAACGATGGCTAACAAGATCATTGAGAGAAGCTGCCCAGTGTCCAAAGCCTGGAGTTATGGAATTTCCGTCCTTATGGATGCCTCCTAAGATGACTGACATCTTTCTCAGAGTTAATGATAAAACTGTTATGTAGTGACTGCTAAGGGTGAGTGAATTGAGACTGAAGAAAATTAAAGTGCATAGTGATGAACAGTGACATGTCATTCTATGAGATATTTGATGTGAGCATTTCATAGTTAAAGTCCCAATCCTTAAAATATTTTCAGCACACTTTCCATCTTACTGTTAAGGACTGTAACAACGGTTTCAGTATTAGGTTCTGTGATTGGCCCTTGTGCTTTGTATTAGCCAATTAAAAGTCCTCATCTAGAGGCATATTCAGTGTAGCTAAGTCCTAAATGTAGTGTGGCTGCTTAGTCCTTCAAGTTGCTGGTTTTGTGCTCAGCGTGTGTAAATGAAACCAAGTGAGCACATTAACGGCCTCCCCGCTATAATTGGCGACCCATTTTAGATTTTTTTTATTTTTAGAAGCCATCCATGATTGATTAACTAGTAGACAATCTCCCCTTACTCTACCTCCTTCCACACGGTCTACTGCAGAGAAACAGTATTGGTATTACGTTAGAAGACGCGGACACATGGATATTTTACAAGCACGGACCAGGTAAAGCAACAGTGATCGTTTCGAAAGGCACCGTCATTAACAACAAGCCTCCTCCACACGTGGCACAGCTGCTGCTGTGAAAACAGAATTGCGAGTTGTGGGAGGGAGAAACAGAAAGGGGTGGAGCGGGTGTAGAGAAAAGAAAAAGAGAAGTGAAGGGAAAAGCAAGGTGAGCAGATTAAAGCAGCTGTGAGTAAACCCGAAGTTTGGTCTACAAACTGGACGTATATTGGGCTGATAAATTGGAAATGTATATTATCGGCTATCATTACATGTGCAGTATCAATCATAAAGGGTAGGATGGAAAGAGTGCTGAAAATCTTTCACAGACTGGGATTTTAAAATGTGGCATAGAACTAATGGAAACATTTAGGGTTGGGCTTGTAATTGTGTTTATTATTAAGGGAAAAATATTATGCAAAACCTGTGCCACCCATGTGACAAAGTAACTGCCCCCTTAATTACTCAGTCAATATAGTCGAACTGAATTGACACTTGAGTTCACTTAGACTATACACACCCAGGCTTGATTACTGCCAGCCATGTTGAATCTGAACAGAACCTTTCCAGCAATGCAAAGTCAGTTTAAAGGTCTTGCCAACCAGCACACTATGCTACGATCAAAAGAAATTCCTGAAGAGATGAGAAAGAAAGTCAGTGAAATATATCAGTCTAGAAAGGGTTACAAAGCCATTTCTAACGCCAGGGACACCCCGGAGGCGGAAGTGCCCCAAAGAGCTGCCCACTTCCTCATGTTAACCGATTGGTCTGTTCAGACAGACCCTCCGCGGTCGACTCACACTCAGCAGCAATAGTTTCAGCGTCTGGTCCATTTTTTCCATGTGCTGCGAGCTAATCTGGCAAGAAAACACACTGAGAATCTATTATAAATTATATAAATTGATATCATATATGATATAAATGATCTGATTCTGATAAATAATATTCCATGCTTGCCAACCCTTTTGATTTCTCTGCCCCTCTCCCCGCTGTTCTGGAGTGATTTTTATTTCCCCCCCACATGATAAAATATAAAGATCTGCCCATTAGAAATAGTATCACTGCTGTTTGTGATTGTGTGATTTTTAAATGACGTACCTATTCTACATATTTGTCAGTTGTCTCTAAATAGAGAGTGAGAGAGACGAGCACACGCACACAAAGGCCTGCTATCAATGTGTGTGTGCCCCTCCAGCAGATCATCACACAAGCCCTGCAGAAACACATAAAAAGCTTTAAGTTATAAATGAATGAGGGGATTATAAAGATCAGCTCTTTATTGTGATTAGAAAAGAGCAGAGGAGCAGAATCGCTTGTTGACCGGCGTGGAGAAATGCACTTCTGGTATGAACAGCCAGGCTACTGCTTGCAGGAGAAATGACCTAGCATAGCGCTTCGCGGCACTTCTGCCTCCTGTTTGTCCCCGGCGTTAGTCAGACATTGTCCCTCATCAAGAGCAGCTTAATGCTTCATTTGCAGATCAGTGGGCAAAGGGAGTCAGGGGTTTGACACGCAGTGCTCTTTTTATTGAATCAAATTGTTTTTAATTAAGAATCGATTTTAATCTAATTGTAGCACAGAAAATCGGAATCAAACTGAATTGTGAGATTGCCCAAAATTCCCACCCCTACATGGCAGCACCACCATGTCCAAATACAATTTTTCCGATGCAGTCCTAATCTGAATCTTTTAATAAATGTACAATGATACAGTCCATACTACAGATAAATTGAGAAATATATAGGAGGTAATTAGTGCCGTTATTACTAACCATAAACTTTTATATAGGGTTAATTACATGTCATTTTACATTATTTTTTCTGTATTTAACCAATAGAATCCAGTGCTGTAACAGTGAGATCTCATGGTCAATCAATATTTAACGGTTACCCACTGTAAATTTATATGTTAAGAACATTTACTGACAGATTACCTCTGTTGAAAAACTTTAAATAAAATTTAAAAAACGTAAAGTGACTGTTAATTAAAATTACTTTTCTTTATTTTACTTTTTTTTTTTAATCTGTAGTTTGACAGGCACATGTTGTAGATTGATTGAACAATTCTATGAAATAACATAATTCTGCTGTTATTTAAAAGATATCAACCTTAAAATTATAGACTTTAAATGTATTGATGCACTATTTCGTTGATTTTATTACAGTTTAGAGATGTTTTCTAAAAATGAAAATCTGTAATTCTACTAAAATTTGGCCGTAAAATTACAAAGAATATAAACAGGGGAAAGCTGTAATTTTACAGTAATTCACAGTTGAATTATGTACAGCATTTTACTGTAATTTTATGGGAACTGTTTGGCAACTTTTGCTGTCGGACATTTTAACGTTTTTTTTAACTTCTTTTTGTTTTTACAGTGTAGAGAGGACGAGACAGCAAACCAGCTCCAGATAGCGATACTCACAACTCTCCTGCTATAGTTAACATCACAACAACAGCATATCTTGGCAAACTAGAAAGTCAGCTGAATGTCCCTGGGCAAGTCATATAACGTTACCTGACACACAAATCATGGCTGGAATGGGCCTTTAAGTAACATTTTGAAAGCATGACTTTTATGTTTTATGTCCGTGGTCTATGTCCGACAGAGGCTCTATCATAAATTGACATTTTAACCAGTTTTAAGCCATAATTTTATGATACACCCTTTAAGATCCTTGTTGTTTGACTAAATGTTTTAAATTGGATAAAGTATTTTTGTCATCGGATGTGGATTTTATGTTGTTTGTGCACTTCCCCATCCGAAGCGCAACCAGGCCGGCTTGTGTTTAGCATTGAGAGATAACTAGCTCCGGGTTGGAGCCCCTGCGTGTAAGTGCCTGGGCCCTCCCTTGTATGCAGCGGGTACCCCCAACCCCCTCAACTGATCACTAAATTATTTTGCACTTTTAGCCCTTGTACTGGCCTCCTTTTTTATTTCTGTTCCCTAGCCATCCAATCTACAATCCATGGCTCCACTCACCTCCCTATCCGGCTATGTCAGCTGCACCCCCCTGGCCGATAAGACTGCAGAGTTGGAAGGAAGAATCGCTGTACCAGATCCAGGAAAAACTCCTGGATACCATCACTTTCGGTCCAGCGCAAACTGACACAACCTGTGCCCGTGAGCCTGATGCCACTGCTCCCTGTCCTGCTGTTGGGGCTGATGAAGTCGACTCTCCCCAAGAGTCTGGTGCCATCGCTCACTATCCTGCTGCTGATGCCTCTCCTCTGATCACTGTCCCTGTTGACTCCTGGTTACGGCTCAGGGCTAAGCCTAAAGCCCCGGTCAGCTCCACTCCATCCCATCACGAGTCCTGGAAGCTGTTCAGTGCTCGCAGCAGAAGAGGGAGGCGCTCCCCTCCTGCACCTCCTAACTATAACATCCTCGACCTGCATGAACTCCCTCCTCTGGCTGCGGATTCCCAGCATCCTTCTACACCTCCCTGGCTGTCCCGTGGGTCCCACAGCTCACAGTCGCCGCCGATCCCTCCACCAGCCATACCTGAGCACCCCTCTTGCAGGGCTTGCCACTCCATACCGCTCTTCACACCAGCACTGCGGCTCCTCTTTCGTCCCCAGTGACCTCTTCACCTCTGGTTCGTACCACCAGCTCCCCCTACAGCCCACATAATTCCAATAAATAAATCCAGAGAGCCTCTCTATCATCCCAGTTATAATCAATAACAGACCACCACACAATCGCTATCATACAGCATGCAAATCCGGGGTGAGTCTGTCTCTCTCAAACGCGGTTCCTAATAACGTTAATATTCCTGTGATTGTTACTGGTAGATCTGTTAAACGGAACGCAAGTACACAGAAATATGAATAATCTGGTTAAGATTTGGACTGTCTCACCAGCTCAGACCGCAGACAAAGTCAACCCACTTAGAATGGCACTTTTTAATGTGAGGTCTCTCTGTGAGGTAAAACTTTAGTTTTAAATGACTTTATTTTGTCGGCAAACCTGGATTTTATGTTTTTAACAGAGTCTTGGTTACATCCCAATGACATCCCAAAAAATTCAAATGTAACCAGTCAGCTGCCCACGAGTTTTCCTCCTTTGAGTTAGGTTTAAGCTCAGTGGTTCACAACATGTCCTCGTGGTTTTAATCTACTATCCCCCGAAATCAAAATGTGGATTTCTGGAGTTCTCCAACTTCTTATCTAGTCTTGTGATAACTAACCACATGATTGTTCTCTGCGTTGACTTTAACATTTTCATTGATGACCCATCTGATACTCTTGCCTGTGATTTTTTAAATATTATGGTCTCTTTTACTCTTGTACAATATGTGTTTGGCCCAACACATAACTGTGGTCATACCCTTGATTTAATTTTCACCCCGGGCGTGAATGTGGCAATCTTGGAGTGTCGGGACATACCAATCTCTGACCACAAATGCATCATTTTTACCTGTGAATTGCAGTCCGCTACTTACACCCCACCCCATTCGACTATACTTTACAGAGAAAGTGGAGTCTATCAGGGCCAATATATTGCCCTGTACGACGTAGCTCACATGGTTGGATGTAATACCAACAAAGCTTTTAATTAATGCAATTGAAACAATTGGGCCCGGGTTGCTATCAATTTTTTAACAGCTCTCTGTTCCTGGGCTGCATCCCAGACTACTTCAAAGTCTGGGATGCAGAACCATATGGTCAACCATATGGGCTTGACCATATGGTTCTTGAAAATTACAGACCTATTTCAAAATTACCTTTTATATCAAAAATACTTGAAAAAAATGTAACAACTTCTTACTGCTGTGGAAGATAACAATATCTTTGAAAGACGGTGTAGTCCCTCATTCGTCCAGGAGTGTTCTATCGTAGAAAAGGTTTCAGTCGTAGTCATCTGGACACTGTTTTCAGAATCACTGTTTCGGCTCCCATCCGGATTCTCAATTGAGAATGACTTCCGGATGGGAGCCGAAACGTCTTGATTCTGAAAACAGTGTCCAGATGACTACGACTGAAACCTTTTCTACAATATCTTTGAAACCTTCCAATCTGGTTTTCGTCAGCATCACTGAGACTGCCCTTCTTAAAGTCACCAATGAGCTTTTTATGACTAATGATGTTGGCATGTGTTCCATTCTCATACTGCTTGATTTGAGTACTGCTTTTGACATGATTGATCATAGCATTTCATTAGACAGATTGAGGAAATGGTTGGGCATATTGGGCACAGTACTGAGTTGGATCAAATCCTATCTTTCAGACAGAAAATTCTGTGTGTCCAATGATCCTGGCCAGCAGATCAGACTGTGGTTGTACTGGATAGCTTCCAGTTATGAATGTTTGAATGTGATCAGGGTGTTCCTGAAAAAGGGAGTATTACTCTCAGTGAAACTCCCCCCTGAATAAATAAAGGTGACAAAAAAGGTCTGTCTGATGAAGACTGTAGCGAATATGATTTTTCAGTGGACAGCATCTCTGATGGGGTTGTAGATGGTGGATTAATCAGTCGATCAAAAATAGAGAAGAGCACTTTAATGATTTTAGAAATGAAAGACTGTCTGGACTGCTTAATTTATTTGTCATAGTCATTGAGTCTATCCTTGTAGATTTCATGGTGAACCAATTTTCCAATTTTGATCTGCCTCACGACACTCTCTTAAGCTGCCTAACAACCACTCAATTTCTCCAGTTCTGTTTGTTTTTCTATGTTTTTAGTTTCAACAGGTACAATGTTATCAATGATATTTCGTATTTTTGAGTTGGTGATGCCATGAACAAGGATAACTCATTTCCAGTTTTCTTAAAGGTTTCAATGGTATTATTGTCAATAATAAGTTTTTTGATTGTTCAAGTACCCTTATGTTGTACAGGAAAAGCAGACACATCAAAGAATATGCAACAGTGATCTGAAATAGCAACCGTGACACAGGGTACGGCAAGTCCAGAGTATGCCCCTTACTGTGGGTGGGTCCAGAAACATGCTGAGTGAGGTCAAATACCTCCAATAGGCTAATGAAGTTTCTAGCATTGGGGTCTGTTTGGTTGTCAAAGTGAATATTAAAATCACCTGAGATAATTACACAATCATAGTCAGTGGAAACCCTGGACAGCAGCTCCAAGGGAGCATTCATAGAGAAAGCCATATTAAGATTTTGGTGGCCGATAGACAGTAATGATTAAAATCGGAGCATTACAATTTATAGATACAGCAAGGTATACAAAAGGGAGGTTTCTTTGCAGCTATAGATATCAGAGAAGACAGCAGTTATTCCATCACCTCTCTTATCAGATCTAGTGGTTTGGATGTACTTGAAGTTAGGAGGTTCAGTCACAATGAGCGCGACTATGCCATTTCTATCCTACCAGGTCTTGGTCAGAAGGGTGAAGTCCAGGTTATGGGTACTTATACGGTTATTGACTAAAAATGACTTATTCTTTAGTGACCTGACGTTTAATGAAGCCATTTTTATTCGAGTTGGCTTGTGGGGTACTGATAGTTGAAGTCCGAACCAGTAATACATTGTATAGATTCCTGTATTTTACAGGGAAATTACAGGATCAGGGTCTATGATTTATAATTACAGGAATTGATAGCAGAGTGACAGTCATTAGTAGAATAGATTGGACTCACCAAACATTAGTTGTGGATTGCGTTAGAGGATTTGAATGCAAGTCCCATGTTCATAGCGTGAAGATGTACTCCATAGGGTTGGTACCTTTCACATTTGAACCGTTACCAGTACCGGTACCTGAAATTCGGTACTGGTACCCAACAGTACCTTTTTTTTGGTACTCTCTCTGTAATAACAAAAATGTAATTTCAGTTGTAAAAAATAAGTCCAAACTTCTCAATTTCAACATTGTTATTTATTTAGAACATTTTACCTCACTAGAGGACGTGTTGCCCTGGCCAGCTTATGCAGTGAGTGTTGTCTGCCTCAGGTTTTGAAAGGTGTAACCACACTTGCGACCGCTTTCAGCTCGCCATTGCCCTGACTCAGTAGCCCTTCTTTACACAGAGATCCCGCAACACTGCTGTAAAGAAGAGCCATTATTATGCCTGCTTTGCTTTTTTTTTAACCAAACGACGCCGGCAAAATGCTGCCCCACTATGGATAGCGGAAAGTACCCCCTCGGAGCAAAGACGGAGCTGATCGTCATAACGACGCTATTCCAGCATTTAGGAAACAACACACGGGAGCTTTACTTTGGTCTTGAGAAGCTGCAGCCTTTATTCACTGACAAACTGTAATCTCCACTGTACATTTACTGCCAGATTGACAGTTTAAGCGCTCACCTTTTCCTCTGCACCGCTCGCTTTCACTGTCATTCTCGCTCGCTCTCTCTTGTTTAACCACACACTGACTATGGACACACATGTGTGTCCCTGTGACTAGAACAAGCAGCAGGGGTGACGTAGTCTCGCTCTCTCTCTTTCTCTCTATACTTTACTCTCGCACTCAGGTGCGCTCTCAGGTACCAAAATTTGGCACTGATTGATTTAACGTGAATCGGTACTCGGTAGTACTGACGTAATTACCCTTAAAAGTACCAAGTTTGTGTCTCCATCGTGTCTGAAGAGGTATGGGCGGTTTAAGGAGGTAACAAAGTTGTCTACAAACGGTATGCTGAGCGAGAACCAGCTAAACTTGACGCCTTCAAAGCTGGGACATCCAGCAGCCCAGAGGTGATGAACCTGAGTCTGATTGAGGATGGAGAGCGTCACAGATTGTTTATTCGTGAGTTTCCACATGAATGACAACGGTTAACGCAGAGGGGTTTTTATCCAGCAGCTGTGGGACCACATAGTATATCTCCTGGACTCGGGCACCCATGTAGCAGAAGGTTTCAGCTGCAGGCAGGGTGATGTGTCCAACCATGGACAACAAGCACCAATGGAGGTCTAAGCTGAGTAGCCGGTGGTTCAGAATCAGAATCAGAAACACTTTATTGATCCCAGAGGGGAAACTCTTTTGTTACAGCTGCTCACTATCATGTCAGTGCACACAGGAATAGAAGTACTAAGCAAAAAATATAATACACTATAATACAGGTAAGATAAATTAAATACAAAGTGGGTATAAGTATAAAATTAAAATAAGTGTAAAGTACAGAGTGGATTACCGGTTGATGATAAGTATGTACGGTATAATAATACAATGTAATAATATAAGTAATAAGTAGTAGTGCATGTACTGTCAAGTTAAGTGTAGCTTATTATGATTATTAACAGTGAGCATCCCAGAAGCAAAAGCGACGTCTGGGCCCCTTCCGAGTTGTGCGCCCATTTGGTTTAACAAGAGACTGTAGTGCTGCCTGGTTGGATGGTTCAGGCCTACCAGGGCCAGCTGGGTGGCTATTCTAATAGCTGGTAGTGGTGCTGGTTTGGATGATTGATTATCATCACCTGATACCATGTTCTCCAGCTGCAGGTGGTCCCAAGAGAGTGAGATGGGCAGAATGTCATCCTTCCTATCTTTTGTTTGAGACGGAGGACCACTTTTGGGTGGCGATGGGTGTGGAGCAGGCCAGGGACTTGGGCTTCGCCCCGAACTTCGCCCAGCGGTCGTCTGCCATGGGCGTAGCTGCGGTACGGACGATGACATTGTCTCTCGTGCCAATGGTGCCGCCAGACCATGGGATGGTTGTTTCCAGCTTGGTTGCAAATGCAACGAGGGAGTCCAAGAGTTGCTCATCTTCTCATATCTGGTGAAGCATAGAGATCCTATCCTCGAGGCATCATAAATACCAGAGCGACGTGCTTACCTGTCCTATAATCTGCATCCAATAATTTCAGATTTGCGGTAGAAGAAATGACTGAATATACAAATAAATTTAAACAGTACAAGTTGCTAAAATAACGTCAGATCCTCTGCCCTTGTGTTGTACAAGCAAAGGTAACAGACTGCTACTTCCTGAGTACAGAAGCTCACTGATAATTACATTATAGACTAATCTATAGGGAAAGGAGTGAAATAACCATTTTAAAGGTCCAGCATGAAGGACTTAGTGGCATCTAGCGTTGAAAATGCAGTTTGCAACCATTTGAATACCACTCGGATTATCCTCCCGTTCGCAGCGTGTAGGAGAAACTACGGTGGCCATGAAACTTGCGAAAAACACAAAAGGCCCTATCTAGAGCCAGTGATTGGTTTCTCTGTTCTTATACTTAGCTGTATTATAGTGTATTATATTTTGATTTGCTTAGTACTTTTATTCCTGTGTGCACTGACATGATAGTGAGCAGCTGTAACGAAAGAGTTTCCCCTCGGGGATCAATAAAGTATTTCTGATTCTGATTCTGGGCTACTGTAGAAACATGGCAGTGCAACATGGCTACCTCTGTGGAAGAGGACCCACTCCCTCTGAAGATAAAAACGGCTTATTCTGAGGTAATCAAAACACAATTCTTATTTTCAGGCAATTATACACTAATGAAAACATACTTATAAATATTATATTCCATTTCTGCCAATTGCTCCTCCTAAATGTTACATACTGGACCTTTAACAATCCAAAAATACCATCTCATCCAACTTCTCAGCAATTTGTTAACTTCCGAATAGTCTCCAAAATGCAAGTGATTTTGCCAAATGTAAAAATATAAAGTACACCCTCTTTATCAAGAAAACATTATATTGCTGAACTGCTTTCTATTTAATCACATAATAGTAAGAAGGATGAACAGACAAAAAAGGACATACAGATTAATGCTTCCTCTCAAACCTTTTAGACATACAAGAGGTTATTTCATTTTACTGACTTTATTTTCCTAAACTGAACTGGATCTTCTGTCCCTGACTTGACCCTCTTACCTAACCCTGTTACTCACTGATGAGCTGCATTTGTGAGGTTAGTTCTGGTCCTCTGAGCTTGCTTCTTTTTGTTGGTATTCTGCATCTTCAGACCACTCTGGAAACCTGGATCAACTCCCCAAAAATCCAGTGATTATAGTTTGAAATGATGGATGAAACAAGGAATGAAAAGACCCAAGACTGAAAAGTGAAAGAGAGGAGTAGTCCAAAACATGAGACCTTCAAAGGCCTGCCTCCACCATCTAGAAAGTCGCAGCTAAGAAACTGTGAAATAAAAAAGTAAAAGTGTGAATTTTTGTGCGCTGACCACTGCTCCATGTGCAGCCAGCACAGTAGAAGTTTGAAGTGTTCTGACCTTGCTCCCTCTCTTTTTCCCTTCTCCCTCTCTGGCATTTCACAGACACACACATACAACATTACCCCCTTCTCCCTGTATCACACACTGAACCAATTTTTATTACCCCCCTAAACTGTCAGAAATGCATACCTAAAGAAATACTTCACCCCCCAAATGAAAAGTATCTTTTAACAGCACTTCAAATCTAATATGTCTTGTTGCAGTATATAGAACAAACAGGCTAAAACTGTCATGTGGATTAGCTTTTAAATTACAGTATAACATGTACAAAACCATACTCCATTTGAGTTACTATATACTTTAAACTGTATTTAGCTATTTCTTTCAGCTATTTTTTAGCTATTTCATTTCAGTCTGTCAGATGGGGCAGCATCCAGGGTTAGCCCTCTTTTACAGGATGGTAGGAATTACTGGGTCACAAGTCACAACTTCAGAGTCTCCAGTTACATCAGACTGCTGATTCAGAGGTGGAATGGTGAAGCGTAAGGGGACAGTGAGAGAGAAGAAGGGTTGGAGTGATGTAAGAAGATAGAGCAACACGTAAGAAGAAAGAGGAGTAATGTGTATTACATAGTTATTTGGGGAGTGACAGGGGAAGGAGGGAACACCAATCAGAATGAGCAATAGTAATAATTTTTTTCCACCATTTTTTTCCAGTGGCTTTGGATGCTACTACAGAAACTCTTAAATTGCATTTTGTATGTTTATGTTGCTTGTTGTGTCAGTTAGAAACACTCATTTTTGTAAAGTGAAGTCTCAAATATCATTGAGACACAAAAGAGGAACAGTTGTCATAAGTAGACATTTACCAGTATAGAAATACACTGAAAAGGGTACTATGGCGATTTAATATTGCACTTCTTTAAATTTGGGGGACTTGAGAGAGACAGATTAAAAAAAGGAATGATCAAAATCGAAATATTCTTAATTTTAGACCCTTGCATGGGTCAAGTTCCAAAAACGCCAGACCCTGCATTTCCTATAATACACTCAATAGTGTCTTTCATTAGACAATGAAATATGTTATCATTACACAACTGTCTTTTTTTCAGAAACAATTTCCCAAATACTGTGGATAATCCACATTCATATTCCTTCAGTAAAATGTAGTTGTAGTGAAAACTTACAGTGAGGTCTATCAGAGTAAACAGGACATTGTTTCTGCAAAGACATGTTGCTGGGTGGGTTTGGCTGGGAGCAGCACAAATTAAATTCCATGTACCTCCCCTGTCTTGGTCTTGCAGTCCAGCTTTTAGAGGTGGATATCCCAAACCTAGGCATGTAAAACCAAAAACAATCTGCATGACTGGATACCACCAGTGTTAAAGGAATAGTTTCACATTTTGGAAAATGTTTATTCGCTTTTTAAATTTAAATTATTATTATTTTTTTTTACAAATAATTGAGCCAACAACTGTACACATGAATCTGTAGTGGTTATTAGGGTAGTCACTTATGAACTGTTCATACCACATTTAAACAAGTAATATTAATCTGTGATATGTGCTTATTATGTGCCAGTATTGATAACTGGATGTCTAGTAATTTTTTACAGTTAAACAATGACAAGACGGAAATCCTGGTCATCAGGGTAAAGGCTAACAGACAGGAAATCTCTTTTAAGTTGTTACAACTGTCTCTGTCACAGGTCAGAAACCTTGGCATCATCCTTGACGCTGACCTCACTTTCCAGAGCCACATCAACAGCATAGTTAAAACCGTATTTGATCATTTAAGGAATATTTTAAAGGTACGGAGCTTTTTATCCCAGGAGGACGCTGAAAAAATCATTCATGCTTTTATTTCCAGTCGTACTGTAATGCTCTGCTCACAGGAATTTCTAAAAAACATCTTGTTCAACTACAGCTACTCCAGAATATAACTGCTAGAGTTTTAACTAGAAAAAGGAAATACGACCATATACTGCCTGTGCTGAGGTCATTTTATTGGCTCCCAGTAAATTTTAGAATTAATTTTACCCTACCCTACATGGTCTGGCACCTGAATATCTCTGCAACATGCTTGTGAGCTATTAACCAGCTAGACCGCTTAGGTCATCAGGAACAGGCCGTCTGGTTATTCCCTGGCTCTCCACGAAAACTGATAAAAGCTGCCTTTAGCTTTTATGCTCCAAGCCGCTGGAACTCCCTATCCAGTCATGTTAGATGTTCCCCAACGCTATTGTCTTTTAAAACCAAACTCAAAACATTTCTTTTTTAGCTACTGTGGAGGTGGGTATGGCTAACTGTCAGCTGCAGAGGGAGAGGTGGTGGAGTGGCTCAGGTGAGCAGCATCAGGGAGAGGTGGCACAGCTGACACTAGTTAATTCATTAATTATGCTCTCCCTAAATACAGTAGCATGCTGAGCCTGAAGCATGCTGGCTTTTCTGGACACAGAGGAAGAAGCAGAGGCGCGGTCAGAGGAATAGCTGATGCTAGAAAGAAAGATTGTGTGTGGAGAAAAAGAATAAAGAATATTGCCTGAAAACGTGGTCTAAGCTTGTGTCTCAGAGCCAAGGGAACTAAGGATAGCACGATTCTGCTACAACTGGCGCCCAACGTAACTTGGCTTCTGAGGTGAGCATGACAGATCCGCAGCAGGTGCAGCCGGTGGCGGTACTGGCCCAGATGCTGGGCGAAATCGCAGCAATGCACCAGGAGCAGGCGGCTGTGAATAGGCGGCAGCTGGAAATGATGCAGGAACAGGCGGAGAAGCAGACCCAGCTGCTAGCGGTAAGAATCCAAGGGGGTATACACCGGGCAATGGTGGATATTACCCTGCACGCAATGGTGGATATTACCCTGCACGCAATGGTGGATATTACCCTGGATGCAGTCCATTATTCACCAGAACCTGGTTCGAGGCTTGCTGGGTGGACATGAAGTGTGTACATGGAGATGTTCACAGATACCCTGTAGTGCCGGTGGAAATTAGACATAAAGGAAAAAAGTTATTGTTAAGGCAGCGGTTAGTTCCCGCTTGACGCACCCCCTGATTTTGGCCTCATTACAACCCGAGATCATATGGGGTTTAATAAAACACTAGACCGGATAATGGCCCGATTCTATCCAGCCGTTGGTGTGCGTCTTGCCCCGAATGTCAGATGGTTAACCAACCAGCCATCCCGAGAGCGCCTTTGTGCCCATTACCATTGATGGAGGTCCCATTTGAAGGCCTGGGTATGTTAGTGTAGTGTTAGTGGACTACGCAACCCGATATCCTGAAGCAGTGCCATTGTGCACCATCTCTGCAAAGAGTGTGGCGCCGGCACTGTTTCAGGTCATCTCCCGAGTCAGGATCCTGAAAAAGATTCTGACAGGGCAACTTATTCATGTCACGCACACTGAGAGAACTTTACGGATTATTGGGCATCAAGTCGATTCAAACCAGCGTATACCACCCTCAGACTGACGGGCTCGTCGAGCGTCTGAACAAAACTTTGAAGTCCATGATCCGTAAATTTGTGCACGAGGATGAACGCAATTGGGATAGGTGGCTAGATCCTCTGTTGTTTGCAGTGCGGGAGGTACCCCAGGCCTCCACGGGATTTTCTCCCTTTGAGCTGCTGTTTGGCAGAAACCCACGGGGGGTCCTGGAC
The DNA here is from genome assembly GCA_027580175.1 of Siniperca scherzeri. NCBI lineage: Eukaryota > Metazoa > Chordata > Actinopteri > Centrarchiformes > Sinipercidae > Siniperca > Siniperca scherzeri. The sequence goes on along the minus strand of CM050842.1, from coordinate 35,120,063 downwards.
CTAGTTAGATAAAACTGGGAGGAGGGTCCAAACCCCAGTAAAAATGAAGTTCAGCACGTCCTGGACCTGAGAGCAAAACTCCACACTTTAGGGCAGTTGTCACGGGAGACTGATTAATAAATTGTGCTCTCCCTAAATACAGTAGCATGCTGGACCTGAAGAGAGCCACGACAGCCAGCCAGGGAGGCTGGCTTTTCTGGACACAGAGGAAGAAGCAGTGATGCAAGAAGGAAAGATTGTGTGTAGAGAAAAAGAAAAGAATAAAGAATATTGCCTGAACACGTGGTCTCAGCGTGTGTCTCAGAGCCAAGGGAACTCATGGTAGCACGATTCTGCTACAGCTACGCTTTTCAGTAGTGTGGTTTGCTGGTTTTAACTTTCATTTGATTTTATTCTTACTTATTTTATTGGTTTTAACTCACATGTCCTATTATTTTTATTGGTTGGTCTTTTATATTCATAATTTTTAAAGGTTTAATTTTTTTATTATATTATTTTTTTTCTATTCCAACTTTTTAATGTTTTTTTTTAAAGTCACATGTATTATTATTCATGTGTCTATTTGAACTTCAGAACTGCTTACTTATGTCTAATGTTTTATCTTTACAATATTTTGTGGCTGCAACTTCAGGGGTAGCTCACGCTCTGTGCAGCACATTGTGCTTCCACCTGGAATGAAATGTGCTATATAAATAAAGCTTTTCTTGATAACTCTGCACAGTTTTTACCCTCATTTCTCAACATACTGTAGCCTACAATTACTGTGTGATACGTTTACTGTGGTTAAAGGAGATTTGCTTGGAGTATAATGCTTAAGAGAACATTAGTTTCTTCATGTTTAAGTATTTATCATTCCCAAGGTATAAGACAAAGCTAAACAATACCATCTTAGTTTTCTAACCCCTACAATGAGAAAATGTTCACTGTACTGCATAATAAAAGACAACTGAACAAGACTTCACTAGTCATGTTATATTTGCAGAAACAAGAAGACAAAAAGAATCAGCTTTCCATTAAGTGCTGGCCTATACATTGCAGTATCTACGATTGCAGTACACTTTAACCTAAGTATCCAACCCACAGTGGCCCAAAAGCATGTAGGCCTAAAAACAAAATAATTGATACCAAACATGTCATGCTAGCATACTGCAAAAGCGGCTAAATATCGCTCCAAGTTGAACTGTTGTTACGGCAAGGTCCACGACACCTCAATGTCAAATTATTGCTTGTTATAACTTTTAGTAGCCACTTCATGAGCTCACCTTGTCTCACGTCCTCGGAAACAAATGAGGGACCTGCTGCTGCTCCAGTCTCAGTGGCTGTTTCTGAAACTGAGGGCCATGTGTTTCATGATGTTAAGCTTTGTTAGGTAATGTTGATAGATACAGTATAATGTCATATGACATTGTAGCTATGATACTGATTCATTTATGTTATACAATGCAAATATGCTCAAGCTAGATTCCTGGCTGATTGCCTTCAATCTAAATAACTGCTGATATTAGCTTCGACCATTCTAAAACTGTGTTAGTTGTGCTCACCTTTCTTTTGAAAGAAAGGTGAATAATCTCTCTCTCTCTCTATATATATATATATGTATATATGTATATATATATCTATATATAGATCTATATATAGATATATAAAAACTTTGTCCTTCACCCTCCGCGGGTGGTCTCATCCTTCGAGCTCGGGTCCCCGCCTGGGAGCTTGAGGGTTCTGCGCAGTATCTTTGCTGTTCCTAGTACTGCGCTCTTCTGGACCGAGATGTCTGGTGTTCTTCCAGGGATCTGCTGTAGCCACTCCTCCAGTTTGGGGGTCACTGCCCCGAGTGCTCCGATGACCACGGGCACCACTGTTGCCTTCACCTTCCAGGCCTTCTCCAGCTCTTCTCTGAGCCCTTGGTACTTCTCTAGTTTCTCATGTTCCTTTTTCCTGATGTTGCCATCGCTTGGTATTGCCACGTCAACCACAACGGCTTTCCTCTGCTGTTTGTCCACCTTGTCATTCTCTACCACCTTTGGAGGTGTTTCCCACTTTGACCTCGGGGTTTCCAGTCCATACTCAGTGCAGATGTTCCTGTACACTATGCCAGCCACTTGGTTATGGCGCTCCATGTATGCTTTTCCTGCCAGCATCTTACACCCTGCAGTTATGTGCTGGATTGTCTCAGGGGCCTCTTTGCACAGCCTACACCTTGGGTCTTGTCTGGTGTGGTAGATCTGGGCCTCTATTGCTCTGGTGCTCAGGGCCTACTCCTGTGCAGCCATGATGAGTGCCTCTGTGCTGTCCTTCAATCCAGCCCGCTCTAGCCATTGGTAGGACTTCTTGATATCAGCCACTTCAGTTATGTTCCGGTGGTACATCCCGTGTAGGGGTTTGTCCTCCCATGATGGTCCCTCCTCCAGCACATCTTCCTCTGTTCCCCATTGCCTGAGACATTCCCTGAGCACGTCATCTGTTGGGGCCTTATCTTGGATGTACTTGTGGATCTTGGATGTTTCATCCTGGATAGTGGCTCTCACACTCACTAGTCCACGGCCGCCTTCCTTACGGCTAGCGTACAGTCTCAGGGTGCTGGATTTGGGATGGAACCCTCCATGCATGGTGAGGAGCTTACGCGTCTTAACGTCTGTGGTCTGTATCTCTTCCTTTGGCCACCTTATTATTCCCGCAGGGTATCTGATCACTGGCAGGGCGTAGCTGTTTATTGCCTGGGCCTTGTTCTTGCCATTGAGCTGACTTCTTAGGACTTGCCTTACTCGTTGGAGGTATTTGGCCGTTGCTGTCTTTCTTGTTACCTCTTCGAGGTTGCCATTTGCCTGTGGTATTCCAAGGTACTTGTAACCATCCTCAATGTCTGCTATTGTTCCTTCTGGGAGTGAGACCCCTTCTGTGTGGACTACCTTCCCTCTCTTTGTCACCATTCGACTGCACTTCTCAAGCCCGAATGACATCCCAATGTCAGAGCTGTAGATCCTGGTGGTGTGGATCAGTGAGTCGATGTCCCGCTCGCTCTTAGTGTTGCTTGATGTCATCCATGTAGAGGAGGTGACTGATGGTGGCCCCGTTCCTGAGTCGGTATCCATAGCCAGTCTTGTTGATTATTTGGCTGAGGCTGAGGGGGTTCAGACCTATGCAGAACAGCAGTGGGGACAGAGCATCTCCTTGGTATATGCCACATTTGATGGATACTTGTGTAAGTGGCTTACCATTGGCCTCAAGGGTGGTTTTCCACAGCCTCATCGAGTTTGCAATGAAGTCTCTTAGAGTCCTGTTGATGTTGTACATCTCTAAGCATTGATGATGCCTGACATGAGCTTCCATGTTGTGGAGAGACAGGTTATTGGCCGATAGTTGGATGGGACTGTACCCTTTGCGGGATCCTTCGGTAAGCGCACAATCTTGGGAGTGCTTACCGATCTCCCCAGGGTGCGTCCCAGGGTGCGTTTCTTAGCGTCTCTTAGGGTGCGTCTCTTTAGCCAGTAGGTGTGAATCCTGTCAGGGCCCGGTGCTGTCCAGTTCTTCATGCGAGTGCGAGTGAGTTGCGAACAGCCGGTTTATTCTTCTGGCTTCATTATCTCTCGTGTAGGCGGCTGGCCAAGGCTTGGAGCCTTTGTTTGGCAGTGTCGAGTGCTTCAGGTATGGGCATCTGCTTGTACTTCGTTGGCATCTGCCAACCTTCGTTTCCATGGTGGGTACTGTCTCTCATGGGTGGTACTTTTGATGGTACTTCACTTAGCCGTTGTAGTTGGCGTCGGGGTTGCCTTGTATTTATCCTCGCCATGATCTTATCGTTCAGCGTGATTTCTCTTGGGGCTTCGTACCCAATCTCGTATCTCGTCAATCTCAAGTTGTGATAGCAGTTGCCAACACTGAGCTAGTAGTTGCTTCGCTGTAAGCCTTGATTGTGGGTTTCGAAGTAACCATTCATCCCACATCCTGTGCATGTAACCCCTCTGACTAGGGTTACTGGAGTAGTAGCATTCCAACAGAGCCTTATTATCGCATCTCGCATGTGCATGGCATGGCATGTCATATCTTCCATTGTCACTCATCATCATGAGGTAGGCAGCAGCGTGAAGGGTCTTGCCTAAGGTCTTGCTCCGAGGGGGATTCGAACCCTTGTTCCCCCGTGTGAATGTCCCGTGGCCTACCAAATCGAGCTATCCAGCCGTTCCACGCTGGATGATGGTCATTGCTCAATGTGTCCCGAAGGGGATTCGAACCTGGGCCCCGTGTGAAAGTCCTGTGACTTACCAAGGTGTTACTTACTGTTACTGGGATGTTTGCTGAAAGTGATTGGATGTGGCACAGCCCTGCCTAGAAAATTTTCTAGGTAGGGCTAGAAAATCTTTACTTTCTGACTGTAAATTGATGTTTGCTGTATAAATAGTTATATAAATAAAGATTGCTATTATTATTGTTATGTATGTGAATTAGTGGTTTTGTGGTTTCTGTGGCTGCCTGTAAGCTGGTCTGTGTGTGTCCTAGCAAACCACAGAGTGACAGGTGTTGATTGATATGAGTGATGATGCTTCCATTTCTGGCCAGGCCAAAAAATGCAAAAACCTGAGCAGCATGAAATTCCATCTGTGTCCATGAGTGTGTGTCAGTGTGTGCGCACATGTGTGTGTGAGGTGAAATGGGTGACTGAGCTTAGTTTTAAGGTCATCTATCTATCTATCTGTCTATCTATCTAACATACACAAAACTATAAGAAATTGTCCCACTACTTAAGTATTATTTATTCATTTATTAACTCATTAACTCTCCTCTGCTGCCTTTCTTAACCTCATATTATCCTCTATGAAACAAGAATACCTAAAAATACCATAAATTAATCCTTAATTTACAAGCTGTAAACACAACATTGATCAAGGGCACAGGATTAATTTCAGAAGGGGGTGGGGGGGTAAAGTAAATACTTCAAATGAACAAGTACCAATTCACGTGAATTTTCACATGAACAAGTAGCCTACCAATTCGTGTAACAGCAAAGCCAGCTTCCGTTGCAGTGGGAAATTCCACAAAAAGCAACATTAAAAAACACATCCCACATCTAAACTTCTGCTCTGGTTATTGGCTTTAAATGAGGTTTTACGTTCACACAATTTCTCTTAGCTGTCCCTCAATATTAGCCTAAACAATCCAAAATTGCGACTGTGTGTGTAGCCTATTAGTGATGTGCAGATCAGCTCTGCTGACATCCCACAACCCATCTTCTATTAATCAGAATGTTCATTTTTATGACCCGGCCTGTCCGATCTGCAGATATAACCGCGACCCGTGCATCACTAGCATGTAGCCTATAGACGCTAGAACAGGCTAACCTGCATAATAAACAATAAAGCAACATAAAAATGGCAAAACTTACAGCTTCAAGTTTAAAGTTGGACGTTATCGGTCCTTCCTTGAGCTTCAGTTTTGGAGCGAATTCTGGTTTGTAAATTAACGTTACTGGCCCTTGTTGAGAATGCAATCCAAAGCAAAATGGTTAGCACACACATTTAATGGTTTTATAGTTGTTGTGGGGACATAAACATCAAAAATAAAGTTAATCCACTTTTCTTCTCTTGTGTTTGTTTCCTTCTTTCTTGTTTTTCTCTGTGTGTGCTGTAAAGCACTTTAGATCAACTGTGTTGTGTGTAAAGTGTTTATAAAATATAAATAAAGTTGAGTTAAGTTGAGTTGCTTCAAGACAACCACCATCATCCCTGTACCTGTCATAGTTTTGGGTTTTTGTCCTGTTTCCTGTTTTATTTTGAAGTGTTCGCCGCTCCTTGTTGTCTTGTTGTTTTACTTCCTGTCTTTGTTAGCTTTCTCCTCCAGTTTTGATTGTTTGCCCCGCCCTATTAATTGCACCTGTGTCTTGTTGTCTCCACTACCCAAGAGTATTTAGTCCGAGTTTTTCCTTTGTTCAGTGTCAGTTCGTCGTTTGCATTTGCACGTGGTTTCCCTTATGTTCAGCATCGACTTTTCGTCTGTTCCTTTTTGACCTTGCATGGATTTTTGAATTTTGTACCTTGCCTCCTCCTTGTTGGATTTGTTTGCCTGTCTTGGACTGCCTTCCCGATTTGGACCTCTGCCTGCCTAACTATCTGTGTAAGCCTTTCCTTTGTAATAAATGAATAGTCTGAACGACTAACACCCTCATCTCCATTCTTATAAAGTGCTTTGAGAAACTGGTTCTCCGGCACATCAAAAACAACATCCCAGCCAGCCGGCAACCTTACCACTTTGCATACAGAACCATCCAACTCTAAATCCTCAAATAAACTATTGTTATTTAGAAAGTCACACAACTGATTGGCGACTGCTTTATCAAGGATCTTAGAGAGAAAGGGAAGGTTAGATATAGGTCTATAGTTGGCTAAAACCCCTGGATCAAGAGTGGGCTTTTTAAGAAGAGGTTTAATTACAGCTACTTTAAAAGGATTGTAGTACATAGCCTGTTAATAAAGACAGATTGATCATATCCAGTAAAGAACTGCTAACTAAGGGTAAAATTTAGCAGCCTAGTTGGAATGGGGTCCAAGAGAGAGGCTGATGGCTTAGATGAATTAATCGTCGAAGTCAGCTGAAGAAGATCGACAGGAGCAAAGCAGTCAAAATATATATCAGGTTTTACAGCTGTTTCTAAGGTTCCTGTGTTAGAGTTGGTACCGGTTGAGGGCAGGACTTGATGAATTTTATTATTGAAGAAACCCATGAAGTCGTTACTACTGAGGGCTATAGGAATACATGGTTCAAAAGAGCTGTGACCCTCTGTCAGCCTGGCTACAGTGCTGAAAAGAAACCTGGGGTTGTTTTTATTTTCCTCTAGGAACGCCATTTCCTTTAAGTTTTTGTGATGTTTGCTTTAATTTGTCGGTTTGGGGGTTATACCATGGAGCTAACCTTCTTTGTTTTACTATCTTCTTTTTTTAGAGGAGCGATAGAATCGAGTGTCGTTCGCAGTGAGCATGCAGCGCTATCAACCAGAAGGTCAATTTGGGAGGTGCTGCGATTTGTATAGGAGTCCTCTGTTACATTGAGACATAACATTGAATTAAATGCAGATGGGATCGCTTCCTTGAATTTAGCCACAGCAATATCAGCTAGATATCTAGAGTAAGAGTTTTTGCCTAATGGCGTGTAGTCCAGTAATAGCAGTTCAAAGTTATTAAATAATGGTCTGATAAAGAAGGATTCTGTGGAAAGACTATTAAATGTTCAATTTCAATGCCATATACCAGAACAAGGTCGAGGGTGTGGTTAAAACAGTGAGTGGGTTTATGTACACTCTGACAAACACCAATCGAATCTAATAATGAGATAAACACAGTACTAAGGCTATCATTTTCAACATCCACATGAATATCGAAATCACCTACAATAATTACTTTATCTGTTTTAAGGACTAAACTTGATAAAAACTGAGAATTCAGATAAAAATTCAGAATAAGGACCAGGAGCACAGTAAACTATAACAAATAGAATTGGCTGTCGTGTTTTCCAGGTCGGGTGTGAAAGACTAAGAACAAGGCTTTCGAATGAGTTATAATTTAGTTTAGGTTTAGGGTTAATTAATAGACTTGAGTCAAAGATGGCTGCAACTCCACCTCCTCGGCCGGTGCCTCGAGGAATGTGAGTATTAATATGACTGGGCGGAGTGGATTCATTTAGGCTAACATATTCTTCAAGACCCAGCCAGGGTCAGCCAGCAGACACCATCACTAAGGAGTTTTAGGGGGAGAAGCATGTAGGACTGCAACTCCTCCTCCTGAATTCCTGGTCTCAGCTCTGAGTTGTCACGGTTTAGGTCCACTAATACAATCTGTCAGATTACTGGATATGAGCTGCTCCATGCAAAGTGGGATGAATGCTGTCTCTCCTAATCAGACCAGGTCTTCCCCAAAAAGTCCGCCAATTATCTACGAAGCCCACATCGTTTGCTGGACACCACCTCGACAGCCAGCGGCGGAATGAAGACGTGGCTTAACATGTCATCACTGGTCAGGTTTGGCAGGGGCCCAGAGAAAACTACGGAGTCCGACATTGTCTTAGCATATGTACACACCGACTCAACAATAATCGGAGGTCACTAAAGTTAGTGATCTCTGATTGGTGTAATTGGGAGTCGTTACCGCCGACGTGAATAACACTCTTACTGTATTTACGTTCATACTTAGCCAGCAGTTTTAAATAGGATTCAGCGTCACCCGCTCTGGCCCCAGGAATGCATTTGACTATGGTCGCTGGTGTCGCTAACTTTTCAACGTTTCTAAATATAGAGCTGTCAATAATCAGAGTTGGTTTCTCAGCGGGTGTGTCGCTGAGTAGGGAGAACTTGTTAGAAACATGAACAGGTTGGTGGTGAACCGTGGGCTTCTGCTTAGGGCTATGCTTCCTTCGGACAGACACCCAGCCTCCCTGGTTAGACGGCTAACAGGAGCTAGCTCTGGTCGGTCCACACCGGCTACTGGGGGCTGGCTAACTACAGCAGCTAATGATTGAGTTCCCGTGGTGCGGAATCGCGTTTCCAATTCACTAAGCCTCGCCTCCAACGCTACAAATAAACTACATTTATTACATTTACCATTCTCACTAAAGGAGGCAGAGGAATAGCTAAACATTTGACACACCGAACAAGAGAGAGCAGGAGAGAGAGAGGGAGCGAGAGAAGCCATTGCTAGCTGCTAAACTAACCAGAGGTGTTGGTGTGTTCGTGGGGAAAAGAAAAAGAGAAGTGAAGGGAAAAGCAAGGTGAGCAGATTAAAGTAGTTTGTGAGTCAACACTAAAGTAAGGTGTAGAATTAAAATGGTGAAATAAGACATAACTTAAAAAGAGTTAGGCGCACCAGTGCCACCAATGTAAAAGGTTAGTCTGGAGCCCTGACCTAACTGCACCACATTAAAATGCTATTTACACATAGATGCATCAGTAGTAAAAGTCTAATAATGGCATATATAATAATATATCAGTCACAGTCACATTTTTCTGTGAGTACTACAATTACTTTTACTTTTGATACTTCAAGTATATTTTTTCTGATAATACTTCTGTGCTTTTACTTTAGTAGTATTTCTGCATTGATGTATCAGTACTTAAGTAAAAGATCTGAGTACATCTTCCACCACTGACCACAGGTAGGTTTAAATGTCTTTAAAACTACTGAAGACATCAAGACCATTAACTATTTACATACAAGTTAACGAACACGTCAATGTCATATCTGCTGACAGATGCATTACAGTGTGTTATACACATTTGTTAATTGTTTATATACTGCTCATGAATGCTAAATTAATAAAGTGTTACCCATAAGCAGATAGGAAACAAGTCTGGAGAAAGATGATAAATATATCCTCTTCTTTAACAGCAGCTTGTTTATTATTTGAATAATTTGAATCAGTAATTTAGGGGACTTACCCTAAAAAGTGCAATTAACATTCAGAAATGTGGCATCAATAATTTCCCCAGTATAATCAGATTGACCATATGAGCAAGTCCTACTCAGGAAAAGATTACTTTTACAATTAAGGAGTGATACAAATCAGAGGTACATCTGTGTAGAAGAACAAAAGCGTTATGTGGCAGCCATAGTTGTAACATTCATTTTGATATGAAACTATAGTTCCACCTAGTGGTAGATTCGATGGGTGCAGCTAATACAAAATCTAATTTTGTCAATGTCTTATTATTTCATGCAGTGCATGATACCATTTGGTGTGTCCGTTTAGTTTTGGACATCCAGCTGCATAGATTTTATCAGTGTCTGAGAAGTCTTGTCTTCTCTCACTCTGTGGTCTGGCAAGGCTCCATAAGGCATTTGTTTTGGACAGAGGTCATTTCATACACTGTATGATCAAGTAGATGATAGACAGGTGACAGGATAAACATCACATTTATAATAAACTCTCCACCAAAATCAGTTGAATAGATTTGAGACAAAACTAATCCATATTTCTAACCCCTAGGGACCGTCATTAGTTTAACATGCAGCTGCATTTTAAGAAATGAACTACCATGATGTGTTTTCACAGATCCACTGGTCTCTGGCACTACAGCTGAAGTCGTTCAAGCCATGAAATGAATCATTGTACGAAGGTCACCACAGTCTTCTCCTCCAAAAGCTCCATCAGGCTGCCCACTGGCCCACTGCAACCTACAGGCAGAATAAAGAAACCTGCTGTCACCGAGTACACTGTTCAAATCAACATGACTCGTATATTTTTAAAATGTATTCATTTCCATTTACTAATCCTTCTGTTATGGCAAAATTAAATATGACCTTTTACTAGCTGATCATGTAAGTACTCAATTGATGATGGTATGTGACATTTTTGGTTTTAGGATACTCGGTGAAACTCGTGACGTGTTGCATATTGGCTGTTGTGGCGCTGCGTTAAAAACAGAACGTTACCATCCAGTTTCTTCCGATATCAGAGATAACAGCAGACTTTGTGTCTCCCCTGAGGGGCCCTGGGGAACTGTCTGCAGCTTGTCGCCATCAGTACTGTTTTGGTGGTGTGGAGAACTGGGCCAAAAACACACAATCAAAGTGTAGAGCTTTTACAGGTGCTGGATCACCGGCACAGAGTAGCAGCATGTGAGATTTCTGTCCAACTGAATACTGTTACTTTACCTTTGACTCAGCAGCGCGCCTTTCTAATGACTGTAATACTTTGGTACTGCACTTTACACTTTAATACTGTACTTTCATGGTGGAATTATTGTAAGTATCAGGCAAAGTAGGCCCATCTCCTGCCCAAACAAGCTGTGAGAGGAGGTAAACATTTGAGTTAAGATTTCTGCCGATGGTCTGTACAGATCCCAGCAAGTATCAGATGTATATTTTTTTTTTTGGTAATTTAGTATTCGTGTTTTAAATTCATAATTTGTACCCTCAAATTGATCAGTCCTGCACACAATCTGTGCCCCTAAGCCTGCTATGCAGTCTGCTGGCTTAGAGTTACTCTAATTCAAGCACTGCACTGAACAACAGATTTGATATAACTAAAGCATAACCCACCCTGGAGTACGCTTCATCTACTGCAGCATGGTGAGAGGTTTGGCCACTAGAGGTCAGCAAAAACAAGATATTAAACTGCTGCTAAACTGGGTAAATATTGAAGTTGGACAGGGTTTCTCATGAATAAATCAATCAGAAATACCTACTTTCTTGTTTAGGCATGGGGACTTGTTGGGCTTGGCTTTCATACAATTCTGAACAAGCATAAATAAAATGAATTTTGAAATAAATGTTCCTCCTAATCTCACACACGTGACAGCAGTGTGCACTGAGCAGCTTGCCATATCCTCTACAGATACTGTAGCTCAGACTGCCGTGTTTTTATTTTAAAAATGCCTTAAAACTTTAAGAAGAAAATGTATGTAGCGATCGTAGTAAATTAGTCCTGTAAAAGAAGGTAAAGAATTTGAGACCTTCCAGCAACTGATGAACATCTTTCTGAAGTCTGACGAACCATAGTGAAATTCTATCTTTGTGTAACGCCTGGTGATAATATTTTCTTCCCTATCTCAAACCATGTCCAACTGTTGCTCCATGAGTTTGCAGAGGGCCAGTTGCCATGCCACGTTTTACTGCATTATGCACCATGAAGCACTCACTGAAGTACTGTCCATCATGAAATGACATGCATCTATCGTCTGTATGAACCATAACCATGGGTGTCACTACTAGCAGTAGTGTTACTGAGGCTCTCATGCACCTCTACTACAATAAGCTTATAAGACCTTACAGCTACAGTATCTAAACTATAAACTGAATCACAGACATGAAAATGTATAGTTATAATGCAACAATGAATTTATTTGTACAGCATAGTTACTCATATGTTTATCAATATCTGTCTTTGTTCACTCTTGTTCCATCCATCCTGACCCAACTTCCTTCCTCCTCCCTGTCAGCCATACCAACCCACGCTGCCATGGTGAATCCAGTGAGGAAGGCCTGTCATAAAGCAACATCCTCAACAAAACACAGAGGAACGACAGTATCACACACTGTCCATTTAAATATCCTGTGTCCTTGTATCTTTTTCAATGTTCATATATAAATATATAACAGAGTTTCTGTATCATCCCACAGAACATTTGTAGCAATGACATAATATATAATAATGATGAGCTAGCAAGAAGACACTTTCGATGGTTTCTAAAACAAAAAAAGAAAGTGAGGAAATAACAAATCTGTAAACATGTAGTGGTGTACGGGAATATAAAGGTACCTGTTCCTGTCTGCTGTTGACGATGACCAGGTCAGCGTCTCTCTGCACACAGTCCTGCCGGCCGTCCCAGCGCCGTTCCTCTGTCAGGAAATGTAGTAACAACTGGAGCCAAACCAAAATTGCCTGATTAAAGCTGTTGATGATCAATAATCAGCTTTAAAGGATCTGTTCATCTAAATTAGGAAAATATACATATTTTAACAAAAATGTAATAACATTTTTACACTCAATTCTGCACAAACACCACAAACACACCAATACAAGGTCATTCCCTTTACCTTGCATTGGTGTGTAGGTGTGGAAGCAGAAATCTCAGAGAAAGATTTCTGACAAAACCTGAGCAAAATAAAACAACGCTGTCTACAAGGCTACACAGCACTAGAGGTAAATGAGGAAAATCTGTTTGTTTTTTGTCATTTGGGTGAATTGGCCCTTTAAATTTCACCATTTCAGTGTTTCACACAGAATGTTATTCTTGTCAGAGTAGACAATTGTGTGAAACTAAAGCAGATGGACTGTTATTGCAGAAGGGATGGACTGTCATATTCTTCTCCTTGTTCGTACTGCCACTGTGTACAGATGCCAATTGTACAATGCAGCAACAAGTACTACTGTCGTTACAGTACACACAATACATAGCTATACATACTTGCATATAGTGTATTTTTGAGTAATAATAAGTGACCTTTTTATACTGATTTTAATCAAACATCCTAAAGCAGCATTAAGGGATTTTTTGTTGACGTACCTATTTACACAACATTAATATTCATCTGGAGCGGTGTTTGTGTCCACCTCCTGAATATTCACTCTCCTTTCAGCTCTGGTTTGGTCTCCATCAGAACCTGACCGAAACACCAGAACACACGCACAAAACATTTGAGCTCAATTCGTGTCCTGGTAATCACTCAAAGAATCCACCTGGTACTAAACAGAAACTCTCTTTACCGCTAAAACCAACACGCAAAGCCACTTAAATAATCTCATATGTCCCTGACTCCTTACTTGGTTTTGGAGTCCTCTCTGTAGCAGCGTCCTCGGGTTCAGGTTTGGGGAATTGCTGATACTCACCAACTTCAAAGTTGATATCAGACTCACTAGAATGAAAGAACGCAGCCATTTTGAAGCAGCTGCGGCGAGATGTGCTTTATGTCTGATGGTGTGAAGCACTTCAACACCTTTTCCTGTCTGTGACTGGCCCTCCTGTCTTGTGTAGAGGAAATATTGTCCCATCAAGTTTCATCCTAAACAGACAATATGGACTTGATTCTTTTTGTGTGTGGCTATTTTGTTTTCGTATTAACATGTTATCTATTTTTTTATATTTTGTATATTAATGATTAACATTTTTCAAAGAATAGAATTAACGTGAGGACATTTTTCTGGTTTCATTCTTTTTACCAAAATATTTGTTTAGGGTTTGGTTAGGTTAGGGGTTGCCGATGGATCTATAAAAATGTAAGCATTGTGATAAAACTACGTTTTTTAACCATTTTTACAGGTGTAATACCTGTAATACATGCTTGAGACCTTTCTACATGAAATCAAATTTCCCGTTCTGGGCATGTGTTTGTGGAAGTCCAGGGAAGACAATATTAAACTAAAATCATTAAAACTTAAGTTTCCCATTTTCATTTTGTGTTTGCAAAATTAAACCTCAAATCACATTTCAATACACTCCAAAGCATCACCAAGAAATGAACCTAAAAGAAAATTCAAACTGTTTTTCCAATTTGAATGATGTTCTAATAAGCCAATCAAATCAAATCAAATCAAGTCATTCTAGGTATGCCCATCGGTCCCAGCCCCATGCATTTCAATCTAAGATGAAGATAACAATCTCAGGTGAAACGGGATATTTAAAGTGTGTTCGAGTCAGATTTGTTTCACTTAGTGTACAGAAAGGTCCTGTTGAGAAAAGCTTGTGGAGGAGAGTGAACGCAGCAGCAGCGCGACAGAAACATGTTGCACAAGAGATGCGGCTCAAGATGCTGGCGTCCATCTTACACAAAGACTTTTATTCCGCACTGACACAGATGGGGAAAATGTTGACATTTACAAAGTATTCTGGTACAAAGAAATACAGGAGAAACACAATATCACGAGTGACAATGACTTGTCAGAGCTCATTTCCAGCCAGTAAATAAAACTGTTTAAGTCTGTATTTGTGTGGGAGGCAGATGATTGTTCCATCATCCCATCACTTTTACATGTGAACAGACCACATCAGTTCATTATTTTCAACAAATGCCACAGCACATGACGTCTTTGAAGGGCTACAAAATGTGTAGCTGTAACTGAATCGAGACTCAACAGTTCTTTTCCATAATCCATTTTTTCAAACCTTAAAGCCATCATACTGCTCTTCCATTCTTTGCGGAAATGACTGTATGAAGGTAAGCGGAAGCTACAGATGAGACGGGACCATAACACTGGGATACATTTAAAGAATGAAGAGTGTAGAACTTTAAATATAGTAGTATACAGATCATCACTTTCCCAGCAGAACTGCTTTGTGTATTATTTAGACAAAAGGCTACACAAAATATTTTTATAAATATAAGAAAATAAAAATCGGTGTCTACTATTGAAATAATTGTTAGATCAATATTAACCCAAAACCAAATGAATACAAGCATCACTACGTTAGTATGTCCATTGTGTATATATAAGCCTCATACATATATTTGGCCAGAAGTCTGCAAAAAACCTGAATGACATGTTGCTCTAAGTGCACTATGATGCACAACAGTTGTCATGCACTCATAATGTGCTTAGAATGCACAGAATTCTGCCTTCAAGTCAAGTTTGACCAAAAACACAAATGTAAAAGGGATTTAGCAAGCTTTCCATAAATATCCTGTTGGTCCACTTATGATGACACCATGATCAGCCATCGGTTGGTTCAGGTGCTTCATACTGACAGCTGACTGTAAGTGGCAAGTAATCTTACATGGCATTTGATAACTGTGTCTAAGAAAATGGTCACTTTTACTTGGAATATGACAAATAAGAAAACCATTTTGGTTAGGGACTACTTTCCGTCAGAAGGTCTCCAAATGCCTGTTGCTGTGGGAAAAACATAACTGATATTTAAAATAATATGTAAAAGTTAAGAACACTGCAGCGGCAGTATGCGGTCAGTCGCAGCACACCACTTGGTTCCACCAGCCATATTGAGTAAATGTTTTATTTTCTAATCGATGATTGAACAGCCTAATAAACACTGCTAACAAGCAGAGCCAGTGATTGATACATGTGGATGATGACAGTCTACAAACAAGAATACACCAAACATCAACTCAGCAGCAGGAACTCTGGTTAGTGTGCACATGTACAGATGGTGTGTTGGCGTCACTGAGGAGGAGGGGGCGGAGGAGGAGGTAGGTCAGAGAAGGGCACCGAGTTTGCTGGCCAGAGAGAAGAGGAGAAAGAGGGATTGAAGAAAGAGGGAGGAGGAGGGTAGAGAGGGAAGTTGGGTGGAGGAAAAGAGTGAAGAGGTGGAGGAGGGTAAGGGCAGGGAGGGGGGAGGTACATGGGAGGGACATTTGTGTGTCTGGGTGGTGGGTGTGTGTGTCTGATCAGTGGGTGTTTATTCCTCGGGTTCTGGTGCCTGAATGTAGGCCCTGCATGTCTCGGGGGGAAATTCCTGATGTCACGCTGCTGCTGCTGCTGCAGCAAGGTGTTCTGGGTAATGTGGGCAGGATTACCTGGAGAGGAAAAAACAGATGAAGCAAAGGAAGACTTTAACTTTAGACTTCTGTCAGAAGGTAACACCTAGGGCTGCTGCGAGCAGTCGACGTCATCGATGACGTTACTATTTTTAACCGACGCACGGTTCCATCGTTTTTCTTCAATATCACGACAGCGCGGCGACGCAGGCGTGTTTATTTGTGCTTTAGAACGTAACCGCTGTGAAACAATCAGAAAATAACCTTTTGTTTCTCTGATTCACCAGCTTTCTCCTACCACAGCTGTGTCCGTCTGAACACAAACCAAAGGACGCTTCGGCAGACAGACGTCGAAGCTGGGTACACAAAACAAACCAAGCGAGGACACAACTGGGAGAGTATCAGTCCGCTCCCTGAGCCGGTTTACTGCCTGTGGCGCCGTCTGATCGCCGGATTGGCCGCCGCAGCGTGACGTCGGGTTGCCTTTCTGTAACCACAGTATTATTCATCAGTAAGGAGAGTTTTTTAATATCTTTTGTCCTTGTAGCTGTTTAATATAAAGCCATAAAGGCGTCTGCCTGCTACCCTAGAAATTCCATAGAATAAGTGTTTGAGAAAGTGTTTAGGTTGATTGGCGGTGTGTGTGTGTGTGTGTGTGTATTTTTATCCTGATGGTGTTGCCAGTTTAAACCTATGGTTTTGCACTTTAATATGTAAACCTTTGTTTAC
Source organism: Siniperca scherzeri (assembly GCA_027580175.1). Lineage (NCBI taxonomy): Eukaryota > Metazoa > Chordata > Actinopteri > Centrarchiformes > Sinipercidae > Siniperca > Siniperca scherzeri. The sequence goes on along the minus strand of CM050842.1, from coordinate 35,103,426 downwards.
ATCTTGTTTGGTGCTGCATTATACGATGACAAACAGTTTGTCCAAATAAAATAAACTAATTAAATGGCCTATTTCATTTTTTTTGGAGGAAAATTAATCATTTAGATGAATCAGTAAAATAGTCGACAGATGAATCGATAGAAAAACTGCCGTTAGTGGCAGTCCCAGTAACACTGTAAAACCATCCCAACATGTCAATTATTGTCGTCATTCCGAACATATTTCCTGTATGTGTGCGAATACCTGCACTGTTATTGTCCCTCTTCTTTTTGGAGTTTTTCACTTTCCTCTTAGCTTCCTGCTCTTTCTCATCATCACTATAATCTAAAGCCTGGATGGGGGGGGGGAAGAGAGAGAGAGAGAGAGAGAGAGAGATTGAGTGCAGCTCTTTCATAACACACAAAAATTTTAAATAAATAAAAAAAAAAAAATCCCACCAATCTTTTTGAGCACAATTTGTAAGAAATTCACAAAATTAGAGGAGTCGTAAATATACAACCATCACTTTCTTCAGATGTACTTGTTTTAATCTTTAGCTGACCCATAAAACAATCAGGAAAGCAGTCTATATAAGCACTGACGGTCAGAACACGATCTTCTAAAGGTGCTGCAGGTTGCCACCAACCGACTGCGTTCACGACAATTCTAGCTTTATTTGATTATACGGTGATGTTTAAACATTTACATTTCTGTGCACGTGCTTACCTCCACTGGTGGTTCTTGGTCGTTCTTCCAGGATGCATCAGATCCCTTTAAACTGAAGGAAAAGCATTTTCACTATAAATATACTAGTTACGTTTGGACAGAAAACTAAATAACTTATCAGTATATTTGTCTAACTTGAAGGTTCTCTATGCCATATAAACTTGTGTGTGCACTTACAGTCTGAGTTGTTGTGTGAGAATGTATCCTGTGTACTCTTTGATGGCTGGTGCGTAATAAACAGTCAGTCCCTCTGTCAGCCCCTTACTGCTTATCTGGTCTGCTGAGTTAAAACGCAAAATATACAGCGGGCTGGACACGGGACCAAACACCTCGAACACCTGAAAGATAAAAACAGAACATCACCATGTGGAAACCAACAGGACACGAAACAGATAACAAGAGTAGACGGCGGTAAAGACAGCCTCTGCTGGTCAGCCCACCTTGCCCACAGCCAGCCTATCAGATGTAAAGATGATGCTGTCATCAGTCAGAGGGGGCGTGTCTTTTAGAGACTGGATGATGACTGCAGACACAGAAAGAGCGGAGACAAAATACACATTAAAAGCCTCCACTTATATTATTCTCCACCTGAGAAGAGCTACGTTTTTCCAGTTCTTCAGAAATCAGATAGTAAAAGAAGTGTGACCTTAACGTGAGTGTGTGTGCGCGTATATTTACCGAGTTGCTGTATGATACTGGAGACCGTTCCTACAGGCTGCAGTTCTGCATCTTCTGGTAACGACACACGCACCTCCTCCACTGCTGGCAGCTCCTACACACCAAAATTATGACATGTTAGCTTTTGGTCTGATGGTGTACAGGTACATTTGGTCGTAGGGTTTAGAACACACAAAAATAAAGCTTCCTCCTTTTCTTTGCTTTAATGAAATGTAGCCACGCCTTTGAGCGCGTCGCACGTTCAGCCATCCTAGCAAGCAACCGACAGACCAAATGAGAAGTGAAGCGAACGGGGGCATTTAGTTAATGCGGTTGGGAGGCAATTCATTAAATTACTAAACTTCATTAGACAATCGATATGTTTGTGCACCAGTGATTTGATTTAAATGACATGACTCTCGTCTCGCAGGATATAACGTTACGTTATAGGACCCGCTAGTTTTGATAGCACTATCAATAAGCTCTGACCTTACTGATCTTTGGGTTTTGAGAAATTTGGAACCGGGTCCTTATAGAACCGGGTCTGGATCCCCATCCCTACCCACAATATTTGCTGTGACATTACTGTGCGCATGGAAACGTTCACAATTACTGACAGCAGCCTCTCATTAAAGTAAACCGTTAAAGAAAACACTCAATACATCAATAGAACACACAATAAAGAGATCACCTGGAAATCTTGCGCTGCTCACATAATGTAAAAGGCGATATAGCCTACAGGGAGCGGTAGAGGTGGAGTGAAAAGTCCATGCAGGCCTCTAAATCGGAGTAAATAATTCATTCGGGTGGGTGGCGGTTGGAGGATTTATGCGTACATGCAGATTCAGATGACGCCAGAGCAGATCCACGCATCAAGAGTGTGCAGTTTCTCAGACAGCAAGTCGCTGGGACTCCCCACAAACACTGATGCAATGACCCAAGCAAGAACAGCTCTTCATGGGCCAACCCTTACACACAATTAGGGTTGGGTACCTTTCATTTTTGAAACGATACCAGTACATGGAATTCGGTACCCAATGAAGCCTTTCTTCGGTACTTTACTCTCTGTAATCTCTCTCAAAAATGTAATTTCAATTGTAAAATAAAATAATAATACAACTTTTTAGTTTCAACATTTTTATATAGAAAATTTAGCCCACTGCCTCACATAAAGTTAAGTCATCCATGGAAGGCAGGTTAACTTCTTCCTGCTGGCTGCAGGCGTGCTAACGTTAGCTGCAGCGGACTTGGCTTTCAGACTATCAAACACGTACCCTCTTCAGCTTTTACACACATATTGTGTTTGACCAGGTGTGTCCTCAGGTTCCACGTGTGGCCCTGGCCAGCTTGTGCAGTGAGCGTTGTCTGCCTCGAGTTTTGAAAAAAGTGTAACCACACTTGCGACCGTTTTCAGCTCGCCATTGCCCTGACTAAGCTGCCCCCCCCCCTTAATAAAACACAGATCCCGCACTACTGCCGTAAAGAAGAGCTGTCAGTATGCCTGCTTTGCTTTTATTACACTGAACCAAACAACGGGGGCATAATGCTGCCCCAGTGTGTGATGCGGAAAGCACCCCATCAACATAGATGGAGCTGATCATCTTAGCGACGCTATTTTCTCGGTGCTTTCCCTGGCACTCGGCTGGCTGCGGAACCTGAAGGAACATCGCCGCCACTGTTCTTCTGAGGTAAAATGTGAGCTGGTTCCTACTCTGAATACTTGGATCGACTCCCGATTGATCAATGAAGGCATTCTGAGTTGGACCTATCGTGGGTAAAAAATGCATTTGTTTCAAATCGTTTTTTTAATGTATTCATTTAACTAAATAGCCGAGTAATGAGTGGCACATAAAGTGAAGAGACAGTATTTTTTTTTTTGTTTATGTCCGGTGGGGCAAGTAAATTTCTCTTCCACTTGCCCTACAAAAAAAATAAATAAATCGCCTTGTCCCGGACAAGCCTTAATGCGGAGCCCTGTTCAGTGTCAGCAACGCAGGCTACAGTAAATGCAAACTGCCCTACCTGCCGTAATAATTTGTGATTACATTTATTTCCACTGACAGCTTCTAAATAATTCTTCATACCACCCAGGATTCCTTTGCAGGCAAACATTGATCACTAGATCACACAGCGGTTGATCAATAACTACTGGATGTTGTTTTTTATTTATTGAGAAAAAATGTTTTAGTGTGATGTTCAGGACTTTTATGTTACGCCTGCCTTTGTCATTTTATCCATTATAAATCCCCAATACTTTCTGTCTGAGTGTGTCCATAGTAATCTAAAGTACTGAAAGCTGGCATCAAATGTCTGGTCAGATTCATAACCTTGGTAACTTATTGTTTGATCAGATAGTTCAGAATTTTACCAATTTTAGACTTTTTTTTTTTGACAAAGTTCTTGTACATCTGCTTGTGTTTTGACATTTAACATTTTAGATTTAGTTCCATGAGGAACAGTGTTTTAAGGAAAAAGTTCTGTATATGCCTCAAGAGCATGGCACTAAAAAAGTATTGCTTTGGAATTCGTACTGCAACTCAGGTACTGTATTGACAATAGCCAGCCCTGCTCCTGTGCAATATTTTCCTAGTTTTCCTACCTTTTTCCATCACGACAATTGTGATTTATACTGTATATCTCCAGTTTGACTGTGACAGTGTTTCTAAAAATAAAAAGAGCAAAAGTCCAAAACTATTTCATAATATTAATATAAAACTATCAATAACATTTGCACAAAATTACAAATGTTGGGGAGCCAATTTTAAATCTTTTCACATTTCAAATCTGACTATGAAATAGGCTTAAAATTGTAGTCAAGAAAGGAATTGATATAAAAATATAGGGTGGAGCATTAGAGGCTTAGCAGAAAACATCTCCGTCTGTAACCACTGGAAATGCCCACATTCTATATCATGGAAAAGGCAAGCAGGGCATTACTGTTCTGCTGCGATTTATATACACAATCCACTGACAAGACCCGTATTATCGTCCTTCTGTCCTCTTCTGTCCTCTTCTATATGGAGGAAAAACAGCAAATCCAGAACACACAGTAAAAACCCTCCATTTAGCTCTTCAAACATACAATCACAGACTGACCTCGAGCAGGATTTCATCTCTGGTTTTGATGGGGGCCGGTTGGCTGAAACCCTCGTCATCGTCCTCATCCCCAAACACGAGGGCAGAGGGAGAAGAGGAGGATGAGGAAGAAGAAGAAGAGGAAGAGCTGTCACTGAGGACAGGAGAGGAAGAGCATCAGTCAGTTGTTTGTTTCTATTCTTGTACTGCTTCCTGCTTATAACTTTTCTCGCATCAAATACAAAGATGACTAGAGCTGGTTTAAATAACAAAAAAATCAATTTTCCCATTCAAATCGATCTTCATTTGATACGGAAGCGCATACGAGACTATATTCAAATGATAATGTAAACTTGAAAATGTAATTCCACAATCTCATTAGAATTTTCACCTGTATGTTATTTGAGTCAAAATTACAATGAAATTTTGAACATTTTTAATTACCATTTGAATATTGTCCACTGTACAGTGGGTTACCACTTTGAAAATCAAATGTCAAACAGCTTTTCCATTTTAATAGTCAGAATGCACATACAAGTATGTGAAAATGAAAAAACTGGATTATTTGCCTTTTCATTTTTACTCTAATTAAACATCGGGGTAGCCGAGCTACCAGTGTTTGTCGCTCCTGAGGATTAGGAAGCTTTCTCCGGCCACGAAGCGGTGAGTTGGGCTCCGCGGATCAGAAGGCGTACCATGGGTGCAATACTTGAACACTTGGGGAAACTTTACAGATCTGGCTACAGGTTTGGCTGCTTTCACGTGTTGTGCTGCTCGCTTGATGAACTCTTTCTCTGAGCTAAAAGCAGCACATAGACGTGCCGAACCTAAGATGAAGGAAGTTCACAAACAGTGCGTATAAATGTGGACACATAACCGTGCAGTATTAAAGTGCGACTAATAATAAAATTCTAAAACATATTATGCTAACTTACATGTATCGTGGAGGGTTTGTGAGGCGAAAAATCTCCAAGAAAAATTGGTACTGTAACTGAAATATCCCTAACCGAACTGAGACCGGATCGAATCGGGATATCAGTGGCGTTACCCGGCTCTACAGACGACTAATGGTGCAGAATATTGGGAACCCGCATGCTTGGGCTAAAAGTAACAATAACAAGCTATTTGTCAAATTCTTGTGTGTTGTGTGTGTATACCTGTCTGAATCCTCTGAATCATCGTCATCACAGTCCTCTGCCGTACACACACTGTCTAAAGAAAGCGTTGCTGCTGCTGCTGAGTCCGTACGTACATCTCCCGTTTCCTCTGGATGCGTTTGTGTATTTGATGACGTGTCTGCTTTATCAGGGGTTACGATGCGATTTTCTAGTTGTGTTGTCATGGTAACCTCCATCTCCTCATCCTTGTGCGCTGGTAACGTCTGTCCATTCTCCTCTGATAGTTTTTCATCCATCTGAAATGTACACATTTTAAATCATGAAGGCAGGCCTTCAGATAACCTGGAATCAAAGGATCCACAAACAGCCTTTTATTTGAGTCTCAGCTTTTACACTCGGTTCACACTGCTTTCAGTGGCCCCTAATCACACTGCATTTGTGGAATTATGGAAATATGTAGAAATAACAGCAGAGCTACGGTCCAACTGACAAAGTAACATTTGAGCTGCACATAGGCCTGTGACGATAACTACTTTTGATGGACGATAATATTGTCCCAGAAAACATTTAGATAAACAATATTATTGTCATTTTAAGACCATTTTACGCTACTGATATAATGACAATATAATAGCATAATAATGCAGATACACTCTTTCAAAGAGCAATGAACTTTTAAGCTGCCTGAGCCAACCCACGGTGAAACTTAGACACAGAGAGCAGAAGACGAGAGGACAGACTCAGCAGTTTTTTTCTGTTACACTGTAAAAAAACATCTGTAAAAACGCTCCGGTGTTGTGCCCAAGGCTACATCCACATTACTACGTTTTCATTTTTAAAACGCATAAGTTTTGCTACGTTTACACCAAGCGTTCACACTACTCTGGCGTTTGAGCCCCTAAAGCGGATACGTTTGGAAACGCTGCTGGCCCCGTTTTTGTTTGAGAACTCCGGGGTTGCGTTTTAGTCTGGACGAGCAAAAACGAAGGCTTTAGGAAACGATGACGCAGACACCCACATTCGCTTCTTGGTGTCCTTCCCTGGTTCGTCCTGCCCCTATCACGTAACCCTTTTCCAGAAGAAAACAAACACAAAGCATGGTTAATTCAACATGGATAACGAACCGGCGTTGCAGACCTTGTTGTCAATGCTAGCAGCTGTTGTGCAGTTAAAGTCAGCATTTTATAATGCCACTACTGTCCACATGCGCAGGAGGCAAGCTATTGTTGGAGCGATTTGTGACAGTTCCCACGTTCAGCGGCGTTATCAGCGCTACGTTGAGCATCGGTTTTGGCTGAAGAACTAGTGCCTACTGGGATAATTCTATTAATGAAGGTGTGGTTCCTGGGGAATGGAGAGAAATCTTTCAGATGTCCAGCTGTGGAAGGAGCAACAGCAAAAACTAGCACGCGTGGATGTATTTACAAAAGGTATCCTGCACGTTGTATTACCTGAGTGACAAGAGAAGACTCTGGGAAACTGACAACAGTAACGCGTTTGGACTATCCGACAAGTCTGTAAGACCATCACCGTCTTCCTGGGTCCAGACTACATCGAAACACAAAAGTGAAGGATCTTGTTGTCGACTTCTAGCAATCACATGGTAAAGTTATGCCACAATGCGCATCCAGACTACATCAACAGAAACATTCTTTGAATGTACAGGGTTGTGACTACAAGTACTGTTTCCTGGACATTGTTGTCTACAATGGATTTGTTTTGATGCATCCATGTTTAAACGTTCGCTAGTAGCTTAGCTTAGCCTGCTGTTAGTGTGTTCAGCCATTTTGCACGTTATTGAGCATCAGCCTTCTGCTGTAAAGCAAATACAACTCAGATGCAGTTTAAAGAACAGCCCAACTGAAAGAGTACATGTGTAACGTCATGTAGGCTATAAGCATGGGCTAATGTGAACTCGGAGTATGTGCGTAGTAGTGTGGATGGAGCCCAAGTCTTATAATGTAGGTGTTGGTTATGTTGGTTAAAATGTCGGTGACATTCTTATCCAAATAAACACAACAGGCAATATATGGACATAACCTCGATCATTTTTGCTTACCTCGATAAGTCAAAGTAATTATCGTGACAGGCCTAGCTTCACGGTCCATTTCTTTTTCCAGTTTCTTAAAGGACTTGCCTTATTTGACCCTGCCAAACGCATTAGTGCAGTTTAATTATATTAAAATTTACAGAACTTTATATTAAATGTAGGTGAAGGTCCTTGAGTAACCAAATATAACAAATACATCATAGACATGTACAAAGAACTGATCCATTAACTGTAATAGTGCACCATCCAACCATAAAATGGCACAAATGTGTTTGAATCGCTTTGAATATATCACTTGCTGTCAATACAGTGTGAAATAACGCTAAGTGTGAAAAGTAAGTTAACGGTTAACGTTACTTTTCACACGAATCAGCTTTTCTCCATTTATTGCAAAACTAACATATGTCACCATTGAAATTCATTTCTGTGCAAAATCACAAATGTCAGAAAAAAGTCGACAGGCGAACAAACTAAAATAAAACTAATGTTAAATTGTAACTTACATGCACGCTAGCGTCAGCCGGCTACGTAGCTAACGAGCTAACCAGGGCTAACAGCGTTGAATTAACGTTACGAAACAGGCTCAACAGCCGCGAGCCAGCATGACCCCAGAAACCCAATCAAGCGAATTCCATAAACAGGTCGGCACCATGGTCTGCTCGGCAACAATGGCTTTGTTAAAACGAATACCTGTTTGTGAAGCTACTGGCCCCGTGCTGCGAAGAACCTCACGAAACTCCGAACCGCTGTAAGCGCAACCAAAATGAACCAAACTACTTCCGTTATCAACCTTCAAAATACAGCTTCAATGACGGTGCTGTTTAGAAATTAGATTTATTAACTTATTTAAAAAAAACTAGTACAAAGTACAATGAAAACATACAATGGGTCATTATGCCTAGGGACATTTGTGTAAAATACTATTTATTTTATTTGATCCTTTTCACAGCATACAGTATCCTACATTGTAGAAAAGGTTTCAGTCGTAGTCATCTGGACACTGTTTTCAGAATCAAGACGTTTCGGCTCCCATCCGGAAGTCATTCTCAATTGAGAATCCGGATGGGAGCCGAAACAGTGATTCTGAAAACAGTGTCCAGATGACTACGACTGAAACCTTTTCTACGATAGAACACTCCTGGACGAATGAGGGACTACACCGCCTTAGTATCCTACATTCATACAACATTCAGTCGGTGTAGGCAGTCATGTGACAAGACAGTAAGGAAATATGCTTATGTTATTAATATCTAAAAATCATGTCACATTGACTATACATCACGGTATTGTTTATGAAAAATAAACTATAAAATGAATAGGCTGTTGAAACCATAGACTGTACTATGATGTACATACCGTACCAAATTATTCCGACATTTTATTTGGAAGGCACAATTCTTCCTTTCCGGTGGTAATCGTTTCTCTGGGTTTGACGCAGAGCTAAAGCTTCATGCTTCCAACCACAACACGTGGGGTTATGTTTTTCCGGGTGTGCGCAAGACTGTTGCGCAGGCTAAAGCAACTGGCCAGGAGAGAAGGAGCAAGACGCTTTTGTGAAAAACCCCATCAATGATATCAGTACATTCAGACACATATACTAAACCAGTCAGAACAGATCCTGCAGGACGCCGTCGGTTTCATCCCTGAGCAGTTACTGTCCTCTGTACTGGACCGGACCCCAGAGGGGGTTCACTGAGGAAGAGGAGACGTCTCCAGAGGCGGAATTACTGATGTGCAGTTAAACAACCTCATAAAGCTAAGGAGCTGTTTTTGTGTAACAAACAAGAAGGTGACTGCAAAGCTGCAAACAGAGTCTGTGGTTCTGTCACAGAGAGAGCAGGCAGCAGAGACACATCAGGGACGCAGACCCAGATAACTTCTTTGCGATGGCCATGTATAAGGTGAGGTGTCCATAAACAATGCTGAATGCCTCTCCACACTACCTTCCATTACCAACAGACATACGGCTCGGAAGGACTGGAAGAAGAACAGCATTGCGAGGTAACGCAAAAGTAGTCCTCAGAAACAACCTCGCCGCGACCTTTAGGGGACTTCGTACACAAATACTCAAAATTCAAAACAATCAGGTTCACTGATCTCCTTGAAGCTGTTAAAGAGTCTGACCAGAGGGGCGCCAGCAGGAGGGCTTAGAGAGTTCATACACATAAAAGTTCAGCCCAATATAATTAGTGGAATGGGTGAAGAGGAACACTTGTAGCCTACTGTCCTAACTTGTAACTTCCGGTTTAGCCCTCCGCTAACTTGAATGGAGATAAAAGGATTTAATCGGGCGTCTTTTCTAGACTTTCCAAATGTTATCGGACCAAATGGATCAAATTCTGATAGCTAAACGAGTCATTTTGCGGGGGTTGTGACGCGAAAAGAAATGTATCCACCGTTTTACAGCCACTTCTTTCACAATGTAAGTCTACGGAAAAAGTATTTTTGGGCCCTTGTGCATCACGTGACGGACCCCGAAGTTGTAGTTACATGGTTTGGCCGCTACGTCAAATTGGCTTCAAAGCCTGGCGCACTTCCTGGGGGCTTGATCTGCATTCCAGTCAGTGTTGGAGGTCAGAATTTCCCAGTTCCAGGTGCACGACGTCAAACGAAAACAGAAAACATGGCTGACCGTGACAAACTGTTTCTGTGGTAAGCGTGCGCACAGCTGAACTCTGAGCAGTGCAGCCTCCTGGCATATATAAACGAGACAGACGCATGAACAAACAGCATGATACATTATTTTATATCATATTACATTATACATTATCTTACGGCACTTTTATACTCTGAAACGTATCTTCATATTCGAATACAATACTGTAGTTTAGAAGTACATCCTACCCCCTCCCCTGTTGCTTGAAATGCAGCCTAATGTGCGCTTCCAGGTGTGCTGCCGTTGCTGCGTGACGTCGGACAGCTGCTTCTTCATGATGTCGGGGTAGATGGATTTGCCCCGAGTTTACAAGTAGGAACTCCAACTTTGAGTGGCGTTCCATTGTCCTTTTTCTAGCAGGAGCTCCGAGTTGTCTGGAACGCAGCCTTGCTCCGACGGCGTTCACACGTGGGAAACGATGACCTCACGAGATCGAGGCGGCCGCAGGTCTTCGACGGGCGCCGCAGCTGCTCCCTCCTGGGACGGTGCTCTCCGCCAACTGCAAGAGCCAGGCCATGATTGGAAACGCCTGGCTGTCCACTCATAAAAGAGCCGATTGGCTCTTAGATTTGACCACCACATTTAGTAGAAAATTCGAATTTTCTGTGTAATTGTAATATTTAACGCGAGATTGTAGGCTATTGGTCTCATGTTGTGCAATGAAGGTTTAATCTGTTAACAAACATCTCGTGTGGTTGATGATAATAATAATAATATGGGTTATTTATATAGCACTTATCAAAAGAAGTAATTACAAAGTGCTTTACAAAGTAGACACAAAAAGAACAAAGGATAGAACACAATGCCAGATACAATACGTAACGCTAGAATTATTCAATGAGTGACTTCCAGGGGCTAAATCTGCCAACCTTTCTTTCTTTGGCAGATTTCAGTGGCATCGTCAAACGAATAAAAAGTTATGATAGACAAACTCAGACCACTGTGAAAAGTAGATTTATTGGTATTGTTTATTGTCCATCTTCATGGTAAAGTAGGGGGATCTCTTCTGCTTCAGCTTCATCGGCGCGATTTCTTCAGCCATAGCTATCTGCAAACTACAGGCAGCCTACAGCTGGACCTAACAGGAAGTAAATATTTCAGGGATTTCCTGTATATTCTTCGAAGGCTGCTGGAAACTGTCCGACTTGACTGCAGCTTTTTGTCACCGCCCCCAGCTGCTACCTGATCTCCTGAACAAGCACACTAATGGCTGAGTTAAGTGCGGTAAAGGCTTTGGCAAAAGTGAGGAAGTTTAAATTGGCAGAAGCAGCGAGAGAGGTTGACTGTGGATTAAGAATTTGAAGAGTAAATTGACCAACTGATCAATCTCTGAAGATGTTTTGATTGTTTTTCAAAAGGTAAAAAAATAACTTCTCTACTTTTGTTTTTAAGTGAGGAAGACGAGATCTTCACGGCACTCAGAAATGAAATGGAGAGACGTGGACTACGGTGATTTCAGCCAACAAAGGCCATGTTGTGGCAATACTGTAAATCAGTAACATTGCTATTTTCCATGTTTTTCACAATTGAATAAAGGTTTCAAAATCTAAAAAAGTCTTAAAGAGTCTCTGGGTTCTCTGGGATAATGTAGGCCGGATTTGACCGGTCTAAGTGTAGTGGTTTTTGAAAGAGACCTGGGGCACGTTCAATCTTTGCTACGGTTTCTGGGTTGGACGACATGTTTCCTCGAAACGGTGTGCAACGGTGTGCAACACGTGTGAGGCACGGTTTCTCTCGTTTGGTGGGTGTGTCAGAGGTGTTACCCAATCACAGCAATGTGTGTATAAACCCCCCCGTATTAAAAAGGCAGTGTGCTTGCGTACACGACAGGGTGTTCAAGGCACCACCATTTCTATTTAAATAAACATTTTGCTGTGTTTTGTCGGGGCTGAACGCACCCCTGCTCCATTGTGGTCTAGATGTGAAAAAAGCAGTGAAATCTCCCTTTTTTGCAAGTAGAATAAAGGTTTCACAAATCTGAAAGTGGGTTTCAGACAGCGTTAAGGATGTACCTCAAATGTCTAACATGCTTTCACAACAGAAAATGGAGGATCGGTCACTCAGCGCTAAACTTTCCACTTAACTGCCGAATCAGAAAGCTGCAAATCGGAAGCTAACTTCACCGTCATCCACTTGTTATTTCAAGGGTCTCATATCCATGTGAAATCCAGATGAGGCTTAAGACACTCTGATTTACACTCAGCCACATATATGCGTCTCTGTTGGTCAGGTCACAAATCTGAAACCAAATCCATCTTTGTTTTCTCAGCTACATGGAAATCAGGATCAGTCCTTTTCCAGTCCAGGAGGAGGTGGGTCTGTGTTTCATTCCATCATTCGGTTCTTCCATTCAGTCTGGCAAACAAAAAACGGAATGACGGGTCAGAATTTCGTTTCAAATGAAATAGATAATCTAATTTCTGTTTCAGATTTGTATATTTCTGTCTCGTCCTCACCATGTGCATGCGCTCAAAGGGATACTTATTATGAGATAACCTTAGCTTCAATGTTAAAAACGTTACACATCACACATGATCACGTTTTTTGAGGGGGACAAGAGTTTTTACTTGTATGTTACCTTTGTGTGTGTGATGTCTGGATGATGAATTGGTGGGTTACACACGCAGTATGGCCATGGGCGACGGAATGGAATGACTGAATGATCGGATGATACACCAGAAGACCTTCGGCACTTTGGCCGTTTAGTTGCAATAACGGTTCAGCTTGTGTTAGCTAACAACAATCCAGAAAGTAACACCAACACAGGAATGAATTGTAGTGAAGAACTTCGAGTGGGACAAAGGTTTTATTGTCTTGGCAGCTGTAACTCACGGCGCTCCTGACCCATAGAGATCGAGGATCAGGATCAGTCCTTTTCCAGTCCAGGAGGAGGTGGGTCTGTGTTTCATTCCATCATTCGGTTCTTCCATTCAGTCTGGCAAACAAAAACGGAATGACGGGTCAGAATTTCGTTTCAAATGAAATAGATAATCTAATTTCTGTTTCAGATTTGTATATTTCTGTCTCGTCCTCACCATGTGCATGCGCTCAAAGGGATACTTATTATGAGATAACCTTAGCTTCAATGTTAAAAACGTTACACATCACACATGATCACGTTTTTTGAGGGGGACAAGAGTTTTTACTTGTATGTTACCTTTGTGTGTGTGATGTCTGGATGATGAATTGGTGGGTTACACACGCAGTATGGCCATGGGCGACGGAATGGAATGACTGAATGATCGGATGATACACCAGAAGACCTTCGGCACTTTGGCCGTTTAGTTGCAATAACGGTTCAGCTTGTGTTAGCTAACAACAATCCAGAAAGTAACACCAACACAGGAATGAATTGTAGTGAAGAACTTCGAGTGGGACAAAGGTTTTATTGTCTTGGCAGCTGTAACTCACGGCGCTCCCTGACCCATAGAGATCGAGGATCAGGGATCAGATAAACTCTACAGCAGCTCGGCGCTCCTTGTATTTGATCGTATATCTAAGTTAGAAATGTTTTGCTTCGTTGCTCACAAGGCCAGAGACAGACCATGGATGTATTAAGAGTCTCAAACCTCCTCTGGAGGTGGTTTGAACAATTGGATTTCAGTTAGTCCTGAATGCATTTACACTTAGCTGTTTTGAGACTGATAGCTATCCAAAGCACCCAGGACGCATTAAGTGACTAAGTGTTAATGGGGTCTAAGATTTTGTGTAGACTTTTTCCAGTCAGTTCTTAATCATCAATCCATGGCCACAATGCACTGACGTGTCAATCTAGAAAGCACTTGTATACTCGTACTAATGGTACAACTAGCAAAAGTGGCAATGGTCAAATAAAGTAGCGTCCTAATACGCTTCCTCCAAACTGTGGTGGAAGAAATATTAAAATCTTATACTTCAATAAAACACTACAATTTGAAAATACTCGATTACAAGTAAAACTCCTGCATTCAACCTTTTACCTCACTCCAAGTATATAGCAAAGTAAGTAAAATATCAGAGATGACCATTAATAATATTGGATTATTGTTACTGATGATTACTGGTTATTACTGGATTAATATTATTCACTGAAATCCCAGATTCCTGTTGCTTTCGGCATCTTGTATTGTTTTGTGGAGTAGGATTTGTATCTTATGCTCGACCTTTGCACACCTCGGAAGTTATTATTATGGACACATTAGCAAAGCATTTCAAATGGAGATATCAGTGTATCGGCATATACTGCACTGGAAATAAGGACGTGCAGGTAGAATTTCACCTTAGCAAATATGAACAATAGGTGGCAGCAAACTCCTGTTATTCATCTAGGCTGTGATAACAAGGAGTCTGGGTCGATGTGGAGTGAGAAAGGTTTGAATCTTTTCATAAAATACAACTATTTGATCTGAACCAATGTCGTGATATTTGGAATGAAACGCCCAATTCTGGGGTTTGGTAATCCTGCACTGAAATGATTGAATTTTAGTGATTCGATTATACATCATTTCCCCAGGATGCATGATTAGTGTTCCTCATTGAATATACGTTACCAATAGTGGTACCCTTCAGGTCAGGGGTGATCCGTTCAGAACTGAAGGCAGGAGTGGAGGGGAAATCAACATTGTACAGTACTGTACTGATGGATTTGGGGATGTGGGGTGTGCATGTGTATTTCTGTGTGGCTGTTTTTGTCTGGTTTTTACTTTAGAACAGCCAAACTGCGGTTGACTGCTGTTGAAATGTCTCAGCTTTTAAAAGTTCTGTGGCTGAATGTCTGAACGAGCCTCTGCTGTAAAATCAGCAAGGATATTTCTAATTATACTAATTTCTGTTTCTTAACTGCTTATTTTTTGTCAGAACCCTATGTCTAGTGTCAAAAATGCAAAACTGTCTTCTGTGCAAGTGAGTTTCCTAATTACTGACAATCTTTTGGAATACAAGTTTTCCAGTTTTTCACCTGGCAGCAGTGTCAAATAAATACTACATAAAATCAGCTGATGCTGGCTCCTGAATGGCCATATTGTTATTGAGCTAATCAACTTGCACCGGCTCAGTGCCGATGTTTTAGTTCAAAGCCAGTTCACACATCAAACAACACTTTTCAAGCGCCTCAAAGAAGGACCGCTTTGCGCCAATCAGTGTTGCTTCTGGAGACAAAATGACATAAATGACCCCAGTCACCAGAGCGGAGAAATATGCTATTGTTGTTGGTCTGTATGACTCACCTCACCAGAATGCTTTACTAGGTGTGTGCATTCAAGTGGATGGGAAGTGGAACACCAATATGTCTCATTGAGATACTGCCTCTGTGTCCTATGATATTTCCTATGATAACATTGTATGAGCCAAGCCTCTGACACTGATTCCCATTGTTCCACAGGACAAAATAGAAAGTAGACATCATAACTGAGAAATACCTATGTGCACACGCAAAGAAAACCTTGAAAACCTTTGTTTTGCTGCATAGGAAACAATTCGGCTCACCTCTCCTGGTGATTCAAATGGCTAAGGACCATATTCCACATTTTTACTATTTCTAACACTGTGGTGTCACTGATGGTCCACTGTACGACAATTGTTCACTTCAGCCCACCTGTTTTCCTCTGGGTTTGCCAGCGGTCCACACTGGAAAACAAAGCAAAAATGTACAAAAATAAAATGAATGAATGCAGCAAGGTCACTCTGATATTTTCTTACAGAAGTGGGAACGTAACTGTAGGTTGTTTATTATTAGGAACACCTAAAGAGGTTTCTCTGTTCTAACAATTAATGCAGTCCTTTTTTACATGTAATCATTGTTTAAAATGTCTGAGGTGTGGACCCATGAGGATCAACAGCAGCATTCACACGTTTAAGCTTTATACATGAGCATTAGGTTAACTGGGAATCTTCTCAGCCTGCAAACGAGCATCACATCTTTTCATCACATCTCTGTTTATGCCTACATTTTTCCAGTCTGACTGGAGCTTTTGACAATTTTACTGTATTTTCTTACTATTTGACATTGTGGAAATGTTTTATAGTTTTAGTTAACATTTGAACGTTTTTGTTTCAAAGTGAATTGCCATGAAATAGAGACATTCATGTTCACCTCAGGATCAATTGTAATAACTTTAGTGATCCTTTAACTTTTTATTTAGAGCTATCAGGTCAACATTTCAGTTTGTCCAATTCCTGCAAAACTAATGGCATTCCCGTCAGCCTCAGCTGTACGCTGTGTTCCTTGCTAATTAGCAAATGTTAGCATGCTAGACTAAGATGGTGACAATGGTAAGCATTACCTGCTAATTATAAGCATGTTAATTGTCATTAGTCAAGTTTCCATCCAAATGTAACAAACATTTTAACTGAATTTCCAGAAAATCGGCAAAAGAAAACGCGATTTAATGTACATTTCCATCCACTACTGTTACATGAATATTCATGGAGATAAACAGCGGTGGCGCTAATTCTCCAGTCAGGTGCCATCGCAGAAGAATACACAACGGGATGACGTACTTAAAAGAAAGCAAGTCAAAGCTCAAATGGTGGAAAACAATGTAGAAAACATGATGGGAATGTGGCGTTTCTGTTTGTTCCGTGTATTGATTCGAGAAGGGTTACAGTCTCCTCATCAGTCCACACAGATCTGATGTTTTCATCTGCAGACATTTTTCACCTCTTCAGTGGAAGCTTGAGTGGCCTTTGACTCGCATGCTTCATGTACATCATGATTTAGTTGTCTGTTTCCATTGCACCTTGTCACTTTGCACATTTTGTTTTTATCAATATCAACTTTTCACCTCAGCCAAGTGCAAAAACGTTTTTTGCAATATTTTGACTTTTTTTCAAATGTACTCAGGTTTTTTATGCGTAGATGAAAATGCACATAAAAATAGATGGATGGAAATGCACTTATTGCTTGGATGTTAGCAAACTGACGTTAGTTCAAAGCAACGCTGTGCCTAGAAAAGAACTAGTTCTAAAATGCCATAAAAGGACAAGACCAGCATTACTTCAATTTTACAGTTTCAATACACTACCGTTTACATTTTGACATACATACACTTTCTGCCTCTCTGATTTCCGTTTTAGATTTTTCATTTGCACAGTAAAACTATAAGCTAATAATAGCTAAGATTCTCTTCATTTACACAAGAAGACATCTGATGTCTGTTAAGTAAGCTACAGCTTTGAAAATCAACTGAAAAAAAGCTAGATTTAACACAAAAAAAGCCTAAAATTGGCTGTAAAGATTTAGTTCTAAATATTTACTTCACCGAGTTAGATGTGAAAAATCTTCTGGCTGTACACGCTGTCGCTGCCTCTCTGTTGCCCGACCTGTCTCTCGCACCCTCTCCCACTTGACACCTCTCCTGTCCCTGCCTGAACAGCCGTGTCTTCGTCCTCCCCGGAGTCCGAGTCCTGGTCGGAGCTGCTGTAAATCCCCTCGGTACTGTATTCACTGTCGTCAAACTGGCCTCTGTCGGTCCCGGTCCAGCCGTGTTCACTGGGGGGCTGCTGGGCCTGGTACAGTTGCCCACTTGCCTATGCTTGAACCGCTGAGCTAACTAGCTAACGGCAGTTAGCAGCAGTTATGACCTGATATGTGATATGCTGCCCCCTATTTATTTGGAGTATGAATTCGACACACATTCTTACACATTGCCCCTTTAAGTCTTGTTTCCCATCATCACTGACAAATGGAGAGAATGGTGGGCACTACACTATTACTATTAATCACAATACAGAATGTCAATACTGTCGCTAGTTTTTAGGATGGAGATGTTGGTCATTCCGTCAGTTCAATTTCACCTTTTGATGAAAAATTTGTCACGACACCTCAGATGCTCCTCAGAGGATAAACCCTTTTCATTTTGGACACTATCTGCTAACACCACGCTCAAGTCAGAATGTAAATGTCAGACTAACGTGATGCAGCTTAAAGGATAATGCTGCTGATATTTTTTTACTGTCAACAAATCCCATGTAAAGACCAAAACCAAAAATGTCTTAGTCTGTCTCTCAATACTTTCTGCCTTCCTTACCCTGTCTGTCCTACTGAAGACCTAAATCTTCGTCTCACAAATACACAGTTTCATGTAAAAAAAAAACATCTTCGGAAAATGGGATATTCCTGAAATGATGGGTTCATTTCTTTGTCAGTTCAGTTGAGCTCTCAGTCAGTTGCGAGCGAACGTGCAGGGATACACTCACTCACTGAGTGAGGAGGACTGGGGTGTGTTCAAGACAGCAAATACACAGCTGAAGCAGGTTGTTAACATTTAGATGCAATGACTCAACAACATTGGTCTTGGACTGCAATCCAGATATATGACATTATCTGCGTGTGCGCGCACACACACACACACACACACACAACGTTACTGTTTTGAAAAGAGGAGAGCTATAAGGATTTATAGAATTAGATTTTTTATCCACTTTTATCCACAACCTTCAGTGTTTGTTTCCAGCGTTTACGGAGTGTTGCTTGCCTGAGACCAAGCTGTGACACGACATGAGAGGTGGAATAGTGTCATAGAATGCACAAACAAAATGACTGCATCAGCATTCATTAGATTTTTAATACATTTAGAAGGAGCTAGGTTACGTTTGACAGTCCCTGAATTTTTTCTCACCAGCTATCACAGTTTACAATGCGTGGTGGAACCTGCAATGTGAAAAAACAGGTCTCAGATGCTCTCACTGTGAGGGAACGGTGCATGTTCAGTGATTCGTTCACTGAACATGCACCGTGAATTGGAACCCTGAGTGATAGACAGTCGCTGAGTGGCCCAAGCCTGTCCCTCTCCCTCTCATGTCTTGAAGTCTCAAAATAGGAAGTACTACTAAATATTTTATTTAATAATTAGGTGTCATGAAAATATATGTGCTGTACATAACAGGGTAGGACTTTGTTATAGCAGCTTTCAGTTTGCAAACGATATCTTTATCCAAGATATCACGAACGGCCGCTCTCAGCTCCCTTTGAGAGCTGAACGGAACGTTTGGCTGTGTTTCAGTTCAGTGAGTGGGACGACGCAGAGCAAATCTTTCGAACAAACCTTTTTAATGAACTGATTCTAATTATTCAGTACACTGAAAAGAACTGCTTTGCCCAGCACTAATTCAAAGTCAGTGCTTTGACAGTATTACTGGGCTGCGCAAACAAAAGACACTCCCTTAAAGCAATTTTAACCCATTTAAACATTTTAAATCGATGCGGCTGGCTTTCAGACATTCAATGTTTTTTTTCTTTTTACAATGCCAAGTGTATCTCATAATGAAATAGGCTGAGCACATTCATTTTCTCAAGAGGATGAACCTTTTTGATTTCAGCGGCCTCCGGAGGCATTAGTGGGGCTTTAGATGTTTGGTCTGTTTTTAGTTTTCTTTTTTAATAAATATATCTTATCACTTTTGTGCTTCCAGCAGGTAAAAATGTCATGTTTACTTGAAGTGTGACTTCACTGGTGTTGTTTACAGATTCCCAGGCTTGATGTAAACGTATTGATGATTATTCCTGATTGCACCTGCTACTACTGTGACTGTTGGTGGCTTCCTTACCCAGCTATCCAAACTTCTTTTGCTGTCTTCAGAAAAGAAGCTGAAACAGAGAAAGAGAACTGAAGGTGTTTGACCCAGAAAGAATAAAGACCCAGGGTTTAACACAGGCATGTGTGTGTGTGTGTGTGTGTGTATCATGTTTGTGTGCATATAGCTTATCATATGTTCATATATGTATTTGTTTTTGTTGCATCATGGTCGATAAACCTCTATGACGCCTTAAAACCTCATCAAACTTTTTGCTAGCTGGATGAATGTAAATCTATTCAGATGTAATTTTCCACTTAGGTTTGGTGTAGTTCTCAAAGTTGTTTAAATGTCAATGCAGGTGTTCTTTGTTGTTTTCTTTTGAGTGTAACATTGTTTAAGTCTAAGTAAAATGTGAAGCAAGTTATAAGTGGCCCGTCACAGGCTCACCAGCGCCTCTTCTTCCTGAGGACACTGAAGAAGACCCAACTGTCCTCAGCTGTCCTGGTGAACTTCTATCGCTGCACAGTAGAGAGCATCCTAAGCAGCTGTGTCACAGTCTGGTATGGGAACTGCTCTGCTGCAGAGCACAAGGCACTGGAGCGGGTGGTGAAAACCGCCCAGCGCATCACAGGGACTCCACTTCCAGCCATTGAGGACATCCAGAGGAAATGCTGTCTGCGTCGAGCCCGCAGCATTCTTAAGGACTCCTCTCACCCGGCCAGAGACTGGTTTCTCCTTTTCCGGCAGGCGCCTCAGGAGCCTCCGGACAAGGACCAGCAGACTGAGAAACAGCTTTTTTCCCAGAGCTGTCTTCCTGCTGAACTCTGCCCCCCGCTGATTCCACTGTCCCCTCATACACCTTAACTTTAAATGCTGCTATATTGATGTTGTTTTTGCTACATGTACCACATGTTCATTTGCACTACCGGACTATTTATTTATACATACACTGCATCATGTGCACTCCAGGACTATGTACTGAATACTGCACTAACTCATCCACTGCACTGTTAACTATTTCCATAAATTGCACTTTATATTCATTGCACTGCTGTTCTGCCCAGTCCAGTTCATTGTTGTACATATCCATCAGTATACTTCTGTTTATAGTAATGCCATCTGTATATAATGTCCATAGTACCACTTGATCCTGCATTTATGCACACACTTTATATCCTGCACTTGCTTATTGCACTTCTGCTTAGACCTAAACTGCATTTCGTTGCCTTGTACTTGTACATGTGTAATGACAATAAAGTTGAATCTAATCTAATTTATTGCAGACTTTGGTCACAAGGTGGCAGCATTGAGTAATATTATTGTTATTCTGCCAAGTGCATCATGGTCTTTCTTCCTGTTTACGTGAGAACAACCTAGAGATTTGCAGAGTGGAAGGTGCTGTGACCCTGTCATGTAAAGTAATAGGTAAATACACACATATCTTGTAAAATACGTAAAGGACATTATCTGTCCATATTTTAATGGGATGGTTTGATTTAAGCACTACTGGACTGTGCGCTCTGCGATGGGCACCAAAATACCACGGAGACGGGCAAAGCAAATTTCAAGGTCAGGAAAATACCTGTCGGAAACATAGGTCCCTCAGACCACCAAACACAAAGTACAGCTGAGACTGACAGGAAAGTCATTCATTTTACAAGTATTTAATCATAAACCAGTATAAGTATTGAACAAATAGAAATTTTGACCTGCTGGTGGTGCTGTGGGAAAAGTCAGGGGATCACCAAAGTCATGAGGATTCATCTTCTGGGGACCATGAATGTCTGTACAAAATTCCATGGCAATCCATCTAATAGCTGTCAAGACATTTCACTAAAAGCCAAAAATGTCAACCTGCTGGTGGCACTAGGGGAATAGTGAGGGGATTATCAAAATGCTTACAATTATTGGAATAATGTACTCCATTTTAACCTTATTCATGATGACACACCTCATCATGTATTATTGCTTACCTCGCAGTCTTAATGAACCATGTACATTTAAGGCCATCTAAGGACATTAAAGTAATGAGCCAAATATATTTTATCAGTGACATTTCAGTTCACATTTCATTCTCTTGTGTAAGCTTTCCACCCACTAATGATGAAATCCTTGTTGAAACCATCATTTCAACTGAGCGCAGGACATTGCAGAATCATTTCAACGTTTGTGTTACATAGTTTAAATAAAGTTTGGGTCCCATACCTTAATGTGTTTTCTAGTTCAAAGCATGTCTCGGCTCACACACACACACACACACACACACACACACACACACACACACACACACACACGTCCAATCCCCTCCATCACTCTGTCTGGTATTCCTGTGTTGATCAGTCAGTGAAGGAAGTTTATGTTAAAGAGCTAATCAGGGATTTTCATGTCTCCATGTTAGCCAAATACACAAGCCACACACACAGAGCACACACAGTTCCACTTGTGCCAATTTTCTGCCACGATAAAGCATTCTGAACACACTGGCTGTCACAAAATTTAACTTTAGCTGTAAGTTGAAGCGTACAGAGCCCCCTAGAGGTCATGGTGAGACGTTTTTTTGAGGACTACTTTTGCATTCCCTCGCAATATGTTTTGTGTTACCTTGCAATGCTGTTCTTCTTCCAGTCCTTCCGAGCCGTATGTCTGTTGGTAATGGAAGGTAGTGTGGAGAGGCATTCAGCATTGTTTATGGACACCTCACCTTATACGATGGCCATCGCAAAGAAGTTATCTGGGTCTGCATCCCTGATGTGTCTCTGCTGCCTGCTCTCTCTGTGACAGAACCACAGACTCTGTTTGCAGCTTTGCAGTCACCTTCTTGTTTGTTACACAAAAACAGCTCCTTAGCTTTATGAGGTTGTTTAACTGCACATCAGTAATTCCGCCTCCGACAGCATCCTGCAGATCACCGTACTGCTTTCTTCTGGAGAGACCTCTTGATCTAAGAATTCGTTTAAGTTTACTTTCACTATGTACACAACCATGCTTGCCTATTGAGCAGTAGTACTGTCTATATCAGCAGACTTAATGCCCAGTTCAAAGTAAAGCTCAATGAGCTGATATACTGTTGCGTTGCGCTGGGAGCAGCTGAGCGGAAATAGACATACGGCTCAGAAGGAATGGAAGAGGAAAAGTATTTCGAGGGAATGCAAAAGTAGTCCTCAAAAAAATTCTCACGTGACCTTTAGGGGGCTGCGTAGAAGCGCACTGAGGTAGAGTAAAACACATCCTGTGAACAGGTTGTGTGTCGACATTGGAGCATATTGTGTTAAATTTCTGACTCTGTGAAAAAACACTCCTTGTTACAATGTCTGACCAACCCAAAGTGAAGCAATTATTTTCATATCAGCTCAAATTCCACAGACATCTGTGATTGTACGACCAAAAGCATAGCATTCGAATTAGGGAACACACACAAACACAGACGCACAGAGGAATGAACACACACACAAACACATTTAGAGGGAGAGGGAGATTGGTTCTCAGTACGTACAACCCTGACCTGCTGTTTGTGGGGGGTCTGAGCTATTAGTCCTTATATGTACTGTGTGTGTGTGTGTGTGTCTTTGTGTGTGCGTGTAGTAAATTGCCTAACCAAGAGGTCAATGTTGAGCCAAGGATTTGTTGTTCATGTAACTGAGAGCTGGAGAGGCACAGGGAAAGAGAACTACACAAGCTATAGTATAGTAGGTATAGTAATAATTTCAAACAGGAGAGACTTAATTGAAAAAGAGGCTTAAAGAGTAACTGAATTAATTTAGTTGACATTGTGCACAGAAGGAAATTGAAGAAAGAGGTGAGGAGTCTTTGGCGATTAGACCCCATCATGACATAATTATTTTAAGGAGGTGGTGATGCCATGAGCTGTACAGGAATATCCGCCCCAAAAGAAAATAATGTTCCTTACCTCACTGGGCGCAGCAGATTTCTAGATAAAATATATAATATGGTAATTAGTCACAGTGAAAAGGCATAACTGATAAAAGCAAGGACATTTTAATTATCTATTTATTTATTAATTAATTAATGGGTAAGTAGTGGGTGACCAGCAATGGCTAGAAAACAAAATAAGGTCAGCAATGACCAAAAAATAAATTAGGGTACCTATACAGACAGCAATGACCAGAATGCATATAATATGCCGGCAATGATCTGAATGAATTTAATATGACCAGAAATAAAAGATAAAATAAAATACAGGACAGTAAGCAGAAAACACCACACCATATGCATGACTTACCACAGAATCAGTGTGAGCCACATGCAGAGCATCACCTCACATTTGAATGCTTAAGAAGTAGACTGTAGTGACTAGGATGAAATGCCAAATCATAAATAAGATAAATAAGATATCTCTATCTGGGTTAAATGAATTTGAAGATGTTTAATGTCTTTTTGATGAGGAGTTCCCTTTATTGATGATGCAGACAACAGCTGATTGTCAAAAAGAACTGAGATAGGTTTACGTAGATACTGACCCCAGACATGCACACTACAGCGATCGGGTAAATCTCATACAGCGCAGATAACATATCGAACTGAGAGAAAGAGGGAGGATCGCCCCAAAACCCACGGATGGAGCACATCTGTGAAAAACTTGATCAAGTCAGAGGAATACACCAGCTCGTCATAGAAGAAAGTTATGCAATTCAGAGTTCGAGCTGATGAGACCACAAGCGCAAGTCTGAGCAACAACCTTCATACAGAGAGATGAGATTGCAAATTAGTCACGTAAAGCGTCATGTTCAAATTAATTAATTAATTAAGGAGAAGAAAGAGCGTCTTTGAGGAATGACACGCATGTCAAAGTTGGTGCCAAGGAGGCAGAGTTACAACAGAGGAGAGCGCCTCAGAAAGATTCAAATTTGGAATCCCACCTGATGCCGAAATGATGCCACTGAGAAGGGTGGATTGAGACTATTTTAAAGGCGTCAGTTATGTCTGTGTTGGAGAGCTGTGCTCCCTGACCGGCAGTTTTCTTAGTTTATGCGTTGTCGACAGAAGCTTAATGACTAGAAAATGATCGTGTGGAATGGACTATTAACGCTGACGGGTCCAGATGGTGTGCACACAGATCGAAGATGAATCATTTCTTCCCTGAATATTTTCTCATGGTTCTGCCTATTGGACTGTACGAAAGACTGGGAATGGAGAGGACTCCAATGCAGATATATATTGTATTAACCTCTTACTCTAACAACTGAGAACCTGTTTCTGGTTCTTTCAATGTGTGTTAATTTATTATTATTGCCATCTAAGTAATGGCTGGAGGACCCCGACCCGAAATGCCTGAGAGAAATTGGTCTACAAACACAGAATCAGGGCGAGAAGACAGGTTGGATGCGAGACACTGAATGTTTATTGATGTGAGCTCCAGTTCTAATGCTGTGGAGGGATCCGGGATGGAATTATTGAATTGAAATTACTGCAGATTGGTATGTTATTGAAATGATGCACCTGTCGGCCACAACGGTCATCGGCCGACTGGAGAGGGAGAGGCTGCGAATGAGGCAGAAATGAGGCCCCAGAGGGTGGAAATGACACTGTGGGGCAAAGGGGAGCAGTGTGACCTATATTCCCGCAGGTACTGTAGTGCAGGAAATGACCTGAGAGCCTCTAATGAGCATGACCAGTAATTCTCTGTCCAAAACAGACCAATTCGGACGAGTGTTTGATTAGGAAATGTAGAGAGCGGCTATGATTTGTCGTACTGATAGAAAATGTTTCTTCCATATTTGAGATTCAGATCGCCAGTCAGTGCCAAATAGGAGTAATGGTAAACGGACTATCCTTGTATAGCGCCTTTCTAGTCTTCCGACCACTCAAAGCGCTTCAGTCGAGGAGTCGAGTTCTTGCCTTCTCTCTAAACAGACAGAACAGATCACATCTCAGTATATACCGAAGGCTACTAGAAACTCATCGATCGATAGAGCTTTGCATAATCGGAGATCTGCAGACTTAAAGACCGCAGTGACATTTTCCCCAGTGGCTATCTTTTTGTTGCACTTGGGGGATGGTAGAATGAGGCTCACTAGATTTATCTCTTTACCTTGAAGGATTTTTGACCTGAGTCGAGCAGATATATTTGCTGCTTGAGGGATGTATGTGTAAAAAGTGGGATTCACTAAATTAAGTGTAGGTGTTAAGTGTATGGACCAGTGAAGCACTTTCAGGAGCCCAATGTGTAGGAATGCCAGAAACACAGGCACGTTTTAAATAAGCTTTTGTATTTCAAATAATTTAACAAACACAAACAACATGTACCAAATACAAAAATAAGCTTTTTTCAGTTTTTTTAGTGCCCAGAGTTGAGTTAAATCCTTTCCATTGGGAATGAAAAAAGGAGGAAAAGTTTAGTTCAATCCTACCACACTTAGTGGAAGATAGGGGTTGATTCAATTAATCCTCGGCATCGAAACCAGGTGGTCCAGACAACACCTGACAGGATACACAAAAACCCTGACCACTGACTTTAGAAGGTTTTTAAAGAAGGGATCTTGTTGAATGCTGGGCGCTCAGTTCCGTTTGACACGCCAGAGTGGAGTGAAAGGAAGAGGAGGAAGTGACCTCTCCTGACCCGGGTATAGGAGTGGACCAGGATAGGCTAGGTTATTTTTAGCTTTTCGAGCTTCCTGGTTCTAGTCAAACATCTTATAGAAGTTCGTTGTCATTTTCCCTGTTGGAGGATTCATAGGAAATGTTCACATCATTGTCTGTGGGAGAATAGGCTCTTTCCTCAGCAGCAACATCGGTGGCAAAGTTTAGCAAGTCTTTCAGCGCTGTATCAGATTCAGATTCAGGTTCTGATGAGCATTCCATGCCACTGCATGTTTGGAGGCAGTAACATGCCTGTCGAATCTAGTTTTGTATCTTTGAATGACTTTTTCTGCATTTTCTGTTGCCATTTTGTATGATGATTGACTGACAGTTTGTCTTCCAAATATTTCTCATAGAGAACATCAAGTGTGTTAGTGCCAATGAGTACAAAGGACATAAGTTTTGACATTGGGTACCACCAAAGCAAGAGTATGTACATCCACTGATGTACCAAGGAACTCAGGTGCAAAAGTGACCTCAAGCTCAATGTAACCCATATATGGCACAGCTTGACCATTAGCCCCTTCCACTTCCAGAATATCACTCAAGGGTTTGATTTCTTGATCAGATAGTTAACTGCAGTAGAAAGAATGGGGAACAGTAGTCACCTGTGAACATGACTCCAAAATACAATTGAATTGTGCTCCTTTTTATGTTCACTTGTGCTGTGCTTTTGGTGCCAATGAGTCCTTTTGGTAACTTGCACAGAAGTCAACTGTGGTGGATACCATTTTATGGGACACTGATATACTGCAGCCCCTGTCTGCCCCTCCAGAAAGGCTGCATTTAGTTTAATGGGTTAGATGAAGTCTTCTTCATGTCCCACATCTGTTGTTTTTGTTGCAACTGCTTCCGTTTTGCCATCAACAGATTTGGGTTGGCTGCATTACTGCATGATGTAGCAATGTGACTGTCTTTGCCACACTTAAAACAATACCAAGGTTTAGGGGTTTTTGGGTGTTGTGGCACGGCAGTACTCGCAGCTCTATACTTTGATGCATTCGCTTGATGTGGTTCATGCCTTGGTGGGGACTGTGTCCTTTTCTGAGAAATCAAAGATGTTAGTTGACTCTGCAGCTTGTTCATTTGCTTCCTGAGATCCTCAATTGCACTAAAGTCATACTGCTTTGCAAATTCAAGTTAACATGTTGCGTGGATGAGCTAATATGTTTATTCATGTGGTTTTCCTTTGCTAGTTGTCTGTCTTCCTCTGTGCACAACAAGAGTAAGAGCTCTGAAAAGGATGGAGGGTTGTCTTTTTTCTGGTCGAGTTGTAGATTTGTTATGACTGTGTTATCCCAGCATCCACGCCAGAATTGTTTATTGAAGTGTTTTTCCATTTCACTTGTTAGGATCCCTCCTCTTTTGACAACAGAATTCAACATGAGCTGCAGTCGCTGGAGGTAGGCAGATGGTCTTTCACCAGGGTCTTGGAGTGTATTTAAGAATTGAGCAAAGAACTCCTCTCCATCTTGGACAGTGGCAATGGCTGAGTCAAGAACCAACAAGTAGATAGAGGTTAAGGCGTCAGGACCCAGACCTTTGACCACATCAGCTGTGGGGGACAACAAGCTGTCAAGAATTCATCTGGTGACATGTAAGGCAGACAGACTAGGATCAGCAAGAAGTTCAATTCATTGCGAGAGTGCCATGTTTCATCATCTGTTTCATTACTTGCTTTAGGACATTTCCCAGAGAAAGCTCGAAGTCGGAGTGGAGACAGTGAGTGAGAACTTATGTCTTCCTTTCTCACAATGTGTTCAACCACAACTCTTTGAATTTCAGGTAGGTTTAATTAATTTTCTGAGAGTTCTTCAGTTCTACAGTTCTTCTGGTGTTTGAGGTAACTGTAGGATTTGTTGGAGGCAGCAGCTCCTGCTGGTCAGGCACAGAGGCCTCAGATCATGTTGGTTCAAGTAGTTGAACTTATGGCTCCTCTCCAAGGTCACTGTTACTACTTTGCTCCTCTAATTATACACTGATTTGGCTCATCATGTCTTTTAACACAGAATTTTTGACACTACAATTTGCTAGTTGTTTTAATTCTTTGAGGCAGTTTGTTGTTCAGCTGCTACCAATTGTCAATATGTACTCATTTGCTAGTGCTTTTACATAATAAGTGACATCTGACATCTTGTGAAGGCTGCGTATATGGCAAAAGTGACTCTAAAGCCGCTAAGGCAGAATTGTTTGAGAATTCAACGATCAGGTTTTTGAGGTATTGACTGGTCATCAACTGCAACTATTTTACAAATATACCCATATCTCTTCAAACACTCAATCATTTCCTCATCTGTTTGTATAATGATAATTATTCAAAGGCTAATCTGATAATTACAGAGTTTGATACATTAACCAGTGACTACTGAATAAAATCCATTGTGATACAAAACACAGATTTTTAGCTAGATTATTTTCAGTTTTTATACCTGGGTTACATATGGCCTATCTAGTGGAAGGGCTGGGACAGCAGAGGCCAGCGAATGATGCCTCATCATCCTAATGATGAGGCAGAGGCTGAAGAATTTTCCAGGGACTGAAGACGTGTGTTGATGCCGTTGATGGAATTAGCCAGATACTGCATGGTGGTAATTGGGGTGTTGTCTGCAGCGGAGTTGCCTGAAGTAGCAGATGAGGCTGGGTGAGCAGGAGAACGAGTGAGAGAAGAGATGTTTCTCCTCTTAAGCTGAGGAACCTGTGAAAGCCCAGTTGGAGCAGAAGTGTCTTGAACAGGAAGTAACAAATACTCAGCGGGATCACAGAGGATTGCGTGAT
Organism: Siniperca scherzeri; assembly: GCA_027580175.1. Lineage (NCBI taxonomy): Eukaryota > Metazoa > Chordata > Actinopteri > Centrarchiformes > Sinipercidae > Siniperca > Siniperca scherzeri. The sequence continues at coordinate 35,074,298 of CM050842.1, read as the reverse complement.
CCGCCAGCTCACGGAGCTGGGAGAGGGAGGCCTGGAGCTGGAGTAATGGCACCATCTTTGAGCTGAGACAGAAGGAAATCTGACTCATCTGTAGGGGAGCCACCACACAGAGCTATGCGAGCTCTCCTTCACTTCAGACACCTCTTGGTGTATTAGAGGTGTCTGAGGTGATGGATGCGGTCTCCAACAGAATATCAGTGCTGATCAAGGTCGGAATCAGACATCAATTTTGCTACCAACACACAAGACACTGAAAAAGGTGAGGAGAACATTTGCTATTTGCCTCAATCTGACACTGAAATGACAGCTGACAGCAGCAGAGAAAGGAACAGTTTGACAGCAGCGAGATGATTGGCTCAGAGAGGTCTGATTGGTTTAACTGGAAGAGTGAACGCCCTCAGTCAGCTGATGATGAGTTGGAAGCAGGAAAAGGAAGAGAGAGAGACAAAGAGAGAGATTGCGTGTAAATAAATAAGTAGCAGGAAGACAGTCTTCCTGATTGAACTTTTGCTAAACTTCATAACTACGCTGATTCACCTTAATCTAATATGTGATATTGTCTGTCAAATAATTATAAATAAGTCAATAGAAAGTCATAATATCTGTATGAATGACTCAAACTCTATTTTGCCTCAGACACTTTTTTAATAAAAACAGTAGACAGTCAGTTAAATTCATAGAAAGACATTCAAATAACATGATCTTGGTGTATTAGAGGTGTACTCCAATGATTTAGTATTGCACTTTCATAAAGTTGGGGAACTCACTTCTTTTTAAAAAAGAATGGTCAAAATAGCAATAACAGAGCCCAATATATTCATATTTAATATGAATATCAAGCTCTAAAAACCCTAGATCCTACTTGACATCATAAAATAATACATTTAATTCAGTGACATGAATTAATTCAATTTAATTATATTTTACTTTTTAGAGCGCCAATTCATAACAGAAGTTATCTCATTGCGCTTTTCCTGTAGAGCAGGTCTAGACCGTACTCTTTATAATATTATTTACAGAGACCCAACAAATCCCACCATGAGCAAGCATTTGGCGACTTACACTCACTAACCCAAATAACGCATTTTGCATCAAAAACACACCCCTTTTTGTAAAATCAGTCAAATCAGAACATATAGACATTATACACATACTTCTAAAAACAGCAGAATTTACACTTTCCAGTGATAATGGTGTATCTAATGTTGAACAAGGATAAATACCCATAAACCTTTTAACTTCAGATCTTGCCTCAAAATCACAAAATTTTGACTTTTTCTTGAGGATCAAATATAATCCAGGTGACTGTTGTCGCAGATTTCAACATTTCTCTCAGCAAGCTGATTGGCAATAGGAAAAACAAATGACAAAGGCAGTCAGGAGAAAAAATTCATGTCAAAACTAAAATCACAATCTTGGTTATTCAGTGAGATTGTCTTATAAGTGAAAAACACATTATAGTGCACTGTAGCACACAAACACACACACACTCAAACACACATACCCAGATCCAACCACACACTAGCCAGTAGTTAGGTCAATGACCAGTTTCCCTTGGCCCAGTCTAATTAATGGTGTCAAAGTGTCAACCATCTAACAAAGGAGGCTTATCTCTCCACTAACATGCTTTCCCTCCAGTCACTGTGTGTGTGTGTGTGTGTGTGTGTGAGAGAGAGAGAGAGAGAGAGAGAGAGAGAGAGAGAGAGAGAGAGAGAGAGAGAGAGAGAGAGAGAGAGAGAGAGAGAGAGAGAGAGAGAAAGCAAGGATTTTTTTACATAAAGAATACAACATAAATTCTTCTTTCCTCTTCCAATTTGGATGCAAGCAAATATAGAATATGTAAATTGGGATTACTATATGAGAAAATATTTCACGTACTTTTTAGGCTTTTTATAAATGTACAGTTGCTCTTTTTGGAATCCAACTGAAAAAACAATCTCATACAACTGCAATCTCAAAACCATACAGTAGATTTTTTCTGATAAAGTCCCAAAAATGATCATTGTAAGCTTCTCAAAAGTAGCATCTATTTTTAAGGGATGTTTTACTGGTTTGCATTAGATTTCACAGGTGTTAATATTAACCTGTTTACTAAGTTATGTGTACATACAACCCTGCACAGGACGATCGTGTATAGATGATGGATAGGTTTTGTAATGACTTCTTACTTTATTATGCACTTAAGCCAAATTCTGGTTTGACAGGCACACTTCCAGTTTTCAGGAAATTCTCTCACTTGCTCTGTTGTCAACATGCTTAGCAGTCTTGTGCAGCTTTGAAATGATCAAAAGATTGCATTAAACTTAACTGCCTTGAGTTTGAATCTGGCACCTGTACCGTATACAGTACAGCTCGTTCCCTGTCTCTTCCAGCTAGTTTTATTAGTAATGCCTACAGTTTGATGGTTAACAGTACTGATTTCACTGAGATTTACTCAATTTCAACATGAAGCATAGTTTTCTTCAAAGAAAAGAACAAGAAAAATGGAAGTCATTTTCATTCAGACCTTCAAAACACAACATGAATTATAGCAGGCTGAGGCTTTTCCACTTCATGAATTTTTCACATAGCTGACACACACACTAACAAAACACCCTATTACCACCCTGCCCATTGTTGTTCAATTCCGGTAGCATACAAATTCCCACAGTTGCAATGTGTGGCTGAGTACACACACACACACAAATATTAAGCATTTTCCCCATAACTGTAAAGCCTTGGTAGATTTTTTGGATCTTTGGAACAGCGGTCTCACAGTCAGTTGTGGAGTCACTGGGAATCCACATTAAAAGTGAGACGTGAGTTGCGCGTAAGTGCTATTGAAGCGTTCTGTCCATTGAACATTGACTACAACCTCCGTTCAGCCATTCTCTGTCTTCTGAACCAGCTACCTGTAATCAGCACAGCTCACGAGGAGCTTTGAAAAACATAAAGATGTTGAGGACCGGGGGTGGCTCGCGTGTCTCGGAGTCAGTGTTTAATGGAATCTCTGCTGAAAGAAAACAACAAAAAACAAAACAAAAACAATTTAGCTGAACTTTGTTATCATTTATACATTGGAAAATATTAATTTCTGATTGGCTGGCAGGTGTCAACTAAAACTGTATATCTGTCATAGTCTGCCACCATGCCCGTACGAACCCTGCAGGCTCTGGTGTATTTTCCTCTCCTTGTGTGTCTTGTGTGTCCTCTGTTAGTCTCGAGTGGTGTGTGTGTGTGTATGTGTCTCCTGGTCTGGCTCCCTGGTCTCCCGCCTGCTGCTGATCACCGGCACACCTGACGCCCATTACTCATCAGTCGCAACAGCATAAATACCTGGCTCTTCCACACTACCAGTGCCAGATCGTCGCCGTACACTTGTACGACTCTACGAAATGGCTCCCTGCTTCACCCAGCTAAGTACTCTTGTAGCTCTGTCTAGTTATCTCGCTTGTGTAAACTCTGGTTTGCTTCTGTCACAAAAAAACCCTCCTCGCTGGTGATTGCAGTCACATTCTCCTCCCGGATCTCTGCCAACCTGTTTGCCTTTCCTGTGGGCTACACCGCCATCCTGCCAGCTGTCTTCCCGGCTCTGCCTGCTAGCCAGTTGTCTCCCCGGCTCTGCCAACTAGCCAGCTGTCTCCCCAACTCTGCCAGCGACACCTCACGAGCCAATACCACTCGGATCCAGTCCACTCCACTCTGCGGATCCGCTGCCAGGACAACACATCGCCACACCCAGACCAGACCAGAACACACCTCCCCAGTCCCCGTGCCTGGATCTTTGCAGTCCGCCCAGGGTTGGACGTGCCGCTTCCCCGATGGCTACAGTAGATGTCTCCGGCGCTACCACTCGGGAAGAGTGCTATCTTCAGTCATCTCTGTTGTTTAAATAAATACTGACTTACCTTTAAATCTACGCATTGTGTTCTGCATTTGTGGGTTCTCGATCGTGCACTATGACAGAACGATCTGGCCACAATGGACCTAGCAGATACCAACCCGGAAGTAGCGCCATTCCACCAAATGCTAACCAGCCAAGGGATTCTTCTCAGGCAACACGAGCAGGTTCTCCGGGCACTCTTCGACAGCAACCAGGCCATGGTCACCCAGATCACGCAACTAACACACCAAGTTTCCAGGTTAACCACCCAGCTCTCAGCTATGGTTCCCATGGCATCTCCTCCGCCGGCTACCCCTGCTAACCCGATGTCCTCACCTGCACTGCGGGATTCCTACGCTTCGGACCTGGACCCCTTCACCGGAGACATTACCAGGTGTCGGGGCTTCCTGTTGCAGTGTTCGCTGGTTTTCTGCCAGCGTCCCGTCACATTTGCCTCTGACCAATCTAAGGTAAACTACATTGTGGGATTACTACGGGAAAGAGCGTTGGCCTGGGTGGAGGCAATGCACGCTAGCCAACCCCTTTCGTCATTTTCCCTGGCGGAGTTTCTGGAGACAATGAGGAATGTCTTTGATCATCCGGACACCAGTGGGAACGCAGGAGGGTGGCTATTACGGATCAGCCAGGGGACCCAAAGTGTGGCGGATTATTCGGTGGAGTTCCGCACACTGGCAGCAGACTCGGGATGGAACGAAAAAGCTCTGATCAGTGCATTTGTGAGGGGACTAAACGAGCAAATGAAGGATGAGTTGGCAGCTTGGGATGAACCCGCTGGCCTGGACGCGATGGTTTCATTATGCATTAGAATGGACAACCACATACGCGAAATACCTCTCACCCAGCCTTCACGCAACACGGCTCTCCCCACGCACACAAGACCTGGGAACCAAATCCTGACCCCGGGCCCACGCCCGCAACCTTCGGCCACTCCTGAGACCGAGCCCATGCAACTAAGTCGAGCCCATCTGACGCCAGCTGAGCACATCTGCAGACGGGCAGCAGGGGAGTGCCTGTACTGTGGTCACAGGGGCCACTTTCTGGTTGCATGTCCGGTGAGGCCAAAAGAGTACGCTCACCAGTTGCAGTGGGGGTTTTGGTGAGCCAAAACAACCCCCCTAATCTGGGACCGCCTCATCTTCAAGTCCCGGCTACCCTCAACCACCAACAGGGGTCACTCCCCTTGGTCACTCCCCCTTATTGATTCCAGAGTGAAGGGCAATTTCCTAGACACCACGTTGGCCCAACAAGCTGGCCTCCCCACAGAGACTCTAAGTTTGCCCTGTCAGGTGGAGGCTTTGGATGGCAGACCTTTAGCAAAGTTACCCATTGCACTGTCCCCGTGTCTGTGGTTCTATCCAGGAATCATTGTGAGAGGATTCAATTTCAACTCATCTCGTCTCCCAACACACCGCTAGTTCTGGGTTTCCCCTGGTTATGTCAACATAACCCACACATCGACTGGTCGACAGGGAGAATTCTGAGTTGGAGTTCCTACTGCCTCTCCACCTGCTTGCAATCCGCTCGGTCCCCACCAGGGGTCAGCACACCACCACTCAACCCAGAACCCCTAGATCTGACTCTGATACCTGAGGAATATCACGACTTAGTAAGTATTCAGTAAAGACCTCACCCTGTCGTTGCCACCACACCCTATGATTGCGCTATTGACCTTATCCCTGGATCCTCCCTTCTGTCCAGCCGCCTGTACAACCTGTAGGGGAAACCTGGAAAGCTACATCAAGGACTCGTTACAGGCAGGCCTCATCCAGGTGTCCTCTTCACCAGTAGAGACGGGCTTCTTTTTTGTGGAAAAGAAAGACAAGACTCAACCAGATCACCGTCAAAAATAAATATTCATTGCCACTCCTTAACTCCGCCTTTGAACCCCTTCATGGTGCCACCATCTTCTCCAAGCTCGATCTCCGGAATGCCTATCACTTGGTCCGGATACGGGAAGGAGACAAATGGAAGACTGCCTTCAACACCTTGCTGGGTCACTTCGAATACCTCGTCATGCCCTTTGGACTCACTAACACCTCAGCTGTCTTCCAGGCCCTGATCAACAACGTACTGAGAGACTTCCTGAATGACTGCTTTCGTCTACTTAGACGACATCCTCATCTTCTCTCAGGACCAAACCAGCCACATTGTCCATGTCCGTCAGGTTCTCCAACGACTCCTGGAGAATAAACTATTCATCAAGGCTGAAAAATGCGAGTTCCACGCCAGTTCGGTGAGCTTCCTCGGGCACATCCTCGAGAGTGGACAAATGAAACCGGATCTGGCTAAGATTAAAGCTGTCCTGGAAAGGCCAACGCACACCACTCGCAAGCAGCTGCAACATTTCCTGGAGTTTGCCAACTTCTAACGGCGATTTATCAAGGATTACAGCCGTGTGGCCACTCCACTAACCAAACTCACCTCTTCCAAGATCCCCTATTCCTGGAACGCCGAAGCGGACACTGCCCTGATCAAACTCAAAGCCCTCTTTACCTCGGCCCCCATTCTCATCCAACCTGACCCCGTATGACAGTTCACAGTGGAGGTGGATGCCTCAGATGTGGGAGTAGGGGCTGTGCTCTCACAATACTCCAGCACTGACCAGAGACTCCCCATCCCATCCCTCCATCCCTTCTTCTCCCAACGCCTCACCCCTGCTGAGCGGAACTACGAAGTCGGGAACCGGGAACTCTTGGCTGTAAAACTGGCATTAGAGGAGGGGCGGCACTGGCTGGAAGGAGCAGAGCAACCTTTTATTGTGTGGACGGACCGCAAGAACCTGGAGTACATCCAAACGACCAAGAGGCTCAACTCCCGACAGGCACGCTGGGCTCTATTCTTCAGATGCTTCAATTTCACACTAACCTACTGTGCCGGGTCCAAGAATATCAAACCCAACGCCTTATCCCGCCAGGACCACTTCCTGGCCAGCAACCCTGGACCCGACACCATTCTCCCTTTTACCTGCGTGGTAGCCGCCCTGACATGGGAGGTCGAGTCGGTAGTAAAGGAGGCACAGCAAGACCAACCCGACCCTGGTCACGGTCCCCCTAATCGCCTGTTTGTCACTGATTCTGGTTGCTCCTGTGGTCCCACAACTCCCGCTTCACCTGCCACCGAGACCACCAACCCTTCCTTCTGGAGCTCCCAACTTCCCTGGGTCAAGTATGCACACAATTCACTTACCTGTGCTGCTTCTGGTCTCTCTCCCTTTGAGTCTTCCTTAGGGTATCAGCCTCCTCTTTTTCCATCCCAAGAGAGAGCTAGCAGTCCCCTCAGTGCAACATCACCTCCGCCGCTGCCATAAGATTTGGAGGGAGACCAGTGCAGCTCTCTCCGGTCCGCAGACAAGAACCACCAGATCACAGACTGACACAGGATTCCTGTGCCACGATACACACCAGGTCAGAAAGTTTGGTTATCTTCCAGAAACATCCCCTTACGAACCGAATCTAAGAAAGCGTCTCTCCGCTACATTGGTCCCTTCATCATCAAATGTATCATCAATCCCTCTGCTGTTAGGCTCAAACTATCCAGCTCTATGAGAGTCCATCCCACTTTTCATGTATCACAGTTAAAACCAGTCTCCTCGCTGGTGATCGCAGTCACATTCTCCTCCCGGATCTCTGCCAACCTGTTTGCCTGTCCTGTGGGCTACACTGCCATCCTGCCAGCTGTCTTCCTGGCTCTGCCTGCTAGCCAGTTGTCTCGCCGGCTCTGCCAGCTGTCTCCCCAACTCTGCCAGCTACACCTCACGAGTCACTACCACTCGGATCCAGTCCACTCCACTCTGCAAATCAGTTGCCAGGACAACACATTGCCACACCCGGACCAGACCAGAACACACCTCCCCAGTCCCCATGCCTGTATCTTTGCAGTCTGCCCAGGGTCGGACGTTCCCCGAGGGCTACAGTAGACTTCTCCGGCGCTACCACTCAGGAAGAGTGCTATCTTCAGTCATCTCTGTTGTTTAAATAAATACTGACTTACCTTTAAATCTACGCATTGTGTTCTGCATTTGTGGGTTCTCGATCCTGCACTACGACAATATCAGTAGAGTAGTTTAAGTCAGCAGTTGAACTGCCATTCTAAACAGTGCGCAAAGTATGTTAAACTGCAGGGGACCAGAGGGGTGTACTACGAAGCAAGTTCGACATAGCCAGACTTTCTTTGCGTTAGCTGGCACGACAAAACCTAAAACCCTAATCAGAGATAATGGGTAACAAGACGTGGTTATCAACTTTCTTTGTTAACCCAGGTTTTCTTCATCAGGCTGTGTGCACGTTCTCATTAAAGGGGGCATTTGACATGTCAATTGAGTCTTCTTTCGCACAAAAATGACCGATCACGTGCTGCCTACTTCAGTCAAGAGGAACTGATGCTGCACATAAGGCAAGAGAAGAATGCTGACAGAAAATTGTTGATTGTGTAAATTCAGAAGTTAATATATTTATTTAACCGCTCGAAGATAATATTGTTATGAACAGAATTAGTGAAAGGGTGGCACATTTTACATCAAATTGAGGTTTGAAGTTTATTCTTGACCTTGGAAAGACAAAAACTCTCTCTGCTGATGAAAACCATCTGATATGATTGAAAGCTACAGAACAGCTACTAAACAAAATTTGAAGTGAGATTGTTTTATCAATTGCGGTCTCCAAGATCAAGACTGCAATTTGAACCTCAATGGCTTAAACTTAATGACTGACATTTCTTGAACGGGCATCTGACAGGCCCCTTTTTTTTTTTTTTTTGCTTTCCTTAAAGGTGGGGTATGCGATTCTAATCCAGTACACATCTTTTTGTCAAATTCAGTGAATATCTCCTCACGGTACGCTAGCTGTCTGTTCAGTGTGTGCGCTGTAACCACAGCCCTGGCTCTGTAAATAAGAAATACAGTATACAAATACAAACAAAGTGGCTCGGACTAGGCCACACAACACTATTCCAGCCATGATTTGTGTGTCAGGTAACGTTAAATTACTTGCCCACGGACATTCACCTTACGTTCAAGTTTGCCAAGATATGTTGTTGTTGTTGTTGATGTTTGCTATAGTAGCAGGAGAGTTGTGAGAACACTGTCTGGAGCTGGTGTGCTGGCTCTGGGAAACCGTCTCGTCCTCTCTGGCTGTTAGCTTTGCAGCAGCAACTGGCGACGGTTTGCTAACCCACAACCTAGCTAATGTTAGTTACATTACTCGCTGTCTCGTTGTTCGCGTATTGGATTTCTCCAGAATCGCATGCCACACCTTTAATCATTATTAACGATAGTGGGGAAATAATGGAAGTATTGCTGGTGTTTCCACTTCATTTAAATTTTATTGTTGGGTGGATTTCAGGAATAGACTGATGAATTTTTTTCATTTAACTTTTGTGAGAGGCTGCTGCACCTGTTGCATTATGATCTTTATGCAAGATTCACAATATGGTCTCAATGTGATTTTCTTGCTAAACCAGTTTATGCATGCAATGTAATTTAATTTGTAATTTATATTACATTTTTAGTTTCATCAAGACTTTCATAATGACTTTCATAATGCCGTTACAACACAGTAAATTACATCTTGACAGCACCTTATGATGTTATGTCAGTGAAACAATATAGCAGTATGAAAACAGCATAGTTAAACTTGCCTTGCCTTAAGAAATGTATTTAGTCATCATGATAAGTAACAGCACAGAGTCGTCACTCATGACAAAATTACACTTTTTAAGTGCTGCTGTTGGTTGAAAGCTGGATTTTTAATGTCCTGCCACAACAGATCAATAGGCCTGCAGACAAATTACACCACTGCACCCCAATGCACCCCTTGGCAACAGGCTTGAATGGATGACTTGAACACAACCTACTTTTTTGCCAGTAATAAGTGGTATAATATCATATATGTTATACTACATATGTCATATGTGATCCCTGATATCAAGGTTCAAGGTACATTTATTTGTCATTATACAACAAAGAGCTGCACAATGAAATTAAAGTTGTAGTCCCCTTCACGCTACACACACAGAACATAAATACAAATAGTTGTTTTAGAATAGAATATATATATACAGTTACTTATATACATATATTATATGTAAACCAGCAGAAAGTTCCATGTCATTTATTTATGGTGGAGTGATGAGTTGGAGTTGAGGAGTCTCATTGCCTGAGGAAAGAAGCTGCTCTGTAGTCTGGTGGTACGACGGAGGATACTTCTGTATCTCTTTCCAGATGGCAGCAGGATGAACAGGCTGTGGCTGGGGTAGGTATTGTCTTTTAGTATCCTTTGGGCTCTGCGCAAGCACCTCACTGATGCTTGATAGATGGGTACCAATAATGTTCTGGGTGGTTTTAATCACCTGCTACAGAGCCCTCCGGTACTGGGCCGTGCACATCCCATGCCAGTTTGTAATGTTTCACGATGCTTTCTATTGCTCCTCCTCTTAACAAGAACTTGGCATGGGAATTTTGCCTTCTTAAGTTTCCTTAAGAAATACAGCCATTTCTGAGCATTCTTTACCAGGGTGGAGATATGGGATGTCCATGACAGGTTCTCTGTGATGCTGATTCCTGTTCACTTGCACCACCTCAGCTCCGATGATATAGACAGGGGTGTGTCTCTTTGCCTCCTTTTTCCTAAAATCAACGATCAGCTCCTTGGTTTTAACATTGAGCAGTAGGTTGTTCTCTGTGATCCACTCCTCAAGATTGTTGATCTCCTCCAGATAAGAATTCTCATAGCAGCTTTCAGACTTGCTCTAGCTGTGTTGTAAGCTTCCTTGTCACCTGACCAAAACGCAGCTTTTTTGGCTCTGAGTAGAGCCCTCACCTTTCCATTCATCCAGGCTTTCTGGTTGGAGAATGATTTTATTGACATTCTATGTGATCACCACATCATCAACACATTTGCTGATGCATGATGTCACTGATGCATATTCCTCAAGGTTGATGTGGTTCTCCTGGATGGCAGCATCTCTGAACATGTGCCAGTCTGTGTACTCAAAATAGTCCTGTAGAGCTGCTGTAGCTTCATCTGTCCACACTTTACCAGTGTTTTTGATGGTTTTGATGACCCTTTTAATTAGCTGGGTAATTAGCTAGTAAATGGGCAGGAGAAACAGGGAAATGTGGTCTGATTGGGGTGGGGGAGGGCTTAGGTGCTGCCAGAAATGTTCATGTAAACATGGTCCAAGGTATTGCTTCCCCAGGTGGGGGTGTGGACATGCTGGTGAAATTTAGGTAAAACAGTTCAGGTCGGTTTGATTAAAATCACCAACTACAATTAAAATACCATCAGGTTGTTTTGTCATGTGACAAAAACACTGGTGAACTCTCTGGGCATAGAATAGTCCTATAATCCTTCCTCTGAACGCCGAGTTTCTTTTGTATTTGGAGCATCAGACACTTTCTTTTCCTTCGTAGGTTTTACTCCTAGTTGCTGTAGCCTACTGCGTCGCTATGGTTGCTCCAGAGTCATGTAGAGAGAGTTGCGTCAACGCTATTCATTTTCAATTCAAGTGGCTTTACTGGCATGACTGCATACAATACAACATTGCCAAAGCATATTAACACAAAATAAACAATCATAATAAACAAAATAAACAAGAAACAATGCTCAATAATAAACTTTCTCTCCAATTGACTTTTTACAGCAATGGCAGATCACGGAGCTCTCTACATGGCTCTGGGTTGCTCCCTGCTTCCGCTCTGGCAAACTAAATCAAATCAAATCAAATCAAAACCAAACCAATCATTGCTGGTAGATGTAAAACACATCATTACCGGTGCACCAGCACGGGAATGTTGCCACAGACATCAGATTTAAAAACTCTGTATATTGCTAAATACAGAGAGATTTACCTGGCAGTGATAGGCTTAATCAGCATTGTGTGAACGTGTTTGGCAAGGGCTCGAATGTAACGGACAATTACATGGAAAAGTCTCGCACTCTAGGTTTAACATTAAAAACTTGACATCTGGACTGAATATTGTCCATCAACTTTGACCATGTTTGAGCACCAAGCATCATTGATGTAAACACAGAGTCTGCCTCCCCTCTTTCGGATACTTGTGTTCTGTCAGCATGAAACTGGGCTGGGTAGTGGAATAGCCTTAAGTCCAAGCTGGGTTAGTTTAGCTCTTATGCCGGTCTTCTTCCCCCTCTTTTAGGAGCGATCGCACTGCTTGCGGTGACATTTGGTCCGGCTGATCTGGCTGGATGGTTGGAAGATTTTGGAAGCAGTGATTGTCTCAATGTCCGCAGCACTTAATCCAACCTCTGCACTTCCTTTTCCGACGTTGATAAGTGTATTTCTGTCATAGTTAATACGTGCTTCAGTAATAAAGGCAAAAAAATGACAAATTAAAACGTAGCAAAGTTTGAGGGACCTACTGGCCACCATATCTGCATGCGCCACCGTCGTCACATGGTAACTAGTAACTATATAACCCTAACCCTAACACAATTTTCACCTATTAACATGTGATCTGTATCTGGATATCTTATCTGGAGAAGGCAAAAACTTGCTGTACATAATCGCAATCAGAATGCCATATAGTATCGCCAAAGGCAAGTCCAAATCAAATGTCAAGTCTTTGAATCAGAGTCCAAGATGACCTAAACTGCATCATTTATGAAATGTTCAGTATAGAAGATGTTGCCTGTGAAGTCTTGGCATTTTGGATGGTTGTTTGCACTATCAATCAGTTTGTTGTAGGAGTCAGTTGGTGGATAATCTCACTCTGAGCTGAACATTTCAGTTTAAACCCATGAAATGGCTGCATGTTAATCCCTTAGATAACCCGCAGATATGTCTATATCTTTGATTCTGGATACTGCTGACTATACTAGTAGTTGTTGTTATGGTGGTAAGTGATCTCTAAACACTGTTGACCTGGGCCTGTCCTGCAATCCTTGGATTGACCCTTGATCTCTGAGGCACAGGCCAATCAAAACAATCCAAAGCCAAATAGTAATCCCCATTTGGTCTAATGAGGAGCATGGGACACACACACACATGCGCAGACACACACACTTTTCTGATATTTAGCAGCCATAAGGTAATAAAAACAAAGATTGCATACAAATATACATATGTCAGACCATTTCAATATTTGTCTCAGTCATAAATTGTCTAAACACACACAAATAAGTCAGTTTCTCTGAACGACCCCAGCTCACTATTGTTTCTGCTAACTCCCTCAGTTTAATCCAAACCGAATATACCCCAAGGAAAATAGTCCATTCAGACTTTTGCTTTTAGTGTGTGTGTGTGTGTGTGTGTGTGTGTGTGTGTGCGTGTGTGTGTGTGTGTGTGTCTTGTAATACTTTGGAATGCTGGCCACGCTGAAGGATTTCACATCCCTTAAATATCTGCAGAGTGCCCCACACACACACACACACACACACACACATTCCTCAGTATAACAGAGTCTTGGCTAAACTTAGAGATGGAGAGAGACCCCCTGCATAGTACAACCTTTACACTTGTGTGGGTCAGTGTTAGGCATACAACCTGTGTACTGGACTGTACTGTGGACTGGGTTCACCTCAACACTTCTACCCATCAGGAATATGAGCACAGCTCTGAAAATCTCTTATGGCTTGGTCCGCTGTCAGGAAAATGTAATCAACTGTAGTGAAATTTTGAAATAATAATCCCTGACATTTTCATAAAAACTATTTGTGGTTCAAGAGACATGAAATGGGCTCAAAATTCATACACAAAAACATTGAGGTGAATTGATAAAATAAAAGGACTGACATTTATTTAAATTCAGCAATTACAACAAAAATCTTATCTGACTTCTTGGAAATAAAGTTTGCCAGACATGCAAGACAGCAGCAACAAGATAGTGAAGATAATAATATGGTTATTATCGTCACATAAAATGTTTGACATCTGGAAACAGTGTCCATCCACTATGACTGCGCTTGAGCACCAAGCAACTTCAATGTAAACACAGAGTCTGCCTCCCCTCATCCCGCTGGAGTCTTGCGCTCCTTCAGCTTGGAACACAGTCTGCCCGTTGAGTGCTTGATCCGGGATGTTGGTAGAGCGGGTCTCTGCAAAGATGTGGGCACAACAGTCTCAGATTTCCCGTTGCTTGGCCAGTCTGAGTCCCATTTTGTCGAGACCGGACATTAGCCAGGAGCAGCCTTAAGTCCAAACTGGGCCAACTTGGCTCCTTTCTGCTTCTCCTCCCAGGGCAATAACACAGCACCCGCCGTGGTGTCTGGTCCGGTTGATCTGGCTGGGTGGATCGTCTCAAGGTCTGCTGCTCTTTAATGCAAACCCCAGCTTCCTTTTCTGATGAATAGGTAATATGTGTTTCAGTAATAAGCTGGAAAAAAACAAGATAACAGATAAAAACAAAAATATAGCTAGCCTACAGGCCACAGCATCTAAATGCACAGTCGTTGCCATAGTCAAAATCTCCTGATCAAGTCGATTTGAACAATTTTGGCTTATCCCTTCAAATCAAATCCAATCAGACATCATTCATTGATGTTTCAGCAATAAAAAATAATCAAGTTAAAACAAAAATGTAGCAAGTTTGAAGGAGCTACCAGCCGCTGTATCTACATGCACAGCCATTGCCATAGCAAACAGCTAGTCTTCCTGTAGTCTATAGGAAAAAATAACAATTTAACAATTTAATTTGATTATGTAAATAAAAAAAGTGAAAATAATATTACATACATATGCATATATTTACAGTATATAAAGGCTATATGTAGGCTACATCAACTGTATATAGAATGGGTAAAAAATTAAACTAACAAGGCACAGCACTAGTTTGTAATATCATCAACAGTACTGCAGCATACACACTGCAATCAAATGTCCATAACTACCCTACATACAATATAGAACACACTTCCACATTATATTCTTGCAATAATAAACTATATAAAGCCTGTATCAGTCTGAATAGCCTTGAATTTATCTATGACTCATTAGGAATGGCTTGAAGTATTTTTAAAGGCAATCTTATTAAATGCCTTGTATGGAAGCGTCTGCATTTATTTAGTTTGATATAATTTTTTTTCTTCAATTTGTCACATGTTTTGCATATAACATCATAATTTGTAACTATAGCTGTCAAAAAATTTAATGGTATTGGGTATCTGGTGGCCTAGTGGTTACGACGAGTACCATATAACTACAAGATTGATTCCAGCTGGGGATCTTTATTGCATATCATACCCCTCTTTCCAAACACATTTCATATCTGTATCTTTACTGACGTTAGCAAATAAATGCCAAAAAAACGTATATATAAATGTACTAGTAGAAGTATAAAGTGTAAATGTACCTCAATATTGTTCTTGAGGGCAATACTTAATATGTATGTAAATATACCATGTTGCCTTCCACAACTGTTCATTCAACACCCTTATATTGTGGGTGTCACAGCGTCTGCCACAGTCCTGTTTTTCCCATTCTGCCTCTCTGTCCCCCCTTCAGCCACTTCCCCAGGCCCCTGCATGGCCATTCTCCATCCATCCATCTTATATTAGCTGGCCCATTTCCAATCATTCCCCGCCAGATTGTCAATGTTGCTTTGTGCCGTTGCTTTCCAGCCTCTGAATCCTGTAACCTGTAACCTGTAACCTGTAACCTGTATCCTGTATCCTGTAGCCTGTATCCTGAATCCTGAATCCTGGAACCTGGAACCAGTACCTGACTCTGAATCTGTACCTGCCTGCCTGTCTCCCTGCCTGCACCCATTTCCCTGCCCCATTTCTGTTACCCATGGACTCTCTGTTACTTCTGTTCTGACTTTCTACACATGCTGGTAAGCTTACGTACCTTCATTTTATCAATAAAAACCCTGAACTGTTCCTGTCTGCCCGCATTTGGGTCCTATCCTCACCCACTTGAGAGTACAATCTGGCCAAATATGGACACAGCAGACAATCACCTGCCCTGCCTGACATTTTCCTGGCACAAGTTTGGGGTGACTAAGGAATGTTTTTCTTAAGGAAGAGCCAGGCCAGTCCCTCCCTGTAATCTGGAAGCAGGACCCTGAGTTTACCCAAAGAAATGGATTTCTTTAGATGAAAGTTTTTTGCAAGCACTGCTCCAGAACCTGTTTCTCCTGAGCCCATTACTTCAGCCTCCTTGACGTTCAGCCAGATCACCAGTCGGCTCTCACCACCGATGACCAGCCAGATTTCCAGTTGCTGTCTCCACCGACACCCAACCAGATCTCCAAGATCTCCAGTCTGCCATCTCCACCATTTAGTCATCTGCCTGCCCTGAGGCACAGCCATTGGCCACCACTGAAGACGCTTCTGCACTCCTGTCACCAGCCTTCTGCCCTGCACACCTATTACCAGCCTTCTGCTCTGGTATCCAGCGATCCACTTGTCCAGCCTCCACTGAAGATGTGTCTAGTCTCCAGCTATTTGTCACCTGCCTGGCACCCTTGCTGGCCGGCCAGCTGCCCAGCACCCTGCCTTGACCTGGGGAGGGATCTTCACTTTTCCCAACCTCCACCCTTCTGGCTGCCCTCCAGAGCAGTTTCGTCCATCTGCCTTGCCTCCTGGCTGCCCTCCAGAGTGGTTTCATCCATCTGCCTTGCCTCCTGGCCACCCTCCAGAGCAGTTCTGCCCGTCTGCCCTGCCTCCTGGTCGTCATCCAGAGCGGCTCCTCCTGAATGCCCTGCCTTCTGGTCGTCCTCCTGAGCTCTCCTGCTCCTTTGCTGTCCAGCCCTCAGGCCATCTGCCTGAGCTTTCCTGCTTTTCAGCTCTTCAGTCCCCAGGCTGTCTGCCTGCCTGAGCTTTCCTGCTTCTCTGCTCTTCAGTCCCCAGGCCATCCGCCTGAGCTTTCCCGTTCTCTGCTCTTCAGTCCCCAGGCCGCCCGCTGTTGCTTTCCAGCCTCTGAACCCTGAACCTGTATCCAGAATCCTGTAACCTAGAACCAGTACCCGACTCTGAATTTGAATCTGTACCTTCCTTCCTGCCTGTCTGTCTGCCTGCACCCTTTTTCCTGCACCATTCCTGTTACCCACGAACTCTCATTTACTTCTGTTTTACCCATGCCAGTAAGCTTAAGCTCCCTTCACCCATTTGACAGTGGGGTGCAATTAAGATTGCAGCATAGAGGGCCAACTAGTGGGGCTTAGTCATCTTACTTGGATTGTGAACCCTGGATTTGACTATAAATTACTCTTAAATTCAACTAATAATATATGCTAAAGAAGCTGTTGCGAAGTTGATTTTACAAATAATCCAATAATTAATGAGTCCTTAGTTTAAGAGTAACTTACCACTAAATCCACTTTTTTGAGTTAGTGAAACATATGTACAGTCACTTTATTATACTATTGATTGGATCTGACAGAGCTGTGAGGAGAGTGTGAAGACCGCAACTGTGTTTGTGTGTAGTCAGCTTGGGCTGCTTGTGTTTTCTCGTACAAGTTTATGATGCCAGTAGAGATTGTTTAACCTGCCTAGTTTCACCTGAGTCAAAGGAGTCAAAGAAGCCATTTTTGTGAAAAAAGAAAACCCCTCTTTGAACAGAAATGGTGGTCTGAGATTCAACCTGCCAACGATCTATCACAGTGTATTATCACCATGGTCAAGCCAATCATATGCTAATCAGGTACTTAACAGTGATGAGGGAGGTGCAGCCAGAAAACAATAGGCCTGATTACTGATTACTGGGCCATCATGGAAACAAAAGAAGGGCAGTTTCAGGTGAAACTAGGGAGGTTAAACAGAAGAAACTCAGGAAGACTCCTTCCTGAGGGCAGGGCTTAAGTAACACAGATTATCTTAAATTTCTGAGTTCTCAGACCATTTTTCACAATTGAGAATGACTTCTGGATGGGAGCCGAAACGTCTTGATTCTGAAAACAGTGTCCAGATGACTACGATTGAAACCTTTTCTACAATGTTATGGAGGGATTTTGTCTGAACTCTCAAAGTCTCAGCTCAATGTTTATAACACAAATGAGTTAGCAGTGGGTTATAGATGGCAATGATCCTGAATCTTGAGGAGTGGACATGAAGGTCATCAAGGTGGCACACTTCCTTCACGCTCTTTCTCAGGGATTTGCACAAGTTTCAGTCCAGCGACTGATATGAAGGGGTGAAATTTGACAGGGGCTAGTAGAGGGGAGGATCACATATTGAAAGACAACATTTATGGCACATTGGAATATGAACATTAGAAAACTAGTGACCTAACCATTTAGGTTCTTAGTTTATCAGGGATTCTCAGGAATTAAAGAGCTGTGAAACTGAGCATTTAATTCACAATCTTCAAATGTGTTTCCAGTCAGGTGAAATGGCCATTGTGGTGTATTATTTGTATATTATACTGTATATATTATATTATGTGTCTTCACACACCTTGAGAACAAAAATGCCTACATCAGAATGTTGTTTGTTGATTTCAGCTCAGCATTCAATACAATCTCCCCCATGAAACTGATTGGAAAACTTAGCACTCTGGGGTTGAGTACCACACTCTCTAATTGGATATTGGACTTCCTTACAAACAGCCCCAGACAGTTCAGATTGGCGGTCACACCTCCTCCACTCTAGTGCTCAACACTGGAGCCCCCCAGGGCTGTATGCTCCGCCCCCTTGTGTTCATGCTGTACACCCATGATTGCAGCCCCCAACATGGAGACAACTCTGTTGTGAAGTTTGCGGATGACACCACCATAATCTGCCAGATTTCAAACAACGATGAGACTTCATATCGGGAGGAAATCAACAATCTTGTAGAGTGGTGCAAAGAGAACAACCTACTGCTCAACTTCTGTAAAACCAAGGAGCTGATCGTTGATTTTAGGAAAAAGGAGACAAAGACACACACCCCTGTCTACATCAGTGGAGCTGAGGTGGAGCAGGTGAATAATTTTAAGTTCCTGGGAATCAGCATCACAGAGAACCTGACATGGTCCTTTCACATCTCCACCCGGGTCAAGAAAGCTGAGAAATGGCTGTATTTCTTAAGGAAACTAAAGAAGGCAAAATTCTTGTGCCATGTTCTTATTAACCTTTACAGAGGAACACTAGAAAGCATCCTGACTGGAAACATCACAAACTGGCATGGGATGTGCATGGCCCAGGACCGGAGGGCTCTGCAGCGGGTGATTAAAACCGCTCAGAAGATCATTGGTACCAACCTACCGAGCATCAGTGATAACGCTGAGGTGAGGTGTCTGCACAGAGCCCAAAGGATACTAAAAGACAGTAACCACCAAAGCCACAGCCTGTTCACCCTGCTGCAGTCTGGCAAGAAACACACAAGTATCTGCTGTTGTACCACCAGACTACAGAGCAGCTTCTTCCCTCAGGCTGTGAGACTCCTGAATTCATCCTCAGCACTCCACCATGTAAAATAGTTTTCATTTCTATGACTTATTTATTCACTGATCTACTGTATATCATTTTTTTTTTGAGTAGCATAAAGGGAACTACAAAAGAAATCTCATTATACAACCCTGTGTTGTAAAATGATCAATTAATCTATCTTGTATATTGTATTATTATTTGGGTCGTTCAGCTTCTATGAAAACACACACACACACACACACACACACAATAGCTATGTTTACAATCAAATATTTCAAATTTGTGATTTAGCCTACATTTCTTTTTAAAGAAAAGTGGTTGCACCGAATGAGTTTCAGGAAATGTGTAGGTACAAGTTCAAATGTATAATTATCAAATGAAAAACTGACTTTTTTCTCACTCAAAAGGTCTCTTACAGGTGTTTCAACAATGTGACATTATTTCAATGGATAATCATCATTTGATGACACCCAAAATCATAGTTTTATATTGGTTGCACAGAATGATATTGGTAACATCAATTTTTCTGGAAAAAACTGATTAAAGGAATGCAATAACTTCAGTGTCTTCTTTAAAAAAGCTTTTGCCTGCAAGCAATCATGCTAAGACAACAAATGAATTGCTGAATATAATTTGAGATATTTTGTTGATGTTTTTGTTTGATGAGTTTGCCCTCAGACAGTTGAGGAACCCGATTAGTTTGAAGCCCCGTCTGGCAACAACTCTATTTGGTCTGTGGTCACCCCCGTTTCGTCCATATTCCAGATGTCACTGAGTTGAAATTTGTGCCTCTGCATGACAAGGTCATGGTTGTTATGAGCAAGGCTAGTGGCCTCTGGCTTGTGCACGGATAAGGACGGGGCTGGATTGCTGAAGTTCTGACCATTTTAAGGGGACTTGAATATTGTGGGCGGTGACAAGCCAAAGACAGGCCATAGTAAATAATCTGCTGATTTTTGTATGTATTCAACCAGCTCCCTTTCCATCTCAATTGAGAACAGTTGAGAATATAGATGAAACAAAAACACTATTAATGCTAAGTGTGTGTGACAGCTAAACTAGTAGCAATTGTGATCAAGCTAGCAAATGAAAAAATACAATATATGATTATGAAATACAATTTTCATTGTGTTTTTGCCCAACTGGGTGGGAATGTTAAGGAAATAGCAACACATGATAAAAATACCATGAGAAGTTTGATACTTACTTTTACCTCAGGTTTACAAGAGTGTGATGACCAGAGAGTAGCTAACAACAATTTTCTTAAATGGCAGTGACCACAATAATTTATTTTTTTATTTATTTTTTTAAAAAGGGACAGTAACCATAACAGTAGCCTAACAGTGCCCCCCCCCTCCCACACAAAGAGACAGACATATGCATAATCCTTGTCTTACCATATTTTTTACTAAATCAGTTGCCAACCAACCCCCCCAACTTTGTGATGAAATTATGTTAGCAAGCTATCATCATTCAATCACAGACTTTCAAATGTTATTTTAAAATGTAACGGATTCCTATGTCCTTTGACTAGAAGACACATTTCCAATCTAACACAGTTTTATAATACTGTTAGGCCACAGACCACTTTGTCGTATGTACGATCTTCGAACACACAAAATGCAGAACACACTAGTAGTCTTTTACAACCAATTTACACTTTATTTATACGTTAGCAGGAATAGTGGAAAGGGGTGTAACTGTTCGGAGCGAAGTCTTCGGCGTCAAACTGGATAACCCCGGGAGAGTAGCAATGGTTCCGGCGTGGAGACTGAAGCAGCGGTCACCCGTCTGACTTGGTCTAGACGCCGCGTGGGTCTGGACAGGCAGACTGGTCCGTGAGGCAGGGTGGAGGTGGTACCGTGTAGACCTGGGCTGGCCGTAGGGGTAGAGCTGGTTGTGGTGTGTGGAGACTGACCGTCAGCGGCACCAAGATCATAGAGCAGGTAAGATGCAAAGGGTCTGGGTCTGTGGTGGAGTGGTTGGAGACAGGCAAGGTGAAGTTGCTGGAGAGACAGGCAGGCAGGCTGACAGGAATCCAGACAATGACAAGAACTGTGAGCACCAGCACCAGATAATCCTTAGGCAGAGCAGAAAACAGGATCAAAAACACAAGGCAAAAACCCAAAACACACTAGCAAAGAGTACTTAACGGCATGCGTCTGCGGCGCCTTGCCGTAATGGTCGTACGATGTACGGGGACGATCTGGTGTTGGTGTTGTGGGAGAGCCTGGTATTTAAGCTGTGGAGACTGATGGATGATTGGAGACAGGTGTGCCGGTGATCAGCAGCAGGCGGGAAACCACGGAACCAGACCAGGAGACATACACACACACATCCAGAGACTAGTTGGGGACACACAAGACACACCATGGTAGGAGAGTACAACAGAGAACACAGAGCTGGGGAGGATAAGGTGGCTGACTACCACACTTTTTATAATTTCGATACCATAAAACTGAAATGTTACCTTCACCAAAAAAGTTAGTGATTTTCAGATGTTTTGTCATAGTAGATGAGTGCAGGTTAAGAAAGCAAAGACTGTGATGTTACATTTTTGTTTTGTGACCTTCAAAGGACCAGAAAATGTGTGCCAACCAACCCCGGTCTCCCCTATTTAATCAGTGGTAGGCCTAAGGGCAAAAAAAAAAAAAAAAGATGATAATAATAATAATAATTTGGCTGCAGGTACTTCTTAATTTCGAGGATTTACCAACTGTTGTACTTTTTAATATCTTTATAAATATATATATATTTTCAGATTACATCATCTGAAGACAATCACTTGGAGGTCTGGTAATGTAGGCTATGCACACTAACGTACAACAGGAGCTTGCAGGTGAGAGAGGCTGACATTCTCTCTCTCTGAGTCTCCACCTGGCCGGTGAATGCGGGGCTGACAGCTGCTCCTGTTTCCTCAATTCAATTATCCAACTCAGGTAAAGTAGCGGATCAGTGTGAAGCTAACAAAAATCAAAAAGATGAACTTCCGCTCCGACCTTTCTCAATAAAACAACACTAAGCTTTCATTAGGACAAAGCATAAGCGATCAAATTGTAATAAATTATCGGTTGTAAACCGCGGTGAAGTTAGTTTTAAGTTGGATATTCGACAGCCTTTCACTCTAGATCCAGCAGCGTCTTCTCACTCAGTTTCACCAAGTGTTGGCAGCAGGAGCACGGAGCTCTTCTCCCTCGCTCTTAGTGGTTGGGTTTGACTAAGGGACCATCAATAAATTACTGCTTAATGACACAATACCTGCAATAATAGTGTTTACTTGCCCATATTATGATTTAAAAATGAGGTTTATACCTAATTGGTCTCATGTAGCACACCCCTTTTGATTACTAATGTGATTAGTTTATTTTACATAAATATTTTAATAGAAAATAATGGCAGATTTCCAGTAGCCAGAAAAGAACAGAGCAAAAATGATAGAATAGGTGTTACTGTGATGAGCCCTGTTTGCTTATTATTGTGGAAAACGATTAATTTGAATGGTTGTCTCAAAAAGATAAATATGAGGTTATTTGATATATCTTGAGAAAAAGAGTCACCAGATTGTATTCCTTAGCCCATGAGACAGAGAATAGCCTATGATAATGAAATAATTAATTGTTTTGTATTATTTAATGCCAAAAAATATAAATGACCAAGGCCACCCAGTTTCCACATAGGCCTAGTTCCTTATCCTATTCTGAAAATCAGATTTTTCATTACCAGCTGCGTGAGGAAAGAGGTGAAGGGGCTCTGCCAGATGGCCTCTTTGATGCAGTTCCCATCAGTTGGCTATAGAGGTCAGAAAAAATATCGATTAGCCTACTTTATGTACCTTTTGTACCTACCCCTTCAAAAAGGTGGTCCGTTGTAGGCTTTTATTTTGAAGGTAGCTCGTCCGTTTTCCTGTAAGTATGCGCCTAACGGTCCCAATGACCCAGCGGATTTATGTTTCCATATGACCGGGCTTTCATTCACAGCGGGGTTCATACACATGCTGCGGCCTCTCTGTGGAACAAGTACTGGACCTTGACAGAGAGACAAAGGAGGGAGAGAGAGAGAGAGGCCAGATGAAAGAGTGTTATCAGCGGCAGAGGGAGAGTGGAGCGCAGACACAGGGGAGGAATCTTTAATTTTCCCTTTTTATGGTTCTCGGATCATAAACACTTAAGGAATTTATAAACATGCACCTACTGGGAATATCTCTTTTCCTCGCATATCTTCTCTACACCAACCTCGCCAGCGACTTCAGCCACAAAGACTATTATGATTACTACGAGCAGGAGCAGATGGACGAGCCGGTAAGTTTGAGAACAAATGACCAGAAGTTGTTTGAAGTGACCCTGAATGCACACAGCCCCAGCCCCCATGCGCTTTGATATTTCACCTGATTCTGTCAGTAAGGGGGTCCGGGGACCAAGAGGGTCCATCATGTGGCTTCAGAGGGGTTCGAACCACATCTTCAAAATGTAATTTTCTTAATCCTTCTTTTAAATGGACCACCGTAAGACGCTTGATGGGGATGTTTCCTTTTTGTAATATATATATATTTAACATTATTTCACTCTATTTTAGACTAGTGGAGGCATACAGCTTGGGATCAATGGACTGCCAGGGATCTTGAGATGATCCCACTGTTGTCCATCACAGCAAATTTAAGTGAAAAGTCAAGGTGTGGGACTGTGGATCCTTCTATTGAGGAATAATTTGATTAATATATATATTATTATTGATATTATCATTTCACCTCTGTATTTTAGGGATTCTGAGGCTCTTTAACTCAGCCGACCCACCTGCTGAGGTTGGCATGAACCCTAATGATGTAAAGTCATTGTGTACATTATGAGTAAAATAAAGTCATCCAATTTGGGTTAGGGCATCTACAACACTGCTACAATAATCTGAATAAAAGCTATAAACACCATTTAAATCAAAACTTGGCATAACACACTCCACTTAAAGCTAGTCTTAACAGACTGCATTAATTGTGGGTAATTCTAAATGTAGACAAATAGTCCAAAATGCCCTGAAAAAGTGGCACATACCTTGGAAATTTACATGAACCAAATGCCACTAAACAGTTTAAACATGGCCAGACAACAACAACAACCCACCGGGTGCTTGCACTTTCCCCCTCTTACTCAGTTTTATCTCAGTTCACTTCCCGAGTTTTATCCCCCTGGTGTGTGTGTGGCTTTGGAGGAGCGAAAACAAAAGGCACGTTAGTAACAGTCGGCGCTCAGAACAAGAAGCCAAAGCCAGGTCTTTCTGAGTGTGTTTTCCTAACTGATTGTAATCATCTGTTCTGGTGCGCAGGATATCATTAAAGGTTTAGCCTGAGCCTTTTCTGCTGAGCCTCTGGATCTGAGAGCTCAAGGACAGAGGGAGATACAAAAACACTGATTTTGTGTATCACATTCTAAACTAGCTGTTTATTGTTTTACACACAGAAGGTAACACTGATATTTACTGGCTTTTGTTAAATGGTTATTATCCATCTGACAAGTTATATAATAATAGTTTTTCTCTAATGTCATGCCAGCACATCAGATTTGAAGTGAACTGAATTTCTAGAGAAACTGGATGAGAGAGGAAGGGGAACAGAGAGAGAGCAGTGGACATTTTCCAGGGGGGAGGATTAAGATGGAGTGTTTTCAAATTAGCCAGAGAAAAGAGCCAATGAAGGCAGGTGTCACAGAGGTCAAGTATGTGTGTGTGTGTGTGTGTGTGTGTGTGTGTGTAAGTGTACGGGGGGATAAGTGCTAAGCAGTAGCATGCAGCCATTTGATCACAGTAGACTCTTAATTGGGATGATGAGTTTTTCTCTCAGCTCCTGTCTTCCCTTGCAGTTATACTGAAGAACTGCAGTAACAACTGATACCAACTCATCTCTGCTGTCACGTGAAAACCTCATATAGCTGTCAGGTGTCTAAGGATTAAAAACACAGATGTAGATTTTTACTTGCACATGTTGGAGATAATGCAGTAGGGTGGGAATGAGGTTGTCAAACAGCCATTTAATCTGCTTTCCACACTTGAATTGCTTGTTCATGCTTAAAATGAGTGTTTGAGTCTGTTTAGTTCAGATTACTGCAGAAAAGATCAGAAAAAAGCCACCTCTAGCCTTTTCCTTAGACTTTCTTTTTTGATTAACTATGTAACTAAATGAAATAGACAAGTTATATATGACAGTATATGATGCTTGCATAGTTAATTTATTGCAGGCTAAATATCTTCACTGTACTATTTAAGGTCAGTGATCCAGAGCTTAATGCCTTAGTTAAACTCCATTATTAGCTTTGTTTATGTTGTAATTTAATGGGTTGAACAAGTTTTTATTCTTAGATTGAGTATTGAGACAGACAAAGTTTAAAGGGGAACTCCACCGATTTTACACATCAAAGTTTGTCGTTTGGTTCTGTTGGCGGTTGAGTTGTATTGTGGGCAATGTAGGCACCAGGTTTTAATAAGGAAGAAGAACGCATGGAATTAAAAAGACGATATCTCTGGTTCTGCTGCATCAATTTAAAAAAAATAAAATTTAAGATTCTTTTTTTGGGCATTTCTGCTTTATTGTGATAGTGAGAGCTGGAGAGAGACAGGAAAGGCAGGCTGAGAGAGAGAGAGAGGGGATGACATGCAGCAAAGGGCCCAGGCTGGAATTATACCCAGGCCACTGCGGTAAGGACTCAGCCTTGATACATGGTACGCGCTCTGCCGGGTGAGCTACCAGGGCGGCCCTGCTGCATCAGTTTTGATAATTAAAATAAAAACTCTTCATTGTGAGTCAAGGACTGCAATGCTAACTCGGTTTAGTACTCTTTTAAGACTAATGTGCTGTAGTTTCCATCCATTACTAAGTTTGATTTAAAGCAGCATTAATCAATTTCTGCCACTAGGGGGAGAAAACAAAAAAATATGCTGAGAGAGCCTTGGACACCAAATATCACCGGCTTATAAAGTTGTCATGGCTAACATGTTAGCAAATTCTGTGCATCTGTCGCACGGACTAAACCAACTGCTAAGAAAAATCTGGCTCTTTAGCTGCTAAATGCTCCACTATGTTCACCAGCTAATTGCTAACATTGTTTGCCAGCTGTTTAGTGCTGGGCAGGTAGTGTACAGTGGGTTTATCAGAGCTCATTTGCTGGATTTGCTGTTTATGGTTCAATTCAATTTTATTTATAGTGCGCCAATTCATAACAGAAGTTATCTCATTGCACTTTTCCTACAGAGCAGGTCCAGACCGTCCTCTTTATAATATTATTTACTCAGACAGACTCAACAACTCAGACTCAGCACTTGAGTAAATGTGCAGCCATACAACCAAAACAATGAGCTAAAAGATGCTAAAAAAGCAATCTGCAGAGTAGGGTAATATCACTACAAGTTGGAGTCATCATTGAGCGACACCTTACACATGACTCATTATTTGATTTAAAATTAATATTTAAATATTAAATATTTAAATATATGTCTGACAGCAAGAAGGTCCTGGGTTCAAATTCTATGTGGAGGTTTCATTGTGCCTGTGTGGTTCTGGATTCTCTCGTTTCTTTCCATAGTCCAAAAACAAGCAGGTTAGGTTGATTTGCGACTCTAATCCTGTAGGAATGATTGTCTGTTATATAGATATGTCAGCCCTGTGATAGACTGGTGACCTGTCCAGGGTGTGCCCTGCTTCTTTCCAATCTGAGCTGGGATCAGCCCCAGAGTAAAATATCTATAGCTACTGACCACATAGACATGACAATTTGCTATGGATATTCATGGTCCCCAGAGGATGATTCCTAACAATTATGAAGTCTCACCATTGGTGCAAAAAGTTCTACTCATATACAAGATCCCCTGATGAAGTCTTTACGTTTGGATGCTTTTTAACACCACCCTCAGGGAAAAATGTCAGCTTTGCATCGGAAACTCCAAAACGTTTGTATTGTGAAATGTAATGAGTATTACAGCTTCTAGGGGCTGCTTGTGGGGCTTTATAGAGTCATGTCAAATGCATATGTATTGCAAAATGAGTCAGTGCTACACTGGGTGTCTATGTGCAGAGACTGCAGTCTCTTGCTATGGCAATGGCTGTGCATGTAGATACAGCGGCTGGCAGCTCCTTCAAACATTTTTGTTTTAAATTGTTTATTTTTTTCAGCTTTGCTGAAACATCATTGAATGATGTCTGATTGGATTTGATTTAAAGGGATTAGCCAAAATTGTTCAAATCGACTCGATCAGGAGATTTTGACTACGGCAACGGCTGCACATGCAGATGCTGCGGCCTGTAGGCTAGCTCCTTCAAACTCTGCTACATTTTTGTTTTTATCTGTAATCTTGTTTTTTTCCGGTTTTATTGCTCAAACACATTAACTATTCATTGGAAAAGGAAGCCGGGGTTTGCATTAAAGAGCAGCAGACCTTGAGACGATCCACCCAGCCAGATCAACCGGGCCAGACACCACGGCGGGTGCTGTGTGATCGCCCTGGGAGGAGAGGCAGAGCCGGGATAGGTTGGCCCAGTTTGGACTTAAGGCTGCTCCTGGCTAATGTCCGGTCTGGACAAAATGGGACTCAGGCTGGCCAAGCAATGGGAAATCTGAGACTGTTGTGCCCACATCTTTGCAGAGACCCGCTCCACCAACATCCCGGATCAAGCACTCTTGTTGCTGCTGTCTTGCATTCCCTCAGATGCAAATAAAAAAAATGCACTGAATTATTTACTGGGTGTATATATATATATATATATATATATATATATATATATATATATATATATATATATATGTGTAAATAACTGTAGGATACATATATTGTATGTGTGTAGCATGAAAGGACTACTAACGTAATTTCGTTGTACACCCTTGTGTTGTATAATGATAAATGAATTATCTTGTATAATCCTGAATAAATCAGGTTAGCTTGATTCCAAAAATATCAGAATGAGTTCTGGCCTGGAAGAACCCATGTTCGAGTTCTGACAAGGACTGACGGTACTGTATGTAACACATCAACATGCCCACTGAATCAACTACAGATCTGTCCATGGTTCAGCCTAGATCCTTCTGGACTCATTTGACTTACTACATTGTGCTTGTTATGGTGGAAAAATCCCCAATCAACCTCTCCAGTGAACCCTGTTCAGTGCTATTTTTCATCATGACTTTCCTTGTGGTTCCTGTTTGTTTTTTACCTCTCCATGTTTTTATTGGCTTTCCACATGTAGTTTTCCTTTTGACCTGCCGGTCCTGAACCGAACAGTATTTCGAAATAAGAGACTGTGTCATGGAGCTTTCACCTCAAGTTTGGATTTTGTTCAATTCAGAACAGTTTTTTCAAACTCTTATATTAACCCTGCTAAATGTTCACTGCCAATGTTTTTAATTTGTTTTCTGGTTATGTTTAGGCAACTCAAATCACATGGTAAAGGTCAGGAAGAGATTGCGCTTGGTTAAACACTGAAAAACTCAATGGTGACTTGAAGCAGAAGACAGAACACAAACCATGACCTTTTGGTGTCAAATTCATGTGTTTTGTACACCTAACCATTCCCCAACCTTCCCTGTACAACCTTTTGCCCTGGTAGTAAAAGGTCACTCTACAACCTGCATTGTGATCAAATGTTGCCAGTTAATATAATCTGTGGCATGTGTCCTCTTAAACACATTAGCCAATGCAGCCACCTGACGAATATAAGTCCAATATTCACTCTCTTTTAGGTTTGAGAGCGAAAAAAGTCAGCTTTTGAATATATTTCTCCTCCAAAAGTAGGAGAATGGCGAGTGGATCATTATTTAGGACAATATGTAATTCACATATTTTATGCCTATATGCCGTATAGTTTAGCCTACGATTTCAGTTATTGTGGGCATGTGGATCGGCACTGTACTACTTCTGGCGATCCAACTAATCCCCTTACCGTTGCCTAGTCATTCATACCAG
This sequence comes from Siniperca scherzeri, assembly GCA_027580175.1. Lineage (NCBI taxonomy): Eukaryota > Metazoa > Chordata > Actinopteri > Centrarchiformes > Sinipercidae > Siniperca > Siniperca scherzeri. The sequence continues at coordinate 35,045,177 of CM050842.1, read as the reverse complement.
TATGTCAGATTTGTGCCTATTCTGAAAAGGCTGTCAATTTGAATGTAGCCACAGCCCATAATAATTGTATTATTATTATTAGTATTTGTTTGAACCATTAGTTTTTTAAATTTTGAGTCACATTAATATAAAACACTATAGCATGGTTTTAAAAGTGCTATGCTGTCATTGTCATCAGTTTTTCTTGACTAATATAGTGATCGGTAAATGTTTCCAAACAAGCCGAAGCTGTCTATGTTAACATGCCAGTTTTTAAATAACAAAGTGGTACTTTGAAGCAACAGATTAAGGATGTATTTCCTGCTGAGATCATTTAAAAACCATCTTGGTGCTCTTGCTTCTACACTTACAGACACTTGTTCATGTTGAGTGTTAGATTTTCCATCTGAGTGCACAGAAACAGTGTGAGTTATGTTTCATGGTTGAATTTTTACTTTTGGTTTCCCCTCCAGGAAACCTTGATAAATACTCTTGGCCAAAAACCTTCCTCCAAGTCAAATATTACTGTAATCTTTGAAATTCAATGATGGTTTAAAGTGATGATGGTTTCTAGCAGGACACTGTAGCTTGCCAGAAAGTTACAACCTTCATGTAATCTGTAGATGACCCTGAACTCTGAAGGAGACAGATGGGTGTGATGAAATACGTGACACAATGCCAGCATCTCTCTCTCTCTGTCTCCCCAAGTCTGTCTTAATGTTTAATGTCTCTCGCTTTCTGTGGGCTTAAGTTGCTCCATCACTCTTACTTCATCATGATGAAGATGACTAAGAATATAAAAATATCAATGCTCTTTCTCTCTTTCTTTAGCCTTAAACCTGACCCAGTCACCACATAATTTCTCATCTCCCAGTTTCTATTTATTCCCAATGCAAAAGCTTCACCCCTGTTTCTCTCTCTCTCTTTCTCCCCCTCTCTGTCTGTCTGTATCTCTCGCCCATATTTCACAACCCCCTGGAGTCTGCAGAAGAATGTGGTGTGTAATTAGCAGTCATTTTGAAGGAATTTTCTGTGATTTCTCTGTGGATCCTCCAGCTCAGTCTCACTGCTCCGCCAAATACCAATGTTGTTAACTATAAATATCACTCTAAAATATAAAATGTTCTTCCCGATTCAAAGAGAAGTAGACACAGCTTCTGTTAAGCATCTGTTTGGCCTCCTTATAGTATATATAGAAAATATTAACTTTTTAGGTAGCTACTCAAAAAAGCCTTTAAAAAAATGAGTCTGTGGTGGTCAGTGCTATCCTGTATGCTGCTGCATGCTGGGGCAGCAGGCTGAGGGTAGCGGACGCTAACAGACTCAACAAACTGATCCGTAAGGCCGGTGACATTGTGGGGGTGGAGCTGGACTCTCTGGCGGTGGTGTCAGAGAGGAGGACGCTGGCCAAACCACACGCCATCTTGGACAGTGTCTCCCACCCACTCCATGACGTGCTGGTCAAACAAAGGAGCACCTTCAGCGGAAGACTCGTCCCCCCACAATGCACCACAGAGCGCCACAGGAAGTCCTTCCTGCCTGTGGCCATCAAACTCTTTAACTCCTCCCTCTAAGTGTCAGTCTGTATGACCCGAAGTCACTAAACTGGACATTGATCATTAACATCTCTGCAGTACTTAATAATAATTGTGCAATATTCTGAGTTAATACTGCTGTGCAATATACTCTTTTCAGTTTAAAATTCCCTGTTTATTGATATTGATATTTATTCATACCTCTATTACTGCTGTGCAATATCCTCCGTCTCGTTATAATCTTAATAGCTACACTTTAGTTGACAGTTCATGCACTATTACCTTATACGTATTATTATCATCAACCGGTAAACCCACTTTGTACTTCACACTTATTTTATACTTATACCCACTTGGTACTTAATTTATTTTCTGATTTTCTGTATTATAGTGGATTATATATTTTGCTTAGTACTTCTATTCCTGTGTGCACTGATGTGACAGTGAGCAGCTGTAACGAAAGAGTTTCCCTTCAGGGATCAATAAAGTGTTTTCTGATTCTGATTCTGAAAAAGATGAACACAGATAGTGACAGGCAAAGGCTTCAACCAAAGCAAATAGCCTGATTTCTACATTTCTTTAAAGCTGCATTAATTTTCTTTTTTTTTGTGTAAACACAACATTGACATGTTATCACCTTTTAAAGTTAAAATGGTGAACATGTTATCAAATAGTTACCTATTTACACATCCAGCAGACACGGAAAGGCCAATATTCACTCCCCTTTAGCTGTGTTTTTGGTCTCCACCAACTACTGAGGAAAATATCTGGATCTTTAGTTGCTAAATGCTCCACTATGTTCACCAGCTCACCCATCTCAAACTTTGTCTGTCTGCCGTTTGCTGCCGGGCAGGTAGCACACGTCAGAGTTCTTTCACTGAAAACAGATGCCTGCTGTGGCTCGAAACGAGGTTGATCAGAGTGGTGAGACTGAACCAGAACAGTGAAGTTGCAGGCCATAAGACCGAACTAGAGCACAAAGATGCCTAAAGGCTCTGTAGAGCTGAAGGGAACTGCAGAGTTGGGTAATAATTCTTGGGTTTGTCACTACAAGCGACCCCTTTCACATTAAAACTAGTCATTTAGCCCATTGTTAACATACAAATATTACAGCTTTAAAAGACTACTTCAACAATTCAACAAGACCAAAGTGTAAAACAACCTGCCGCTGCGGCGGTGAGTGTCTAGTGCCGCCCCTAACACTAATAGGAAGCACCGCGCTGCAGCACGTCAAGAACTGTCTCTGCTCATCCACTGATCTACACCATAGACTGTATTTGTATATATTATATATAGTCTATGATCCACACACACGAAAGACAGCGACAACAAGAGGTGAGGACAGGAAGTCGAGCTGCCACGGGAGCCAGGATGTGCAAGCAGGGAGCGAGTGGAGTTTATTTATTCATTTAATTTTTGCCTTGCAGATGCAGGCACAAGTAAAATAGTTAACACTGCAGTGAAAAGCAAGCAACAAACTAGTAAATAACGTCTGTAGTTGGGCCAGCATTGTATTGAAGTACAAAACAGATTTTTCTCTGGAAAAACACAGTTTTTTCAAGGGCGGCAACGCTGGAAATAGGACAGTAGTGTGAAGGGTTGCGCCACCGGTGTGGGGGTTGTACATAGAAAATAATAGGGGCGCTGTTTTACGCGCTCCATTCGGCAGCGGTGTGTTTTGGTTTTAAGAGTTAAAGTCACAAGTAAAGCCGTGTTCAGACAGACAACAGCGCTCATGGAACAACGCAGCCGTCTCATTCATTTCAGTCGGATAGCAGTGGTGATGCATAGGTCTCCAGCTAAAAAAATGCAGGGTTGTTCAGCAATAAAAACCTGGCTCAAATTTTGCTGCAATGCAACACAATGTCATCTGGCAAGGAGCTGCGCTGGCCAATCAAATATGAAAGCATACATTCCTGGTAGATTACTTTCTAATATTAATACCGTATTTCCTTCATTTACTTGGCGATTGTCATTGTGAAAGATAGAAGTCAACGAAATCCTGTCTCATAGTATTTCTAAACAGCTGTGCAGTGTTTTGGCATCTGATAAACCTTCAAACTCATGGATCTATTACTCAAACTTACCTTCCTGGATCGTATTTCATCATCATCACAAATGCAGCCTCTTGAACTTTAAATGCAGCACTGTTTTTGGTCTGAAAGTCGATTGCCACTCTAGCACCGTCCTGAGGTTGTAATGCTCATTACACATCAGAAAACAAAATTGTTGGATGTGTACCCTCTTGTCTATCACCGTCACAGGAGAGATCACAGGAGCTTGAATCAATTTATTTTAGTCTGGAGGGAGTAATATAAGCTTCATTTGAGATTTCTTTTGAATTATTTTGGCATTTCAGTGAGTATAACACTACTTCCCTGATTTTCTCATATTGTGCCAATATCTCAAAACACTTGTCTCATTGTATTCACATGTATTTGACTGCTGGAGTGTTTCTGCAGTCTGTACAGGCCCTATGTAATTTAAGTACTGTCTGAAAAGACACCTTGTACGTTGTCCTCAAAGTGTATCTCACACAAAAAGCTGCATTTCCTGTAATATGGTCATGAACACTAACACAGTCCTATTTGTCCATTTGGCCTATTCCTCATGTGCTCCTGGACATTGTTATTCGCTCATTTGCTTGCCTCCATCTTGGCATGTTAGGATTGGATGTTAGACAGTGGCAAACTCATTTGGAAGTCAAATCTGAATTTAATGTTTTGTCCACACCATTTACATAAATGAAGGGGGCAAAATGTTAGAAACACCTTTCAAAATAATGCACTCCAGTACAACACAACCACCCACTACGAACTCAATAATAACCATAAAGTAGAATTATCACCTTTCTGACAGTGTCAACAAAAACTGAAACTTTATAAGCTTTGTAAAAGTAGAAATCATGGCAGAGCTGTTGTATTGGATTGCATTAGAGTGTATAGGTGTACCTAATAAAGTGGCGAGTGAGTGTATATCAGTTATGGATCAGAGGATCTGTCATGCTGAGCTAATGTAGCTAGAAAAGAAGCTTGCCATTCAGAATGGAAGGAAGAGGAAAAAATCACGATCATCAGACTGTGAAGGTTCCTGATCATTCACAGAAAAGGACTGATCGTGATTTTAATATTATTTCAGTCTGACCTCTGAACTCGTCACTCCCCACAATGGTACAGCAAGTTCAGCACAGCAGGAAGTGGGAAGTGACGATAATAACTCTCCACCTAGAGCATTATGCTACTGCTGGTGTTGATGTTCTCTCTCCATTTGGGTTTGTTCAGCTTGACCTCATTTTGGATCGGGTCTGGCTGTCCTCAGGTCCACTTCGCATAAGATCTCTCTTTTTCAAAAATTAAGTCATTCATGTTGTGTTTGGCTAGGTTTTCCATGTGTCCGTTTTGAATAGGATCTAACATTGTGAACCTGTGAAGAACTCAATTCGAGGTGCGGCTTATGAAAAGCTATACGTAGCTCCATCAAACTTCGCTACATTTATTACTACATTTATTTGTTGTTTTTTTTCGCCTTTTTTACCAAAAGCATGTATTACCTATGACAGAAAAACATTCATCAACATCGGGATAAGAGCTAAGCTAAGGCTACCCCACTACGCAGTCTACTCCTGACTTATGTCCGGTTGCAGGAAAATAAAATGGATTAAATAAGACTGTGTACCCAGATGTTGAATTTTTAATGTTAAGATGTCGACCATATTATCTTCCCAGAGAATTCACCAGTATTTTGGTGCTGCTGTTTACATTCCCCAGACGCAAATAAAAAAAATGCATTACAGGAACTGTATGAGGTCATAAGCAGTCACATGACAAAATAACCGGATGGTACTTTTATTGTAGCTGGCGATTTGAATAATATAGACATCAGAACTGCTTTACCTAAATTCCACCGGCATGTCCACACCCCCACCAGGGAAAACAATACCCTGGACCATGTTTACACGAACATTCCTGGCAGCTACAAAACCCTACCCTGCCCCCACTTTGGACAATCAGACCACATTTCCCTGCTTCTCCTGCCAACTTACTCCCCGCTGATTAAAAGGGTCAAACCATCAGAAGAAACAGTTTAAGTGTGGACAGATGAAGCTACAGCAGCTCTACAGGACTGTTTTGAGTGCACAGACTGGCTCATGCTCACAGATGCCGCCACCCAGGAGAACTACATCAACCTGAGGAATATACTTCTACAGTAACATCATGCATCAGCATATGTGTTGATGATGCGGTGATCACAAAGACAATAAAAACATTCCCCAACCAGAAAGCCTGGATGAATGGAGAAGTCAGTGCCCTATCCAGAGCCAAAAAAGCTGCCTTTCGGTAAGGTCCCAAGGAAGCATACAACACCACCAGAGCGAGACAGAAAGCTAGCATCAAGGAGGCAAAGCGGAGAAATCAGGAAAGACTGGAGAGAGACCTCAGCATCAAAGAAAAATGGCAGGCGATCCAGACCATCACAGGCTACAAAAGCAGGAGAGCCTCCATCATGTGTGAGGCCACGTTGCCAGAAGAGCTTAACACATTTTATGCTCGCTTTGATCTCCTCAACAAAGAGTCAACTGTCAAGTCTTCTTCTTCTGAATGTGTGTAAAGCTTCTGGGACTAATAACATCCCTGACCGTGTACTAAGAACATGTGCCAAGCAGCTAGTTGATATATCACTGACATTTTTGGCTGGACCGCAGCAAAGTGGAGGCCAGCCCTATAAACAAGAAAGCTTGTCCATGACTTACTCAGTGAGTGAGTGACTGACTGACTAAGTGATGAAGTTACACCATTGGTTGGTCGAGTGTTAGAGTTTCAATTACGTCCTCAGGAGGCTTTTACAGCGATTCCTCTCATTAGCTGCCATTCATTCCAAATCAATCGCACGCTAAGAACGGAATATTTTGCTGGTCTCGGAAACTACTATCTGAGGACTTAAGACTTCTGAATACATTGACAAGACCATTTTGTCTATCTCTCCAAGGTAAGTGATATGCTTCAATAGTAGACAGAACATTAAAACAAACTGCTGGAAGAAGCCAAGCAATGTTATGAGGAGAAAGTGTAAATAATAATAAGATTAATTTAGTCTGTCAATCAGTAGCATGATTTGTGATTGCTCAGTGTGTACACCTCTCTCTCTCCTTGTTGCAACAACAGCTACAGCCATGTAGGCTGATCATTGAAAAGGCGGATGCAGTCTAATATACAGGGATAGAGCACTGTAAGTTAGGGACAATCTAAATGGCAGTAGTGTCAGCAAGGTGTCGATCTATCACCAAAAGTGTATGTTGGAACGCCCTACTGGTACTTTGCGACTAACATTGACCCGTAAATAGACTGCGACAGACTTTAGATACATAGAATACTATACCAAATTGCCGGTGGACGCCTAGAAACGTTATGAGGAGAAAGTGGAAATAATACCCTGATGATTTCACTCAAAACAAACTCTGCTTTAGATTGCATGAACAATGTGGCCGCATTCTGTTCCAAAACTCTAGTAACGTTAATTTTAGCGACACTGCATTAGTCGACATGCAGGGGATTAACTCTGGAACCGTCCCAGAGCGTTGTTGGGTCACCAATGAAGCGTTTGTGAAAAAAGATGCAAAGTTAACTCACATTGCAGAGAAAATACTGTAACTGCTTTACTGTTTACATTCTTTGTAGAACCAGTAGCTCTGAGTCACAGCTTTGAAAATACCATGACATCAGGAATTATGCTCTATTAGTCTGTGTGCCCACCACACAGTTTTCATTTATTTGTTTAGGAGTTTGTCTTGTGCATGTAGCATGACTTGGGATTGCTCAGTATTTAGAACTCTCTTGCAACAGCAACTATAGCCATGTATGCTGATCATTGAATAGGCAGAAACAATCTAACAGAAAGACACAGAGCACTGTAAGTTAGTGCTGCAGTACATGTGCCAACTGTTACAATCCTGTATAAAAAAACAGGGTTTTCGAGCCTACAAACCACCAAATGCCCCCAAAATGCCAGTGGAAACATTCTATGTTTAATGTAATTATTTCTAGATGTGTAATGTCCCTTTTGTTTTTACAGCCATGGCAGTGTGTGGGTTGCGCCATAAGGCCTTGCAGCGGCCTTTGTCTGAGATAAGTGGTTATGTTTTTGTAAAGATACTCTGATTACTTATTTGTTCAGTGTGTGGTTAGCTTGAAAAACAGTATTTTAAATGAAAGTTTTTTAGGCATAGATGAACAACATGTTATCTTCTATTCCAGTTTGTCCTTGTCATTGGTGGCTCACATTTGAGATAATTTGCGGATGGCTATGTTGCCATGCCAGAGGGCCGGTTCAGCTTCGGCTTCATGTCTACACCTGGAGGAGACACTGATGCTTTGTGAAGGAAAATATGCCATGCTGATGACCCACCACTCACTCCTGATGTAGTTTGCCTACTTGCTCCAGGCAATGACATGAAGTCCAGCCGCACCATTGAGATAGCCGCATAGCCTTCTACAAGGTGCTTTGCATTGCTGGCCACACTTAGGCTTTCTAATCCAGTGTGTGATAATCTTATACACCCCCACATTCTGAGAGTGCAAATCTGTCTACGGTGATGTAACACTTGCTTTTTCTTTATTGCTTTTTCTATCCATCATGGAGACATTCCTCTGGAGTACCAACCTCATCTTAAAGAAGAATGCCATCATGTGGCTGCTCAGCTCAATGTCCGCTACTTCTCAACACAAGACTTCTTTCCATTATGTGTTTCCATTTTCTTATCAATTCTGCAGGTTTCTAGATACAAGAAAGAGATGTCGGGATCGATGTTCATTGATATTTGCCATGTAAATTTCTTTCAAAGACACAAATTCTGATCTTTTTATGTTTACACAAGTTCTGCCCAAGTAATCATCTAACATTGTTCAATTCTGTTCACATGGTTATTCCTATGTACTACCCATTATCTTGCAGGCAGCTACCAAACAAAATACTCTAGAAAAGGATCCCATAGGAACTATAACCAAACATTCCAGAGTGCAGGCAGCTACCATACAATAAAATGCTAGAAAAAGATCCAATTCAATATAGATTCAGAATCAGAATCACAAAAACTTTATTGATCCCCGGGGGGAAACTCTTTTGCTATAGCAGCTCACTATCATGTCAGTGCACACAGGAATAGAAATACTAAGCAAAAAATATAATACACGATATAATACAGGTCAGAAAATAAATTAAGTATCAAGTGGGTATAAGTATAAAATAAAATAAGTGTGAAGTACAAAGTGGGTTTACCGGTTGATGATAATAATACGGTATAAGGTAATAGTGCATGAACTGTCAAGTTAAATGTAGCTTATTAGGATTATAATGAGACGGAGGATATTGTACAGCATAGAGGTATGAATAAATATCAATATCAATAAATAGGGAATTTTAAACTGAAAAGAGTATATTGCACAGGGGTATTAACACAGAATATTGCATAATAATATTATGTCAAGTATTGCAGAGATGTAATGATCAATGTCCAGTTTAATGACCTAGGGTCATACAGACTAACACTTAGAGAGAGGAGTTAAAGAGTTTGATGGCCACAGGCAGGAATGACTTCCTGTGGCGCTCTGTGGTGCTTTTTGGGGGGATGAGTCTTCTGCTGAAGGTGCTCCTTTGTTTGACCAGCATGTCATGGAGTGGGTGGGAGACACTGTCCAAGATGGCGTGTAGTTTGGCCAGCATCCTCCTCTCTGACACCACCGCCAGAGAGTCCAGCTCCACCCCCACAATGTCACTGGCCTTATGGATCAGTTTGTTGAGTCTGTTAGCGTCCGCCACCCTCAACCTGCTGCCCCAGCATACAGGATAGCACTGGCCACCACAGACTCATAAAACTTCTTCAGCATTGTCCGGCAGATGTTGAAGGACCTCAGCCTCCTCAGAAAATAAAGGCGGCTCTGGCCCTTCCTGTACAGAGCTTGAGTGTTCTTGGCCCAGTCCAGTTTATTGTCCATGTGTACTCCCAGGTACTTGTAATCCTCTACAATGTCCACACTGACCCCCTGGATGGAAACAGGGGTCACTGGTGTCTTGGCCCTTCGTAGATCCACAACCAGCTCCTTAGACTTTGTTGCATTGAGCTGCAGATGGTTCTGCTCGCACCATGAGACAAAGTTCCCCACCACAGCCCTGTACTCAGACTCAGCCCCACCGCTGATACATCCCACCACAGCAGAGTCACCAGAAAACCTCTGAAGGTGGCAGGTCTCTGTGTGGTGGCTGAAGTCCGTGGTGTAGATGGTGAAGAGGAACGGAGAGAGGACAGTCCCCTGAGGGGACAGCAGCTGAGTTAGAGGGGGGATGAGCAGGAGGAGATTAATAACAGCAAAACAAATAGCAGCACAAAAAGGAAATGAAACACAATTTGGTAGAATCAAACAGTTCAGAGCAGATGTGACAGAAGGGCCAATATTTGTTTGTCTGTTGTAGACAAATTTGGTTTTACAACCAAGTGAAGAGGTATAATAACATACTTAAAAATCAAATAATTGAAAAAGCCACACATACAGTTTATTATGCAGTGCTATTCTTGAGATTCATGAAGACCTAAACGTGTAGGATGATTTTTGGATATGCCATGACTGCTGCAAAATTTATGAAAAATCTAATTCCTACTTTGACTCATTTAAATAACCTTGGACTGGTCAATATCATAGACTATGAAGAACTCCAACTGTCTGAATTAGAAAATACTCCAACTGTTTGTTTCTAGCAATGAGAGTATTTTCTAATTCATTCTCATTAGCTAAGTTAATCACCTTGTATAAACTGTATAATCTACTGACTAATTAATAAACTATAATTTACTGTTACTGAGTGTCATTTAATTCATTATAAGTTTTCTTTCAAATCAGACATCTTACGATATGAATGGAAAGTATTCTTGCAACTGCATTTATATATTTTTTTATTTAAATGTAGCTTAACCATGTCATGTGATATGCCATTTCAGTACACTTTAAATCAAGCTCAAGTTTATTTGTCACATATAATCATACATGGTACAATCATAGTGAAATGTATGTCCCCAAGCTCCTACAATTGTATTTTCTTATAGAAATAAGCAATAAATAACAATGGTAACTATGGTAAATAATAAGTAAGTAAAAAATATTCTTGAACAGTAGTTGGTCTTCTCGACCGCAACAGCGAGAAAAGGCCATTATATGGGTGACTGAGATCCTTTGCCTAGCCTTAGTCTTACAGCCTGGTGTAAATGTCCGCCTGAGGTGAAACAGTCTCTGGCAGGTATCGCCACTGATTCGCCCAAATCAATTTTTATTCCGATTCACAAGGTCCCGATTCAATATCGATTTGGTTAGGGATATTTTAGTAACAATACCAGGTAAACCACTTTTTGACCTAGGTGTTTTTTTTTCTCTTTTTAGCTACCTATCTAATGTCAATCTGCTTGTCATAGAAACAAAACCCACACACAGCGTTTTTCTCTCTCACCGCACAGGCGCTTCACTCCAGCGCTTCTTTGCCAGAAAAAAATGCTAGGCTATATGGAGACAAGCCCTAACAGGATTAAAGCGTCACGCATCCACGGGAAAAGGCATATATTATAAGATCGATCTTGGACTTTATGAATCAATATCGGATAATTCAAATGAAGATCGATTTGAATCGGAAAATATTTTTTTTTAAACCCAGCCCTAATAGTCAGTGTGCAGTGCCCAGGTCAGGCCTTCGGTGATGTGGACACCAAGGTATTTGAAGCTGCAGGGTTGTAGTCTGTCATTGTTCTTAGTCCTTGCCACATGCTTCTGGGACTGCCCTCTTGGAATTGTAATTCCACTTTCTTCCCTGCTCTTAGGCTGCTACCTTATAATTGTACATGTTGCCAGACTGCAGCTCTAAGTTGTAGGCTTCATGGATGGTTCTGGTAATCCATGGTTTCTAATTGTGGAATGATTTAACTGTAGTTTTGGGTACAGTTGCTTCTCTCGTTTTACAAATGAAATTCACCACAGACTCAGTAAATCCATTAATGTCCTCGATGACGTCAACAGGGGTATCCTGGAACGTGCTCCACACTGCATCATGCTACGGCAGTCTGCAGGGAGGCTTCTGATTGGCCTGACCATTTCGTGACCTCTCATGTCACGGGGGGAACGTGACGTAGTTTCTGACATACTTGGTCCGTAGGAAGATGGCTGCATGGTCGCTCTTCCCGAATGCGGGTAGCGATAGCGCTGTGTAGCCATTTTTGAATGCCGTGTAGCAGTGATCCAGAGAGTTTATTCCCCTTGTGGTGCAGTCAATATGTTGGTGGAAGTTAGGCATAACCTTCTTAAGGTTAGCCTGATTGAAGTCTTCAGCAACAATGAGTGCAGCATCAGGATTACCAGTCTGTGAGCTGTTCGCTGTGATAATGACCAATGGAAATTCCCTTGGTAGAAAGTGCGGTCTGCATTTGATTGTCAATAATTCCAGATCAGGTATAGCATTTTAAAATTCTCACTATCACACCAATTCTTATTCACCATAAAGCACACGCCTCCTCCTTTTATCTTACCGGAGTCCTCTACTCTATCGAATCGCTATACAGAAAAAGAGTCACCTGGTTGAATGGCGTTGTCCAGTATGCCGTGATTTAGCCAAGTTTCAGTGAAACAAAGGATATTACCGTACATGATATCTCATTGGAAACTGATACGGGCATGGAGGTCGTCCAGTTTATTATCCAGTGCCTGGACATTGGAGAGAAGGATACTGGGCAGAGATGGTCTGTGTGGCCTGGATCGCAGCTGGTGTTTAACCCCTTCACGCTTCCCTCGAGTCCCATTTTATACAATACCTCTGACTATCTGTGTAACAATTTGGCCATAATTTAGCAGATTGATCATACACTAGGTTTCAACCTAATCTTGTTAAAATATCACTGTCACAGGAGAGTGTTCCCACCTGCTTCAAGACAGCCACCATCATCCCTGTACCTAAAAAGTCTGCAGTGTTTAGTCTAAACCACTACCGCCCTGTAGCACTCGCAGCCATTCCAATAAAGTACTTTGAGATTGGTTCTCCAGCACATCAAAGACAACATCCCAGCCAGCCTGGACCCTCACCAGTTTGAATTCAGAGCCAACAGATCCACAGAGGATGCCATCTCCAATGCTCTCTACTCAGTCTTCACACACCTTGAAAATAACAACACCCACATCAGAATGCTGTTGATTTCAGCTCAGCATTCAACACAATCACCCTCATGAAAGTGAGCAAACTTAGCACTCTGGGCTTGAGTACTACACTTTGCAATTGGATATTGGATTTTCTAACAAACAGACCCTAGTCAGTTTGGATTGGCGGTCACACCTCCTCCACTCTAGTGCTCAACAATGAAGTCCCCCAGGGCTGTGTGCTCAGCCCCCTCTTGCTCAAGCTGTACATCCACGACTGCAAGCCCCGAGATGGAGAGAACTTGGATGGATTTCAAACAAAGATGAGACTTCCTATCGTGAGGAAATTAACAATCTTGCAGGGTGGTGCATAGAGAGCAACCTACTTTTTCCCTGACAGTTCATAGACCAAATGGTTAATCGATTAATTGAAATAATCGGCACATTAATCGATAATGAAAGTAATTGTTGGTTGTTGGTTGCAACCCTAGTACAGTACATTTCCAACTCCAAGAGCCCCCATTTTGGACTTGAATGGCATTTTTCGGACAATTCATAGGCCAAATGAAACCACCTTCTCTTCCTCCCTCCCTCCCACATACACACACTGTTAATCCTTTTTAGCCCTTTGCTAACTTGAACCCGGAACCCTGACCCATCCTGTTGGTTGAAATCTTGCTGTCGTCCGATGAACTAGGCTGTCCGTCAACTTCTACATGTTTGTCCATACTCGACTTTTGCCTTAAACAACATAAATTTGCTAGTGAAAGCTAAAGTTTTTCTCACTGATACCTGGCACCCTCCAGTTGCTGACTCATGTCATTTTATGTTACTCTGCGATTTTAGTGTGCCTGATGTGCAATGCACAAGGGCACACAAATTTTTATTTGTCGGGCTTCTTATTAATGTGAATTATTTTTTAAAACTAGGTCCATCCCCAGTTTCCTGTTAACATACAGTGAATGTTGGGAACTTTTACTTTGAAAAACTAATCTCATCCTGAACTTCCTGTTAAGATACAGTTACTCCAGGGGGCTTTTATTTTGAAAAAACAGCCTTGTCCTGATTTCCCTCTTAAGATTCAGTTACTTTCTGGGTCTTTTATTTTGAAAAACTAGACCCATCCCTAGTTTCCTGTTAACATTTAGTGACCATTGGGGCTTTTATTTTGAAAATTAGAAATTATGCATATATGCCACCCTATATGAGATGCTATAAAACTGTTTTCTTTTTAGTATAACAAGCAGAAAGAAAGGCTTGGGTTAACATATTGTTATCACTAGAAAGTTTAAACAACAAAGTGCATTGTCATTAAAGTGTAAATACTAATTGAAAGAAAAAATATCAGTTTCAAGACTTTCCAGACAGTAATTCAGACATAATAATGGTTCAGAATCAGAACAAAGCTGTAGCACAGCTGAATCACATAGCTTGATAGAGTAAATTATTGAAAATGGGGTTTAGTAGAGAGCAGTGGTGGGTTAGTACATTTATTAGTACTGTACTTTAGTACCCCAATGGTCAGTAAAGATTTGTAAAATCTTCTTAAAAATTTCTCTTCAACTTGCTCTTACTCCCACAATTTTTACTCTTCATACATAATTTTGAGTTCAAAACGTAGGAAAATTTGTGCTGGTCACAGACATGTAACTATGGAATCAAACAGACTTATGTATTTGGCACTGTGAGCCGCAAAGTGACAGGAGTGCCAACCAACTGGCCCTGTGTTAACTGAAAACAGAAATGTTTTTCTTCTTCCCTCCTCAAATTGCTAACTCGCTCTAATTCTCACATTTTTGAGAGTACATACACACATTTCCCACAGTGTGTTCAGCAGGGTCTGCTGTCTCTCGTGATAATTTTGGCGTTCGGACTCAAGGTTTTCAATCTATAAGCAGGGGTTTGAGAGGCATTTTTTGTTTTAAGTGAACTGTCTGAGCAGTCTACAGTGTGGTGCGTGTATCCTCACTGCCTGTCTCCTATGCACTCAGCAGCCAGTATTTGTGTGTGTCTGTGTGTTTGGCCTGTGAACCTCAAATACAGAGAAGATAGCAGTTTTTAACCTGCGACAGCTCCTATATTTTAAAGAGTATGTAACCATATCATATATCAGTGTCTTCAGTTTCCCAATCTAGCCAGGAGTGCATTCACATAAAAGGGGCAGTGTTTGCATATGACCAATCGCAAAGATGGACAAGTCCACTGGCAGCAGAGCGGCATATTTTCCAAACAAAGAGCAAACTATAATATTAGAGAAATACGAAGAAGTTAAACAGATAATCCAACTGAAAGCAACACAGCTGCAGCTGCCAAATGCAGGAAGGACAGCTGGCAAAAAGAAATCGCTGACTGTGTGAATGTGTAAATTGATTAATGGGCTTATAATATCACTGTCCCATCATTAGGCAGAGATCTGACTATAATTACATTTATAATAACAATAATAAAGTTTACTTTATCAAAACCAGCGTTACAAAGTGCTTTAAACATAGAACACAACAATAAAATACAGAGTAATGTATGAATAAACAGGCAGGCATAGGGAATAAAAGAGGAATAAAACTTAATTAACAACATTAAACTTAAAATAGAGCAGGGCAAGACTTGAGTGCAGCATCAAGAATAAAATATTATGTAACTCAATAGTTAAGAAGTAAAATAAACCTAAAAATTGTAATAAGAAAATATAGGAAGGTAGGAAGATTTGTGTATTCCATTAAATTAATGTGCTGTCTAGATGTATTCTTATGACAATTTTAGCCTTATTCTTTGAGCTGCAACCCGAGCGGTGTGAAACGGACAAATAAAAGATAAATAAAAAACCATAATTCAAAGTGATAAGTAGGCTTACTTTCATATCTTATAAAAGTACGAGGCTTTAGTTCTTCAGTCAGTCTCTGTTGTAGGATGATATCGGGATACAAAAGCACAAGGGTTTTGTCGGTACTGTACACTGCACCAAGCTTTTATTTTTTTATTCTTTTTTATTCCATGCACCGAGCTCCACAGAATCTTTTATGAAAGGTGATGCCATTTTCCAAGATACTTGATTGGTCCGTAGCCTATATAGGCGGTGTTTTTATACTCGTTGATCTGTTATCTCCAACATAACCTGCTCCGGAGCAGGTTAGGTGTTAAGCACATGTTACCATGGTGATCTACTAATTAGTAATAATTAGTAAGTGAACCGCCATCATAGGACTGAAAACCCAGGGTTAAACTGGAAGTTACCTCGCTAACCCCAAATCCTGCTTCGTAGTTGAGGCCCCAGAAAGCTGTCACAGTCTGATCTGCAGGCCGCTGAACAGCTCCACTGGAGCAGTTGGGCTTAAGGGCCTTGCTCAAGGGCACCTCAGTGTGGGTAATGAGTGCCTTTGGATGCACATTCTAGATAATCAAATATCCCACTCTCTTACACACACAACCTTTTCCTGGTCACCCCACATAACCATAAACTAAACACATAAACATAAAGTGTAATCCCTGTGTAACAAAAGAGGACTATCACCATATTTATAGCACAAACAAAACTTGAATAAACTAACAATGAGTCATTTTATGTCATTTCCTTAAGTAGATTTCACTTAACAAACCAAGTCACTGAAATTCCTTGTTTTAATGAGTGTAATATTGCTGCCTCACTTTTCGTGAGGAGATAGTGCAGTATGCCCCCTCTGGCTTTCCAGGTGTCCTGGAAAAATACAAGAAAAAATACAACTGAGATATAATACAAGAGATGCTTGCCTACAGTACAGATCAAACAATTAAACAGAATTCTAGAAAAGCTCAGTTTGAAACTATACAATGTGTGTGTGTTTTACACAGTTTAATTAGCCACTGTAGCTTTCTGTGTATTTTGTTACAGCATGAACTACAATGTAACTACCATGTAACTACAGCATTTACTACCATGTTATATCATTAACTACGGCGTGAAAAGAGGACGCTGACAGCTCACGGACAGACAAGACAGAGCAGCAGTGTGAAAAACCAATGAACCGAGTTCGAGGTGAGTTCTACAAATTTGAAAATCAAATCATCAATAGCATCCGTTAACAATATTTGTGAACAAAATTCGATCATATCCGCTCATGTATTTACATGGGCTTATGCCTCCAAAACTGCTACGAGTAGTTACAACAAAGCACACCTGAGTTAAAGCAAAGCCTCTCTCATAGGCAGAGCCTCTATACTCCCATACAAACACTGTAATGCAAATGGGATTCACATACTGTACAGCTGCATCCATGTTAGAAGATGATGTGATCTGGGGGTGCTGCCACTGAATATGCAAAAAGTGTTACATCACTTTATTTAACAACCATGACTGTTGTTCTCCAGTGTTAATTTAGCTCAACAGCACTCTCTTGTCACTAACAACTTTTTTTAAAATTCCAATGTTGCCCACAATCCAGCAGCACCCCTCTTCCAACGCCTATGTACAGCTCATACAGTTCAAGATTCAAGATACAATACTTTATTGCCATTTCAACATAGTCGATATGCCTGTACTACGAAGCAAGTTCTACATTAGCCATTATCTGGCTTCACTAACCCTAACAACCACAGTCACGCTAAGCGGTCACACGACCATGGTCATCAACTCGGTAAGTCAACCAAGGTTTTCCCAATCTAGTTATGAGTGCGTTCACATAAAAGGGGCAGTGTTTGCAGCATATGACCAATCGCAAACATGTTTATTAAAAACCATATTTAAAACACCAAGGATAAAATGTAAAGACAATGAATCAATTAAAACAAATGAGCAGTGCAAGACCTGAGTGCAGAAAGAGTTTTCAGCACTGCAGCAGATATTGTTTCCCCGCAACGCAGTGTACTCCAATCATGTGGATCAATTGATTTTCCTAAAGAAGAAGACAAGCACAAGCATGTGCTTGATATGTAGTGTGTGAAGCACTTTGAGTGGTTGGAAGATTAGAAAGGCACTAAACAAGTGCAGTCCATTTACCTTTATTCATCATTGACCGTGATTATTGACTTGGCTTTCCATCTATAAATGCTAAAAATTTGGCAGCTGAACATTTTAAACAAAATTCCTGGGGACTGAGGAGTGATGACCCCAACCCCTGTGGTGGGTAATGTACAGAATACAGAATCTCACTCCAAATATATTGAAAAGTTGGCAGCCCTGGTTGAGTTGACAAAATGGAATATTTTTTCATCTTAACCATGTGTTGTACACTGGAGCCATTTCTTTTTCCTCAGTTGCTAGCTACCTCTACATTTAAAAAACAAGTTGACATTGTGTTTGACTACAAAAAGGGATGACTAAATATGATTTCAGCTGGACTTTAAATGCTGTTGTGAATCCACTTTATTAACATCAACCATCAACATTGCTGTTTGTGTAGAAGGCAGAATAAAAGTGTCGTCAGAGCATCCAAAATGAGCCAGGTCTCTGTCAGGAAGAAGGATTTTAGATTGTTACATTTCATTTGGATAATCCCAAAATAAATGTAAAAAGGTTCTTTTTGTAATCTTAACATCTGTCACAGGACTGAAACACTGATAAAACCAAATCCAAGCGAATGTAACCTGATAGTCATCCTCTCTTTCCCTCCCTTCTCTACCCCTTCTCTCTTTCTTTCCATCATCTATCTCTCCCATTTTATTCTCACCTCCCTTCGTGACCTCACTCCATCTGTCTGCATCTGAAAAAACTGTAGTAATAAAAAAATTGGTAGTAAATGTGGTAAATTTTCTGTTTTATTTATAGTAAACTTACCTGGACCTTTTAAATGTAAACGTAGAATATATATTACTTAATACTCCCATGTATGCACCAAATTTGCCATAATTTAAATTCATAGTCTCAATATTTGTTACACTGCAAAATTCTTAGATTTTCCTTTAATACCTTCTGTCTGATTCAGTCCTCTGGGACTCATTTTAGCCGACCAGTATTAAGGCAGGGCTTTTTGACTCTTGATGCTCTTTGAACTCAAAGTATGTGAGTGCTCATTCAGAGTGCTTTGACATCTGAAGGTTAACCAGTTGGTGTTGGACCCTCCAAAGACTGACCTGCAGACCTCGCCATTTGACACACTGTGTTTTAGGCTGTGTGGGTCTGAATGGGAGGTTGGGGGGGGCTGTGAATAGGAGTGAATGAAGGGTGAAAGAGGGTCAATGAGGATAGAATGCATAATGAAGTGAGACTGTCACAGCAGAGAGGCCAATAGGCAGTCTTTCTGCTTAAAACATGCAGTTTAGCAATTTGTTCAACTGAAAACATGGCACACTATCCAGCACTGTGGATCCCTTATATCTTGTGTTTATATGTATTTACATAAATATATTTTTATCTCTACTCCTTCATGGTGATGTTCACAGGAAGTCATAAAATTTAAGATTGATGTATGGGACATAAATTTTCATTTTACAAGTCAGGTCTGCTCCTGTCATGTGGTCCAAATGATTATATGCGTGCTGTTTGAGAAAAAAACTTTCGATTCATTTTAGCTACTTGATCAAGAGTTTTCCTTCATTTGGAAAGTTTAGCTGACAGCCTGTAATTACGATGGGTGAAACTCACAAATTGTTGTTGTAAGGATCTAATAAGTACTGCTTTATTCTATCCCATTATTATTATCACTTTTTTGCTTTTGTCTGTTTATATAATTTTAGAAGAACACTTAATGGAGTTAAACTCTGCAGTTCCATGTGCTCTTGTGAAATATTTTCCGTCAAATATTTTCCCATTCTATCCTGTGTGTTCTTATGTTTAACAGTAGTTAATATAAATCCAGGCAATTTTTGTGTTAATTGGAATGGTATTCATGAGTTATGTCATACAATTCTTGATAATTGCCAGTGTTAAACCTAGCCTAGTGTTACCTATTAACACTAACCCTTTGGTGAACTGGTGTCCTCTCATGATTAGGGCTGATCCCATGGCTCAAAAAAACATAACTGAAAACATTATTCTGGGAGTACAAAAACATGTTCATGCACAAATACAGTGTGCCAACTTGAACTTGCAGCAACTTTCTACTTATGTGGGGGTTATCAAGCCCAATGCTTCTCTCTGTGTGCTGCCTACTATAATGACTGCAAACGCCTCAAAAAGTCTTTTATTAGAGTGAGAAGTATGTTCATCAGAGTATATGCCACAGAACCACAATGATTACAAGGAGTATGCTATTTAAATCTACAATTCATCAACATCATGAAATCAAAAAAGGCTTCACTGTCATGAATACCAGTACAAGTACACTGAAAACATAGTCCCACTGAAACAGTGATGTCTGTGTATTTGGACATTTGGATGTGGACTTGGCAGTTAAGTTTTTTCCATCTCCATTACATTAGGGGAGGCATTAGGACCATTAGCAAATAAAACGAAAAAGTATCTGCATCGCTAAATACCACTGTTTCAGCAAGAGCCTGCTGCCCAGTCCTTCACCAACCAAATGCCAGAAACCCATTCTCCCTGTCTCACTCTTCCTATTTCTATTTTCAAGTTCAGGCCATCTCAGGGTTTTAAATAAGTGGAATTGCACTACCTGTGATTTCGAAAATCGACAGTAGTTTAATTAAATTTTGAATTTTGAAATTAAATTTTTTCATCTGTTTTCTGCTATTCTTTGCTGTGGTCTTCTCTTCATGTTTTGTCATTTGGACCTGAAAACAGACAGAAGGAAAGAGACTGAGGTAGAGAACTGCAGTGGTGGAAAGTAACTGCAAACATTTACTCAAGTATTGTACTTAAGTGCAATTTTGAGGTACTTTACTTGAGTCTTTCCATTTTCTTCTACTTTATACTTCGACTCCACTACATTTCAGAGGCAAATATTGTACTTTTTACTCCACTACGTTAATTTGACACATATAGTTACTAGTTACTTTTCATATAAAGATTTTACAAAACTACACATGATAACAAGATGGTGTAGTCCCTCATTCGTCCAGGAGTGTTCCATCGTAGAAAAGGTTTCAGTCGTAGTCATCTGGACACTGTTTTCAGAATCGTTGTTTTCAAACGTCTTGATTCTGAAAACAGTGTCCAGATGACTACGACTGAAACCTTTTCTACAATACACAGGATAACTTTATAAAATACAACATATTATTTGAGATTAAAACAGTGTTTTTTGGTTTGTGCAAAAAAGGAGTGTCTAGTTGGGGCCTCTTGTCACATTTCAGAATTCTATATGTTTTTAGCAGTCCCACCAAGGTTTGATTTAAATAACTGCTTGAGGCAGAGGTAAAAATGTCCAATATTTCACAAAAAAGGTAAAGACTGGAGAAAAGTCCAAAAAAGAATACAAATTTGTGTAGCAGAACTTAATTTTTTCTTCTTTTCTCTCCCATGAATCATCTCATGACTCCTCAGATTTATCTTATGACCTTTTAAAGGGGTCCGACCCCAAGGTTAGGAATCACTACAATAAACTACCTCATAATAAAATTAATAAAATTCCACCTTGACCAGCTACATCAGTAAAATGCTCTTTTTGCACTGATGCATCAGTATTAATAATCTAATAATGCCAATTATAATAATACATCTGTCACAGGTGCCCTTTTTTCTGCAGAAGTCCTTTTACTTTTGATACTTAGTACATTTTGCTCATAGTACTTTTGTACTTTTACTCAAGTAGGATTTTGAATGCAGAACTTGTAATGGAGTATTTTCAGATAGTTGTTTTGGTACTTTTAATTAAATAAATGATTTAAATACTTGTATGTGATTCATTCTCAGAATTAGACAAGGGGTAGGATTAGGCATCACAACTGCATTTATTTGGCAGAAAACCCAAAGTATATTATATAAGCACAATAGTCAATGTACTACCATGGGGCATGTCTATCAAGTACATTTACATACGGCAGTAACAGAAACACACACAGCAGCAGCTGTGGTCTGCCTCTGTTACCAGATTCGTTACACAATTGCAAACATATTACTGGCGATTTTCAAGTTGCATCTCATATCTACTGCAGCAAATATGATTGTATTAGTGAGCACTACATCACAGCCACCTACCAAAAAAGAAATGTAATCTGCTGTTGGGTGAACACAACGCGTGCATGCATATGGGAACTGGTTAATTTGAAATGTCCCAGTTGGAACATAACACTGGCGAGAGCAGAGGGGGCTTTCGTCTAACAACAAAGCCAGCTGAGCTAGCAATGCAGTATGTTCCACAAAAAGCAACATGAAAAAAACAACCTACTACTCTGATTATTTAATTGGCTTCAAATGAGGCATAAAGTTCACATAATTTCTCTTGACTGTCCCTCAATATTACAACATTAGTCCAACATCGAGTACAACAGACGCTAGCCACATTAGCCCTGCAACATGCTAACGTCAAGTTCTACAGGCTAACCTGCAAAATAAAGAGTAAAGCAAAATGAAAATCCTTGAGCTTCAGTTTTGAACAATGCAAATACCACCTAGAATTTTTTTTTTTTTAAATAGTAGAATTGTAATTGTAGTGTTAATATTAATAAATTAATAAGGAATTACAGCTATAGGAATAATAATGACAGTATTAGTAACTGAGCCAATAACAACAACTGTAGTAGCAGTTGTCAGCAGCTGGCACACAGGGGCAGCAAGTGGCCCACAACCACAGATCCAGTCTCTGCAGCTCCGGAGGCAGAAATACCTGCTGAAAGTGACAGAAGGAGAGAGGAGAGAAGAGAGAAAGCACAGAACTACAGGAGAGAGAAGATGTCGAGTTAGTAACATGCAGTAATGGGATAAAAATGCATACAGATGGAGAGGGAGAGAAGGAGAGAGGAAAGAGATGCATCATGGGAAGTCTCCCGGCAGTCTACGCCTATAGCAGCATAACTAAGGGATGGTTCAGGGCTCACCTGAGCCTGCCCTAACTATAAGTTTTATCAAAGAGGAAAGTCTTAAGCCTACTCTTAAATATGGAGATGGTGTCTGCCTCCCGAACCCAAACTGGGACCTGATTCCACAGGAGAGTAGTTTGATAACTGAAGGCTCTGGCTCCCATTCTACTTTTGGAGACTCTAAGAACCACAAGTAACCCCACATCCTGGGAGCACAGTGTTATAATCGGGTAATAAGGTATGGAGAGTCTTATGGGACTTATTCGGGCAGCCGGATAATAAGGAATTGCAGTAGTCCAGCCTAGAAGTAACAAATGCATGGACTACTTTTTCAAGATCATTTTGAGACAGGATGTGCCTGATTTTTGCAGTGTTACGTAGGTGAAAGAAGGCAGTCCTTGAAGTTTGTTTCATGTGGGAGACGGTGTAGTCCCTCATTCGTCCAGGAGTGTTCTATCGTAGAAAAGGTTTCAGTCGTAGTCATCTGGACACTGTTTTCAGAATCAAGACGTTTCGGCTCCCATCCGGAAGTCATTCTCAATTGTGAAACAATTGGACGGGAACTGGAAATTTAAGCTAGTCTGCTAGCTAGTCTCAGACTAGCTTAAATTTCCAGTTCCCGTCCAATTTTTTCACAATTGAGAATGACTTCCGGATGGGAGCCGAAACGTCTTGATTCTTTCATGTGGGAGTTAAAGGATAAATCCTGATCAAAGATAACTCCGAGGTTCCTTATGGTGCTGCTGGAGGCCAGGGCAATGCCATCTAGAGTAACTATATCTTTAGATAATGTGTCTCAGAGGTGTTTGGGTCCAAGTACAATAACTTCAGTTTTGTCTGAGTTTAACATCAGAAAGTTGAAGGTCATCCAGGTCTTTATGTCCTCAAGGCATGCTAGAAGTTTAGTTAACTGGTTAGTTTCATCTGGCTTGATCGATAGATATAATTGAGTATCATCTGCATAGCAATTAAAGTTTATGTAGGTTTCCTAATAATATTGCCTAGAGGAAGCATAAATAAGGTGAATAGAATCGGTCCAAGCACAGAACCTTGTGGAACTCCGTGACTAACTTTGGTGTGCACGGAGGGCTCACCATTACCATGTACAAACTGAGATCAATCTGATAGATAGGATTTAAACCAGCTTAGTGTGGCTCCTTTAATGCCAATTACATGTTCCAGTCTCTGTAATAGGATGTGATGGTCAATGGTGTCAAACGCAGCACTAAGATCTAACAAGACAAGTACAGAGAGAAGTCTAGTTACCTTCCACATCTTTGTGTTACTGGAGTCGGCATTAGCGAGGAAAATAGTAGTTACTGGATGTAACTCCAGCCGTCTACCTGCATGTTATTGCAGCCACAGTAAAACATTTATCACGGTAAAGACGGTATTGCAAAATCCATGTTGTGGCAGAACTTGACACCGGTAACAGTGACGAAACCAGTATACCACCCACCCCTATAGGAGCTAGTGTTGAATTATTGTGTATTAAATTAAATGGCTGGGACAGTATCATTTGGAAAAGAAAATATTTTTTGCATTTATTTTCATACTTATGCAACATTGTACTCATTTGATTCACATCAAGATGCTTGAAAAATAAACTAACTAGAGCACCCTATCAGCGATGTCCGTGGTTTGATTCCAGCGGGTAACCTTTGTTGCATGTTACACCCCTCTCTCTCCCCTTGTTTCCTGTCTGCCTCTTCACTGTCAAATAAAGGCAAAATGCCAAAAAAAAAAATCTTAAAAAAGTATATTTAAAAATGTGTGCTGATGTTTAAATAATTCTAAGCAAGGCTGTTTTAAGGCATAAGCGAGCTAGGCAGTTGCCAGGGCTGCCAAAGAGGAGGAAGCCCATTGTAATTAATTCCAGACGCCCTAGTTTCAACCTGTTCTCAGGTTCTCAAATGAGTAAAACTTCCGTTTTGTCGATGTCCCCAGAGTGTTGCATGACAGGGGAGAATACTGTTGTAACCATTTTTGCCCCCAAATAGTCTTTAATTTTTTATTTGTTTTCCAGCCCAGAAAAGTGTAAGTGACCCTAGATCATTATTGAAACCACAACTGTGCAATTGGGCTCTAAATATTTTGGGAACCCATTTTTCTTTGGGCCCTCTGCAGTTTCCTCAGTGGTTAGATTGAATAGGTTTAAACTGTGATTTGTCAGTCCATAGTATGTTCAGCTGCTATTCTATGATCCAATTCCAGTAGTGCTAACCCTGGACTAACCTACTATTTCTATTTTGTTGTGTTAAGAATAGCTTTGCTAAAGCAACACGCCTGTTAATTCCAGTTGTTTTGGCATTATTATGCACTTGACAATGAAACCGAAACCTGTTCCTATTTAAATCTGCACAGATTTTAATGCTAAGCTTCCAATTTATTTTACCGATGACTATCATTGTCTCTTTCTGCCCTTTCAGTTGTCAGTCTGGTTGAACCATTGTACAGCGTTTTGGTCTCCATATACAAAACATAACTTTTTTTCAATATAGAGTATTCCTCTCAGCCATCTGACTGACGAATCAAGCTTTTGTGCCGGGCGACTCCAAACGTCACACCATGTGTGTATTACAATGTCTGTGCAAGTATACTGTGCAATTATCCATCACGTATATCTATATAAATAACAGGTGTATATAGTGTTTATAGCTCTTATGTTCTATTCTTTATTTCTATTTTATTTTTATTTTCTGTGTATTTTTTGTGTATTTTGAGCTGCTGTAACAAGTGAATTTCCCCAGTGTGGGATCAATGAAATTTATCTTGGCTCCTATGATCCTGATCCTATGGCTGAAAAAATCAACATTCACAGGTCATCAAATATATAAGTGTATATAGTGTTGTATTAGAGCATTGGGATTTACAATGGTTAAAGGGGGGCACCCACTGGTGTAGGTGCGATCAATTAATTATGGCTATCATGATTATCAATGATAATCCTAAATAACATTAATGAAAAAGTCCTCGGGGACACCACTCTTCTTAAAGAAGAGAAATGACAGCCAATTAATTTATTGAGTCTCATACAATACACTAAACTATCAATTTGGAACTGGAAGATTAATAATTATATTAATAACTATAACCAGAATTACCATTGATAGCTAGTAGGTTGAAGGATTTGGAGTTCAACATAGCAGAGGTTGCCAAATTACTCACTCTTGTGCAACATTAAAGAAGCCAGCATAATTATACACAAACTTTTATTAAAGATAATAAACAAAGCAAAAACACAATGTGAAGTCTAACTCTAAATACACTAAAACTACAGAACAAAGGGTGTGTATGTGTATGTGTGTTTGTGCGCAGGTCTGGGTGCACGCCAAAAGGAATCTGTGCATTTTTCGTCGTTCTGCCGCCATATGTCTCGCGTGCACGAGCATGAACCCACGTGGTCAGAAACGAAGAAACGTGAAGCGGGAGCTTTAAAGTTTCTCTCCGCTGGGTGTGGTTGCTTGTGTTTTATTAGCCAATGCAAGCATACAAAGAACATGTCTTGGCATTTGCTCCCAAAAACGCAACACAGAAGAATAATAATAAGTAAGGTAATAATAATAATAATAATAATGATTAAATACACAAAGTAGGCTAATATTAAAATTAAATTACCACCATAGCTGATGCAATTAAAAGGTCATTTGTAATTTTCACCAGTGCTGTCTCTGTACTATGATGCACTCTAAACCCTGACTGAAAGTCACAAGGATCTACTTTCTCAAGGATCAAGAAAGGGAAGGTTAGATATAGGTCTATAGTTGGCGAAAACCCCTGGATCAAGAGTGGGCTTTTTAAGAAGTGGTTTAATTACAGCTATTTTAAAGGACTGTGGTACATAGCCTGTTAGTAAAGACAGATTGGTCATATCCAGTAAAGAACTGCTAACTAAGGGTAAAACTTCTTTAAGCAGCCTAGTTGGAGTGGGGTTGGAACAGCTGGTTTAACAATTTTTTAGTTTAAAAAAAAATTGAAATTAGATTAAAACAGACAGCATTGTCATGGCATATACTGTATATATGTGTGTGTATAGGTGTGTGAGTATCTACTGTAAGCCCGTAACTCTATACTTAAACCTGCATGTGTGTGTGCAGGCACATGTATGAACATTTGTGACAGTTTCTGTGTGTGAATGAGTCCTGCATGGGTCCAGTTTAGTAAAACTATTACAGCCCTGCACCTGCAAACCTCAGTGCCAGAACTGACCAGTTACCTGCAATTATCTTTAAATCACACAACCCAATCAGATAACGTTGACTTGCCACTTGACCCATATTCACTGTGGGCCCTCCCTCAGACAAAATCGAGACATGTGTCGTCCCATCCCATCCCAAATTTACAAATTGTTAGATTTTTGTGTATCTGAGCCTTAGTAATGTCAACAAAAATATTTATAGTGCAACACGGAAAAGTTAATATTAAAGGAATATGTCACAACTATTATTATTCTTTGTCTTACAGTACTACTATTTGGGGAATAATCATGCTCTAATCTTTGGAACTACAGGACCCATAATGGGGGATGTAATCAAGAAGTGTAATGAAGCCTTGGACTCAGTCTGTGTTACTGTGTGGGATACAATTTAAGCCACATTTTTTGAGCCTATATTTGTTTACATTTTGGTAATTGGCACCATTAAAAGTATGCTGAATTAGCTGTTAGCAGTTACTGTTTACAGTGTACCCTTGGATGTA
Organism: Siniperca scherzeri; assembly: GCA_027580175.1. Classification (NCBI taxonomy): domain Eukaryota; kingdom Metazoa; phylum Chordata; class Actinopteri; order Centrarchiformes; family Sinipercidae; genus Siniperca; species Siniperca scherzeri. Next base: position 35,017,981 of record CM050842.1, on the reverse strand, counting down.
CAGACAACTATTATTGGATTACTTTGCTAATGAAGAAAACTTAAAAACATGATACAGCTGCAAAACAAAAATGGCAACAAGCTTGGATGAGGGCAACGCAGCTGTACAGGTTGTTGTAAGTCAACATACAGAAATAACAACTTTGAGATTATTTAAATTATATATCTTTTCAGGCGTGAAACATGTTAAGTCAACTGCTCTTTACAACCACTACTGCAGCTCCCATGTTGACTGAAATGGACATGGAGATGGAAATCACTTATTACTGATTGGTATTGGAATTTCAGATAATTTCAGCCTGAAATCGTGTTCATGTTATCCAATTTCTGACAATTAAGCTACTCGTTGAGCCTTACTCCAGAGGAAAGGCTATGGCATCATTAAAAGCAAAGAGTTTTTCACTTTCTGCAAATTTTTCAACCATCTGCCCACTGGAGTTTGATCTTTTTGACATATAAGAAGACATTTTGGCCTGATGGTGGTGCTATAGGAAAGGTCAGATCAATGATCATCAAAAATATCATGTTTCATCCACTGGGGACCATGCTTATCCGCACAAATTTCCTAAAAATCCAGCCATTAGCTTTCTCATTATGTGAGCGATGAGACGGAAGAACTAGTTCCAGACTCCATGATCACTTCATGATCTGTTTACTGTTTTAAGACATTTAAAGTCTGAAGTTGTTTCGTGCTGTAAACATTTCATGCAGCAATGAGTGACATCAGTAGTTGTTGTTGTTTGAGATAGCATGCTGCGGTTACACATTGGCAGTCCTGATGTAAACTGTGTGTGTGTGTGTGTGTGTGTGTGTGTGTGTGTGTGTCTTTGTGTGTCAGGGCTGATCAAACACTTGACTTTTAAACAAGCACACAGCCATGATGAATTTTTAACTCAAACACACACACACAGGAAGAGAAGGAAAACACAAACTATTGACTCTTGCTAAGACCACCAAGCTTGTGGTTTGTTTGGCAAAGAAAAGCCATTGTTACTGGTTACATGCTTTTGCAACACATGCATACACACGCTCCTCATAACACATATATAAGTATATCCATGAGCATAAAACCTGACATCTTATGGTACAGTCTCTGTATCTGAGGGCTATGGCTTTTTATGTTTGTTTTTCTGTCACTGAACAGCAAGATCTGTTTCTATGCTGTTATTTTTTGGCATAAAAATTGACAAATTTAAAGAAACTGATCAGAACAAATTATCAGCAGGATCAAGGCAAGGCTGCCCTTCAAGATACATCTAGATGTAACTTTATCTGTCAGACCACAAAGATTTTAAAGCGTTTTAAAACACAAAAAGTTGTAAACTGGTCACCTGATGAATGTAAGTCCAATATTCTCTCTCCTTTTAGCTCTGTTTTAGTCTCCACCAGTTCCTGAGGGAAATATCTGGCTCTTTAGCTGCTAAATGCAGCTGGAAAACCAAAAGAATGATCCAAAATAGACTAAAAAGCTTTGTGGAGCCAAGAGGAACTGCATAGTTGGTGATAATTCTCAGTGGGTTTGTTACTTTAAATGACCCCTTTGACATTGCTTAAAGTCGTTTGATTGATTGTTGATTTGAAAATATGAATTAGTGCAGCTTTAACAAAAGGATTAGTAGTAGTAATTTTCACAGCCTTCATTATGTGGGCCACAGTTACAAACATCTTGATTTGACAAGGAGTTATATTGCTCCCTGTTGAGCAATTCAGGTTAATCTTGCAAAAATGCATATGGTTGTGATAAGTGCCATCCTCAAGTTTTGTCAAAATTATCCATCTTTCACACAGAATAGAAGACCAATTAATATCGTCAAAAAATAGAAGTAGAAACAATATACAAAACAATAAAGTTAATATGGGTACAATAATACATGCAAATAAACAATTTATCAATTATGAGGTTATGAGTTTGTGGCATTCTTTTTTTTAAACTTCTCTTTATTGGAATTTTGCAGTTTATAAATCACATAATCAAAATATGGAATAATTCCATTATAATCCCCATCTCTCCCCTGCTCCCCAACATATCTCAAACCCCATCAACATCCTCCCAAGATGACCACAACGGTGACATCAAGCACAAGTAAATACCTGTACATAACAGACATTCAACAACCTTGTTTAAATGGACACACATTATTGAATAAATAAATTAAATAAAAACATAAAAAAATAAATCTTTATCTTTATAAAATAACTCTTAGCTAGACTGCTACAGTGCTCCTCAAAACCAAGTAGGAGTTAGGTTATGAACTCTCCAAGTCTGTTATTTGGGTTAGGTTGTCATAGTAGGTAAGAAAAGGCCTCCAGACTCTTTCAAATTTATTTGCATTCCCCTTCAAAGTAAATTCGATTTTTTCAAGCTTCAAGTAACACATAATCTCTCTAAGCCATTTTGTATGGGATGTTGGCACCAATCTCTTCCAATTTAGGAGGATAAGACGTCAACCTAACAGAGTAGTAAAGGAAACAACATTACACATTTCAATTGGCCACACTGCGTCCTCGGGCCTCAATCCAAACAAGGCAATAGTAGGAAGGGGTTCAATTGTCAAATATTACATGTCGCTAAGGGATTCAAAGACTTTCCTCCAGAAAGTCCGAAGGCTTGAACATGTCCAAAACATGTGCAACCAGGTTGCAGTGGTGGATTTGCACAAATCACAGGTGGGATCAGTGTTTGGGTATATCCAAAATGTTTGCGAAACTGTACCCAGATTTTTAATGTATGGGAAACTACAGGGTTTTCAAAAGAGCCAGCTTTAAAACGCAGAGGGGCAGATATCAAGGAAGTTTCAATTGAACAGATTCCAATTTTACCCAAACTGGAGCTTCTGCACCACCCCTGACCCACATTATAATGTTTTTGATATTGCAAGCACAACAGCAGTGAAAAAAGTGAGGCATGGCCATACCTCCTAACTTTTTCAGCCTTTGTAGAGATGATTTACGAATACATGGGGTCTTGCCTCCCCATATAAAGGCAGTGAGGGTTTGGTCAGTGATAAAAAAATGTTTTTTAGGAATAAATAATAATTGGAATACTTTGCAACAAATAAAGAAATCTAGGAAGAACATTCATCTTAATCAGGTTGATCTGGCCAGTTAATGATAGAGGTAGTGAACGCCAATGGTGTATGTCCTGTTTGCACTGATTGATGAGAGGTGTGAAATTTAGTTTAAATAGCATGTGAAAAGAGCGAGGTACCACCACCCCAAGATATTTAAAATGGGATGACACTCTCTTGAATGGGAATACTGCAGGCGGGATAATGAGGGCCGCATAGTTTACAGGGTAAAGTTAACTTTTTTATAAGTTCAATTGTAGCCTGAAAACCTTCCAAATTGTTCCAAAATAGACAGGGCATGAGGTAGCGAAGACATTGGGTTGGCAAAATACAAAAGGAGGTCATCAGCATAGAGAGATTAATTTATGTGTGCTACCTCCTCGGGTTATCCTTTCTAAGGCCTGGCACTGACATAGAGAGGCTGCAAGGGGCTCGATGGTGAGTGCAAAGAGCAGGGGACTCATTGGGCACCCTTGTCTAGTGCCTCTATATAATGGGAAATATCTTGAATGTGAGTCATTTGTATGGACAGAAGCTAAGAGGGATGCGTGCAGTAGTTTAACCCATGATATATAGTCATCACCAACACCAAAACTTCTCATAGTCGTAAATAAATGTTCCCACTCCAGTGATCAAAAGCTTTTTCTGCATCTAAGGATATCACAAGCTAAGGAACATTCGACCGAGTGTGAGTGTAGATAATATCAAAAAGCCTACAAATATTAAAGTAGGAATGCCTGCCTCTAATAAAGCCGGTTTGGTCAGGCAGTACCTGATCAGGGAGAACATTGTCGAGCTGCCTAGCAAGGGACTTGCTTAATAATCCACATTCAGAAGAGAGATTGGCCTGTATGATTCACACAGCAAAGGGTCCTTGCCCTTTTTATGCAGGAGACAAATAGAGGCCTGATTCAGGGTTTCCGGGAGATGTCTGGTTGAAAGTGATTCAGTAAACATAGACAGTAACAATGGAGATAGCTCCATGCAAATTTCTTAAAAAATTCCACTGGGAACTTGTCTGGTCCTGGGTATTTACCAGATTGCATATTTTTAATGGCTTCTGAGACCTCCTCCACCATTAGGGGGCGATCAAGGTCACCTTTCTGAGAGTCATCAATGGTTGGTAAAATTACGGAGCCTGAGGCAGTTTTAATTTGAGATATCTGAAGCAAAGCTGCTGTTTGATGGGCTTTGTTGAACAAGCAGCCTGCCTGCTTTATCACCGAATTCGTAAAATTTATGCTGAGATTTTAATAACAATTGTTCTGCTTTTGAGGTAGACGCTAAGTCAAATTCTGTCTGCAAATTCCCTTTTGGTATAATTCTGGGGAAGGAGTCAAGGCATATTGACTGTCAGCTGTGAGCCCTTTTAGTTTGGCCTTACTTGCCTTTTTAGTATTTGACACATAGCCAATAATTTGTTCACGCAAGTATGCTTTTGACACCTCCCATCTGGTGCTATGGGATACTTCTGGAGATGCATTGGACTCTATAAAAAGTGTTATTTGGGTATGGATGAATTTCACAAGAGTACTGTCAGAAAGAAAGAGAGGGTTCAGGTGTTGGGGAAGTTAAATTCAAAGGACAGAGGGCTGTGGTCAGAAATCACTATGCTATGATAGGTGGGTGGACTAGAAGAAGGTATATGTTTTGCATCTAAAATAAAGTAGTCAATTCTAGAAAAAGTATGATGAACAGGTGAAAAGAAAGAAATGTAAATGCCATTGCCCTACCATTCCATATTGTTCAATGAAATTATTAATAGCTGTGACCATTTTGACCAAGTCATCCCCAGTCACTAGGTGATGATTATTAATATTGGGGATAAGAGAAAAAAAGGAATTAATAAAAGCACGGTCATCCCAATTGGGAGCATATACACTGGCAAGGACAATCCGCTTATTGAAAAGCTGACCGAGACAATAACAAATCTACCATTTGGGTCTGCAATTATTTTGTCACTTTCAAAGCTTTTTCTGTTTAAAAATGGCTGCGCCCCTGGCCTTAGAATCAAACTTGGAATGGAAAACTTTACCTACCCAGCTGAATTCTTAAAATGTCTGCCCTACCTAAGTGTGTCTCTTGGAGGAAGGCTAATTCAACCCCCAGTTGATCTAGATGTGCCAGCACTTTGTTCCTCTTCACAGGGTGATTTAAAGATTTCACATTCCAAGAAATAAAATTGACTTTTCGATCGCTATTCCTAACTATACTCATGGTTTCCTAAGTTACACTGATATTAACTGTACAAAAAGAAACAAAAACAAGCACCAAAAGAGGAACCTTTAGATCAAGAGGATGTCCCTAACCCCTGCACTTACCCAAAGTAAAATGCGTGAAAACATGACAGCAAAAGAGTTGCAACGTAGATTTATGACATTTGCTACTCGCTTAACAGAAAACACTTTTATGCTAAATGTGGTTAGTTTGTGCTTTGTTCTTTCCTGTGTTCGTATACTTTAAGTTTGGGCACTTTTATGACGCTGTATCCTGACATACACCATCATGTAAACTATAACAAAGGATAAGTAAATCAAATAACAAAATAACAACAAAAAGCTAACATTCTGATCCTATGCCTTACTTAAAGTATAAAGGAAGTATAAATTAAAAGGCAGGTAACAAACCCTACACAGCTTTAAATTCACCAGCTATCACCAGATTAGTGGCACATACCATTGTCCTCAGACATGTCCCGCCGTGTTCCTTTTCACGGAAGTTTTGCTACTTTTATGACGCAATATCCTGACATACCATCAGGTAAACAATAACAAGCCATAAGTAAATCAAACAACAGAACAACAACAAAAAAGGAAGTATAAAATAAATAAAAGGCAGGTAACAAACCCTACACAGCCATAAATCCACCTGCTATCCCTGAATTAGTATCACATACATCAGTCATTTCCTGGTGTGTTCTTATTCAACTCTGGTAAAATCTTGGTCTTAACAAAAGCAGACGCCTCTGTCGGGGTTCCAAATAAGTGTCTTTTCTCGTTGAAAACGAGCCACAGTTTAGCTGGGTGTAGAAGGGAGTATTCCACTCTTGCCTCCCGAAGTTGTTTATTCACTGGGAGGAATGTAGCTCTCTTGTGTATCAAATCAGCACTGAGATCGGGGTTGAAACTGATCCTTGTCCCTCAATAAGTCAGCTGTCCTCTCTCACATGACAGCCGCAGGATCTGCTCCTTAGCCTAGTAATAATGCATACAGACCACCATAGCCCACGGAGGACCAGTCGGCGGACAAATAAAGCTATCTTCCAAGAAAACTTCTGTTAGGAGCTTTTCCAAGAAGGCAGAGGGGTGGTTTCCTTCGATTTTCTCCTCTAGTCCAGTCACCCTAATGTTGTTCCTCATCGAGAAATTTTCTAGAACATCCATCTTGGTGCGTAGTTTGCCATTTTCTGCCTGCAGTCCCTCAGGGAGGTTTCAATGTTTGCAATTATTTATTTTTTTTAAGTCAGTAACTTGGAGGGCCGATACTGAAGAACTCTGCTAGTATTTCATCCTTCACTGCCGCCTGTCTGTTTTGTAACCTCTCTCAACTCCTTCAATACCTGTGTCAGCTCTATGCTAGCAATGCCTGTCATTAGCCCACTACCACACGATTCAGATGGTGCGGTCACCCCCAGTTTGTGGCATTCTGTATATTTCAACAGCTTGACTTTAAAACCTGTTCTCATGTAACAGCCTGGCATATTGCTTATTATCCATTTTCCTTCTTTAATTGCAGGTTTACATTGCTGTCTCTATGTTAAACACATTCCAACATGTTATGGTCCACAAACCTCTATCTAAACAGTCCCTATTACTCCAATACTATTAGAAATATAGCCATAAGCGGCAATTCCAGGGTTCAGGCCAACGCAGATCATTAGAAGTTTAAGCTTTCGATCTGGACCTGGTCAAATGTGGCCTAGACGTGACAGCAGTGAAATCTCCCTTTTTTGAATTTTCATTCATAAATAGAATGAAGAAAACAAACAATTTCTGATTCATAGTCTGATTTGTGTTATGCCACGCACATTTTTTGCCCTTGTAGCGCTCCCTAACGGTCAATTTGAAGCAAACTTTCAGGGCATGTTTCAGGTTCCTATGTAGACATATCCTGAAAGTTTTGTGATGATTGGACAAACAATGCCTGATTTATAGTCTGTTTTCTGTTATGCCACACCCAGTTTTTGCATTTGTAATGCCCCCTAGTGGTCAATTTGAATGAAACGTTCAGGGAATGTTTCAGGTACTTATCTGGACAGATCCTGTAAGTTTTGTGATGATTGGCCCCTACGGTTGTTGGCTTTGGTCTATTTATGTGCTGAGCCACACCCCTTTTGAAGTTCATTGGTCAATATCTTGAAAACTAAATAAGATATCAACAAGCTTTATACAACGTTTGATAAGCTTTGTCCAATGATGATCCACTGAAATTTGGTAGCAATCGGACCTACAGTATAGGAGGAGAGGTCAGAAATGCGTTTTCCAAAAAATTCAAAATGGCGGAATATAGAGTTAGGCGGACTTTTATGGTCCAAGAGGCTTTTTTGTAGAGCACAAGTTTCAAATTTCAAGTCATTCAGACTTACGGTGTGAGGGGCGTGGCCTGTTCAAAATTTGCATTTTTCGGCCTTAATTACAGCGCCACCATGTGGCCAATTGGGCTCATATTTCTGTGGAAGCACATGCACATCATTTCCAGTTATTGGGCCAAGTTTAGTGTTTCTAGCTCATCCCAGCTCACGGCAATTTGAGCTGCAGCATAAGACAAATAATAATGATGATAATAAACCAGCACAAACATAATAGGGTTTCAGCTCCTGTGGGGCTTGAACCCCTAAATATAAGAGCATTTTCCTACTTTACCTCTGCTCTTGATTAAGGCTGGAGTACCGACTGGGCAACGTGTCAAATTTACTTTGAAACAGATCAAAATGAGAGGTGTAGCTTCAAGGAAAATAACAGCATATCATGTTATATCTTAGATATTATATTCTAGTTTGTTGTTTTTTACAGTATTTGATCATATCATTATCAGTCAGTATCTGACCATGGCATCATATGCACAGTACGTCCTATCATCTGTCCCATAAGTATTTCACGAGTTACAAGCTAGTGTATTATATAATAGGACAGAATATGTCAAATAAATAGTGTTTTATCTCAATTCAATTAAATTTTATTTATATAGCGCCAATTCATAACAGAAGTTATCTCATTGTACTTTTCCTATAGAGCAGGTTTGGTCTCGACGACCGAACTCTTTTTAAATAAGAACAATACAAATTGATCATTACTGTCTCAAAGGAACTTAAGTTACAGTAAAAACACTGGTGAACAAAACCATAGATGGCTGTGAGTTGCATATAAAAACATTAAATATATTATATTACAGTGTCCTGTGGTTTATATAATGTATTAAGAAGCATGTTGAATTTCCTTTCTTTGATGTGCTGTGTTAAAGTATCTCACAGGTCTTTTTGACGTCTGCTGTGTCTGAGTGTTTTGCCATCTGTGTTCAGAGTTCTCTAGTTTTTTCCCCTGGCTCTGCTTCCTCTTCAGAAATCCTGCTAGTTGGCTGTTTGTGTTATTTGTCAATTTTGCTGCAAAAATTAATAATTTTTCATATTTTTTAAACATTGTTCTGCATTTGATGCCAGTGTAGGTTAGGTTCTCAATCAGGAAACAATTTCTAGATGTGTGACAATGTCAGCTTTTTTTTCTTCATTGCACAAAAATCTCTGTTATAATAAGTAATTTGATCTAAAATCCTAAAAATCCTAAAAGTCCTAAAATCTCATTTTCTGCAAAGTGAAGAAACCTCTCTTTGAGAAATGTTTCTTCTTGTTTTGTGATACTGTCACTTATTATTCCTGAATGTCAGAAACAAGATGAAGTGTATAATGACTAAATGCAAAGAGATAAATAAGGTTTCTGAAGGACTCATTAGCTGTTGAGCCCATTTAGACTTTAACATGTATCTGCATATTTAAGACAATCTGATCTGATTTTAGACAGCCAGACAGTTCAGTTTGGATTTGTGAGCAGCAACAAATCTTTCGAGACAAAACTCGAGACGACTTGTTCGCCACCGACACATCACTGGTTTCAAGCTTTGGGGAGTCTCAAAATCTCAAATATTACCTGAGCGGTTTGTCATGTGTGCTGCTGTCTGACAGCTCTTCGACTTTTCATCTGGCACTTTTCACATTTGTATCAAGCCTGTTGCTGTCTGCTGTTTTTTCCAGCTTGCCATTTGCAACTTGTCATTCTTGTAGGTCTAATATGTTCAATGTTTAAGGGTGCTTTTCTACCTAACCTGTTTTGTTCGATTTAATCAAACTCAGATGAGTTTACACGTTTTGTTCGGGTTGTTTAAGCTGGTGAGACAGCTAGCAATCAAACTCTGGTGCAGACAGATCTTGGTTCGGTTTCAAGCGATATCTGATGTGGTTTGTTTGTGGTGTGAAAGCAAAGCAGTCCATCGACAGGATTTTATGATAATAGATATTTGATTTTAGCATCAATTCAAAAGATAAACTACTATTAAATCCATCTGCTCATTGTGAACTGTTAAGAGAGAGATCTCCTGCTTTAATAGGCAACATATTTATTTGTTCAAGATCATTTAGTAATCATGGTTAAACATATAAGCATCAGACATGAGTGCAAGGATTTTCTATTACAGTGCAAGATACTTTATTTTCATCCTGTTTATCCCTCTTCATTTTTCTTGATATACGAGGTCCACTTGCAGTCTTGACTAGTGCTAATTATCAATTGTTTTTTAGTGAGCTCTTTATGACAAAGGTTCAGTTAGGTGCAGGAAAGCTTGCTGTCAGTCACCTGAATTTGATTTCCCTATGTGAGTCCATGTAGTGCTGATGATGCAGGATGATACCACCAAAACTGTCCAATGAATGAGCTACCTGTTAGTCCATATGACTCCATGATTACATCTCTTCGATCTCCTTGTTCGGTTGTAAAATGGCCCGATAAATACGATAAATAATTTTTGTGGCCAAATTTTAAACCTTTGTTATAATACAGTTAAGGTGTGTGGAATACTTTGTGGGTGTGTGGCAAGAACGATGTAAGCACAATACTGAAGAGATTTTTCCTGCAATTTTCCTGAGATTTGTTACAATTCATTGTCAGGCAAAATAATAGATTGTTGGAAGCTAATAACATCATAGATTTATCCCATAGATTTATTGTGATCTCTACCTGACAGACACCCCTCCTCATGTCATCCATGACATTAATATGGATTAAAAGGGGATGTGCCACCTTACCCAATGTCCACCTGGCCCTCCACCCAACCACCCATAGGCACCTGCTACCTCTATGATGGACTCCATCTACACAGAGAGAGGGTGGACAAATTATATTTTGATGATTTGGCAACATTGTTTTGAAACTTTCATGCCAATAAAGCCCTTTGAATTGAATTGAAAAAGAAATAGGCAGCACTTATCTCAATATTCAGAAACAAATAACTTACTACTCTATGGCAGCAGTAGATGTTTCCTTTACTAATCATATTACCATCTATTCTTTCACTCGTCTCTTCTGCAAATAATCACAAAACAGTGTGCCATGTTCTTGTATCAACACACTATTAACATCTTTCCATAGGTTCAGCTAAGAGTACTCAGCATACTTTTTATTAGCCATGCTAGCAGCAGTCTGATGGTGGTTGGTTGTTCGTTTAGTCGGCTCACCATTTTGGTCCAGACTGAAATATCTCAACAACTATTGGATAGATTGCCATGAAATTTGATACAGATATTCATGGTTCCCAGGTGATAAATCCTGGTAATGTTGGTGATCCCCTGACTTTCCCTCTATGCCACCAGCAGGTCAGAGTTTTCACGTATCCTGTGAAATACCTCAATGAGATGGATTGGCACAAAATTTGTTTCAGACATTTATGGTTCGCACAGAATGAATCCCTAATGACTTTTCCTCCTCTGGCTCAATCATCAGCTGCTTAGCTACCAGTTGACTAGTAGCATCATATTCATACATGTATTAACGGCCGTCTGATGACATGTATTCCTAAGGCAAAAGCAATGTAATACTTATTTAATTTGGCATCTTTTAGCCCACTGACCCCACAAATTCTCTTTACTTAATATTCTAATATTATAAAGGGACAACAAGAAGGAACACCTGCACACTGATTAATCTGTCAAAGAATTGTAATAAATTTGCCTTTTGAGCCAGTATGCAAGTGTTACTTTTTGTTGATTTTGGTGTCTAATACTCTTCGACGTAGAAGTGATATGCATGTAATTAGGCTCTCATTTGTCTAAGCATTGAATGATTCCTCACCTTCCAGGCAGCCAGTGGTTTCACTTTATTTTAGCTGCCAATTCAGAGTGATACCTGTCTCTATGAATGCTCATGCAAGTTTCAAGTCTCTGCAAACTAATTTTCAAAGCACTCTGAAATGGAGATGTAGTCCTTGGGACTGGATTCTTTTATATTTGCTACATGCATTGGCATATGAATATCTAGCAAACATAAATATGATAAGCAATATAACAGTTTATGTTTAGAAGTACAGTGATATTGCTACATGAACTTGTAGACATTCCTCATGGCATGGTTACAGATGCGTTCACCTTTGATTAAAAATGAATTCATTCAATTTATTTCAACTTCAGAAGTTTCAGAAGCTGGTTAGTGATACATGTGTGATGATGAGCGTGTTAGAACCATGGACAGTGTCGAGACAGAGAGATGGGCTATAACCACCTCTTACTGATGACCATACATGATAGTAACACATAGGCGCACAAAACAAAACTATATGAAAGCAGCACACAGCCATAATACATAAAAACACTGTAAAGTTATTAAACTCTACCAGATCTGTCTGAATAGAAATATATTATACAGGGCTTGAAATTAAAAAGTAATAGAGCTATTGTGGTCTGGATTTTTTAAAATATTTTTATGATATTTAATTTAGATTTGTCATTATTTTTTTAAGGATTGAGTAGCTCTACTTATTGGTTGAGTTTCCCAGGCTCGTTGCGGTTTTTCGAACAGTCGTTGAACGATATGGCGCATCTCTTGGTGCTTTCATGACACAGAATAGAAGTCATAATCAATAATGAGAGGCTTCTGTCTCTTCCACTCGGTCTCTCAGCTGTCTCTCTCATTTACTTGCTTACTCTTTCTCTAACCAGAATAACCTATGTTAGCAATTGCATACAGATAACCATCAGCAAGACAAGAAATGTATATAAAGCTTCAGCATAACAATGTCATGACCATTTTGGGGAGGCTTAGCCCCCTGGTCTCTTAATAACAGTGTCTATGCTTGACCCTATTCCACCTCACAATGGATAAGAGGTTGTTGTTCTGCTGTTTTTAGTTTGACTGTCGTTGATTGACAACAATACTTTAACAGCAAACACATGTTGCATATGTCTTTGTTTAGCGACTCCTGCTTTTATTTGCAGTATCAATCTATACACTTACTGTAGGGCTGGACATGTGTTGCTGTGACTGCTGCTTCTGTATCTGTGAGAGTGTTGGAGAGGATGAGGAGCACACAATGTATTGTTTCATGTTCTTGACTTAACAATGAACTTCTTGTCTATTGATATTAATTACAGTGGTGGTACTTAATGTCTGAGTTTTTGCCAGTTATACTGACCTACTAAGATCTACTGATCTTGAGTTTATACTGGTCTATATTAGTCTAATTAGATTTTTTAAAAACCTTTTTAGTCTATAATAATTTATTACGCTTTTTTAGAAAATGAATATATATCATCACAAAGCTTTTGGTATGGTTTCAACAATTGACCGATGCTGCTGTTTTTGGATGAGGACAGTCTCTTTTTTTTTAGCACAAGTAGGATCCCGGTTCACTTTATGCTTTTCATTGATATCCATGCTTTTGAAAATTGCAGCAATTTAGCACATGCACAGTTTGAAATTAGTAGTTAAGGGACAGTATGTGTGTGCATAGTTGTGTGTGAAAACACCAGTCCAAACACACAAGCAGAAACACACAGAATCAGGGGAAACTGAAACAGGACACATACAGAAAGACACAGTCATGAAGAGACGGAGGAAACTTAGACAGGACATGTACATGTAGAAAAAATCTGTGCAGACAGAAGCACATAAACAAAACATGCGTATGTATATTGAAACACACAAATAAACACATTGTTTCTAGTAAGAAATGGAGTGTTGTGTGTTATCTCTGCAGTGGCCGTAAACAGACTTACAGAGGCAGTAAAATACAATGGACTGCTTCACTCTGTCTGTTTGACAGGCTTCTAATACAAAGGCCAGTCAGTGTGTGTGTGTGAGTGTGTGTGCATGCGTGTGTTCTGGATTGCTATTTGGCTGTGCATGCCAACCGACCGGTGGTGCTAACTTACGATGCCTTCGCTCCTCTCTCCTCTGACTTGCACCAGCTGCTCTGCCCTGAGCCAAAAGAGAGCTGAATTGGAGGGTAGGATCTCTCTTGCTTCAATAGATACGAGAGGACGAGAAACTCTTGGACTCCTTCGTCACAATTGCAACTGCGCTGGAAACTACCATCTCATGGTCCGGTGCCACTTGGCACTAGAGAAGATTTCATCGTTCGTTCTGCAGCTCCACCCGTGGAAAACGACTCATGGGCAAAGAGAGTCCCTGGCCTCCACACCCATTGCCATCCAGCAGTGGTCCTCCATCTCAAACGGAAGGCAGAATGGGCGATGTTCTGCCCATCTCACTACACAAGACCACCTGGGGCTGAAGAACTGGTACCATGTGCTGGAAAATCTCGGCGGTAATCAACCATCCAAACCTGCGCCACCACCGGTTACTTGAATGGCCACCCAGCCTGGCCCTGGTAGGCCACAGCCATACAGCCAGGCAGCACAACAGTCTCCTGCCAAACCCGTGGGGCGCGCAACACGGAAGGGGCCCAGACGTTGACTTCGCTCCCAGGAGGCTCATCGACCACTGGCTTCTCAGCTCAGACCTCCATCCGTGCTCATTGCAGGCTTATGGTTCAACACATCACCGTGCCTGTGGCTAAAACCTTCGGCTACCCAGGTGCCTGAGTCCAAGATATAGACTCTGAAGTCCTGGTGGATCAAAACCCATCCGTGTCCACCGTTGTCATCCATGTGGGAATTAACGACCTCAGGAATAAACAATCAGAGACACTTAAAGAGGACATCACGAACCTTACTGACAACCTTCTACAATCAGACTGCTGGCTCATCATATCTGGCTGGCTGCCCTGTCCCTGCTTTGGAGATGTCAAATTCAGCCGTGTCCGTCAACTTCACACATGGCTCAAGGGATACTGCTGCTTGCACAGCATACCATTTGTAGACAACTTTGTTGCCCATACCTCTTCAGACACGATGAAGTACATCCAAATTTTCACAGATCACGTCTCCTCGCCATGAACATGGAACTTGCATTAAAGTCCTCTAACGCACTGCGCAACTCATGTTTGGTGAGTCCAATCCATTCTACTAAGGTTAATGACTGTGACTCTGCTATGCAAATAAAATATACTGTGGTTTACTTAAATGGTTTATAATACTGTTATTATAAACCATAGACCCAGATCCCGTAATTTCCCTGTAACATGGAATCTAAACAATTTATTACCAGTTTGGACTTCAACTATCAGTCTCCCACAAAGCCATGCACCTCGAATGATTAAAATGGCTTCATAAAATGTCAGGTCGCTAACGAATAAGTTATTTTCAGTTAATGACCTTATAAGTACCCATAACCTAGATTCCACCCTTCTGCCCAAGACCTGGCTGTATAGTAATGGTGCATTGAGTCTGCAACTCCTAACTTCAAGTTCATCCAAACCACTAGATTTGATAAGAGAGGCAGTTGAATGGCTGCTATCTTCTCTGATATCTATAGCTGCAAGGAAATCCCCCTCGGGGAGTCCACATATTTTGAATACCTTGCTGTATCTATAAATTGTAATGCTCCAATTTTAATAATTACTGTCTATTGGCCACCAAAATCTAAATGTCTTTCTCAAGGAATTCTCTGAGCTACTGTTCAAAGTCTCCACTGACTACAATTGTTTAATTATCTTATCTTAATATTCATTTTGACAACCAAACAGACTTAGAAACTAGCCTATTGGAGCCATTTGACCTCATTCAGCTTGTTTCTGGACCCACCCACAGTAAGGGGCATACTCTAGGCTTAGTTATATCAAAAGGACTTAATATTAGGTGTAAATGAGTCATCGTTGTTCATGGCATCACCAACTGAGGATCTTGTGAACAACTTCAACTAAAAAATACGAAATATCATTGATAACATTGTACCTGTTGAAACTAAAAACATAGAAAAACAAAAAGACCCCTGAAGAAATGGAGTAGATGTTAGGCAGCTTAAGAGAGAATGTTGCCAGGCAGAACAAAAGTATAGAAAGACAAAAGTTTAAGTTCAACATTAAATCTACAAGGATAGACTAAATGACTACAACAAAGAAATTAAACAGGCCAGACAGTCTTTCATCTCTAAAATCATTAATAAAAATATCAACAATAGTAAAGTGCTCTTCTCTACTGTTGATCAACTTATTAATCCACCAACTACAACCCCATCAGATATGCTGTCCACTGAAAAATGTAAGAAATTTGCTACATTTTTCAATAATCAATTCAATGCCATCAGACAGAACATTAGTGCCTCAAGATCTAGTAATGAACCTACCCTCCACTTCTCCAGGAATATTACTGGTGCCATGTCTCACTTTGACCCTCTAAACCTAAAAAAACTAGACAATATTGTTGGGCAGCTCAGGTCCTCCACCTGCTGCTTGGACCCTCTCCCTACCACGTTTTTTTCAAAATGTTATTAAACCACTCCTGAAGAAGAGCAACCGATTAAAACAGGCACTGTACTCTGACCTGTTTAACTATGTTCTTGTCAGTTGTAGTTACAACAGTTTCAGTTCTATTCTACGTGTGTGTGTGTGTGTTTGTTTTAAATGTGTTTTAAAGGGGCAATATGTAAAATTTGGCCAGAATTTTAGTTTGAAACATTTAAAAAACTGACTAACCTTATCAATAGAATGTGAAGAAGTAACAGTTCTGATGTTATGTCAATGACTCTCGCTCCTCTCCCGCTTGACGCCTCTCCTGTCCGCACTTGAAGCCGCCATGTCTTCGCCATCCCCAGAGTCAGAGTCCTGGTTGGAGCCGCTGTAAATCACCGTACTGTACTGTCATCAAACTGGCCTCCATCGGTCCCTGAGCCTGTGTTCAGTTCCGGTCTGGCCGTGTTCTCTGGGAGGCTGCTGATCCCGCTTCTGTTGCCCGCTCGCCCGGCTTCGTTTCTGGTGGTCAGTCAGCTAATAGCACAGCTAAATTAGCTGCACGGCTAACTGAGCTAACTATCTAACGGCAGCTAGCAGCAGTTATGACCTGATATGTGATATGCTGCCCCCTATTTATTTGGAGTATGAATTAAACAAGTGGAGAGTAGTCTCAATTCTTACATATTGCCCATTTAAATGTGCATTTTGTTTTGTTGAGTCTAATCAAAGTAAAATTTCTGTTACTTTGTGACAGACAATAAAGTTATCTTGTCTTAACCTTGATGCAACAGTTATTGCTAACTATAGGCCCATTTCCAACTTATCATTCCTCAGAAAAATACTTGAAAAAACAGTTTATTTTGATCTTAACTGTCTAACATCAAACAGCCTTCCAGACATTTATCAGTCTGGTTTTTGATCTCACCATAGAACAGAAACAGCACTTATCAAAGTTGAGAATGATCTGCATATAAACACAGACTCTAATAAACGATCTGTTCTTGTGCTCCTGTGTTCTCAGTGCGCTCTCAGGCAGTTCTTTGTGTCCACTGGAGATTTTGCCTTGGACAAAGTGGTATTATGTGTGGAGTATCCCATGGTTCGATTCTTGGACCATACTATTTAATCTCTATATGCTCCCACTCGCACATGCTATACAGAAACACAAAATAAATTACTTTTTAAATTTTACCTTTTTATAGAGCCACATCAGTCATCTCATAAGAACATCTTTCTACCATCTAAAAAACATTTCAAAACTCAGGGGCTTTCTATCAAAATCAAACCCAGAAAAATTAATCCATGCATTTATAACAAGTAGACTAGACTACTGTAATGGTCTATTCACCAGCCTCCCAAAATCAGCTGTGCGGTGAGACTACAGTTAATTCAAAATGCGGCTGCACGCGTTCTCACCGGAACTAAAAAGTCTGAACACATTACACCTGTTCTTAGATCTCTGCATTGGCTCCCCGTAAAAACTAGAATCAATTTTAAGATTTTGCTACTTGTGTACAAAGCTCTAAATGACCTTGTACCTCAGTATATAAAAGACATCCTCGTTAGATACAAACCAGCAAGAACGCTCCGGTC
The DNA here is from genome assembly GCA_027580175.1 of Siniperca scherzeri. Lineage (NCBI taxonomy): Eukaryota > Metazoa > Chordata > Actinopteri > Centrarchiformes > Sinipercidae > Siniperca > Siniperca scherzeri. The sequence continues at coordinate 35,000,493 of CM050842.1, read as the reverse complement.
CACAGGCAGTGGTCTTTTAGCCATCCCTTGTACTTGCAGGGCAGGCTGCCTTTTGTATCTATCCCAAAGTAGATGTAACGCCCTGCCTGAGGATGTGAGAGAGGCCCCTACACTGAACATTGCTGCTTTTAAAACCTTTTCACTACAGTCTATGACTAAGTTCTTAGTGTGTGTGTGTGTGTGTGTGTGTGTGTGTGTGTGTGTGTGTGTGTGTTGTATATATTTTGACATTTGTATAATCTGCACGGCTTCCTTGTATAATTGCACAAACACCTGTTGATATGCATATTTATTTTCTGCACTTGCACTTGTATGATTGTATTGCGATTGTGTTGGCACTTTATGTGGACAGTGCACAGTGTGTTGTCCTATGTATTAAATGTGCTATATAAATAAAGTGTGACATGACTTGAGTAATGAGCAGGTGGCTAACCTGACTTGACTTATTATAATATCACTTCCTTGACAGTTCACAATCAGCAGATGGATTTAATAGTGGTTTAGCTTTTGAAATCATGTTAAAATCATCTACTATCACAAAATCCTGTGGTTTTAACTTACATCGTTACTTGTAGTCTGCTAAAGAAGACTTGACTTGAATTAAGACTACCTCTAAGACTTTGCTTAGAACTGATCATTAAGTGTACATTGTCAATGCCTGTTAGCAATACAAATTAAGAGTAATATAACTCTATAAATTGTAAATGGCTACATTTATATAGCGCTTATATCCAAAGTGCTTTTTGCCGCTCATTCACCCATTCATGCACACACACACACACACACACACACACACACACACACACACACACACACACACACGGTGGCAGTGAGCTACCATGCAGGGTGCTGGCCTGACCATCAGGAGTAATTTGGGGTTCAGTGTCTTGCCCAAAGACACTTCAACATGTGAACAGCAGGTGGAGATGCCTCTGTCTGGGGATCGCCACAGCCGCACTCTATATGAAACAGAACTGTGTAGGGAAATTATCCATAAAACATTTACTGCTCTCTCTTTTCCTACTTGAACATTCTAACATGTCACTTGTGTGTTCATACTGAATGAGTGCATGTGTGTGCAGGACCATGTACCAGACAGCAATATCAACTCTCCTCTCACACAGCACCTGTTTTCACACTTCAGACACTCAGGGCCTGTGTGTGTGTGTGTCTGTCAGATGGGGTCAGGTGAATTTATGAACTGTCAGGTGATTGGATTCCTGTGATTCCTGTCTAATACGAGTCACCACATCCACCTACTGAAAGGTAGTTCCACAAGAGAGAAGCAATACATTTCTACTTAAACTGCATTCATTTTTTAATCTAAGTTTAAGTTTATAATGTATTTGTTACTAAGGGAATTTCTGCATTAGTGACCCCTAAGAGGTTGTAATGTTCATTAAACAAACAATTAAAACAAACCACGTATGTTTTGCTGTTCTTAGAGCCTTATCAGTAGTTTAACTAGAATGGAAAGTTTGTTCTGAGGATGGTGCTGGAGAAAATAGTTCATTAAAATCCAATGGGTTTATGCAACTTTGGTGCATGAATATGCTGTGTAAATCTTAAGACTTTGATGGCGCTAGAGGAAAGATTTGATCCTCAAGAAGGGATTCGTCCACTGGTGATCATGAATGTCCACAGGAGATTACATAAAGATATCATGTCTTGAACCAAAATGTTGATCAAGCTGAAGTTTTTACCTGAGAGCGGCACCACAAAAGGTTGGGGGTGTTGGTACTTGGCTGTGACTTACAGCTGTGCAATATTACCTCAGTAACGATTAATAAATGATACACTTTTGCAGAAGGTTCTCTGTCCTCACAGTGGAGCTTATATTAACAATTTGTAGTGAAATACAGAAACAGAAAATCATGGAGTGTGACTGGGTTATATTTATTTAACATTCAGTATCGTAGAAAAGGTTTCAGTCGTAGTCATCTGGACACTGTTCTCAATTGAGAATGACTTCCGGATGGGAGCCGAAACGTCTTGATTCTGAAAACAGCGTCCAGACGACTACGACTGAAACCTTTTCTACGATAGAACACTCCTGGACGAATGAGGGACGACACCGTCTTAACATTCAGTAGTTAAGTATTTGTTTGCTAAAATAAGAAAATTGAACCAAAGTATGCTATATGTAACATCTGTCAGGACTATCAATAGTAATTTGAATAACACTTTTATCAAGTCTGTTATTTACTTCCACCAGTGGGATGTTTTAGGGTACGGAGTGACGTCATTTTAACACTCTTGTGTAACAGACTTGATTTGGGACTTGGGTCATAACTTGGGACGTGTTTGTCTTACCTCGAGACTTGATTTAGGCCTTGTTGGTTTTGACTCCAGTCTTGACTTGGGACTTGGCTTGTTACTTACTTGTGGCTTGCAAAACAATGACTTTGTGATGTGTTCTTCAGGTACAAAAGAGTACTTGCCAGTCAGAGTTGAGTATTCAAGTCGTGTAATAATATACCGTAACAGCAGTATTCTCAGTGAAGATGTCTCTTGTCTCTTTCAGGACTCTCCAAAGCCAGACATGGAGCAGAAGTTGCGCTCGGCCTCCAGTGTCGATGAACTGATGAATCTCATCTATCCTTTATACTGGGCTACTCTGAAGTGCAGATCCAAACTTTCTGCTGCCTCCTCAGCCTCCAAGCTCTCTCAGCGGCCACCGCCTCGCCGACTGAGGCCGCTGGCAGATACAGAAGAGGCAACATTTGCTGCTGCCTACCTCAACTTGGATGTCCTGAAGAGTAGGTTTGCACTTTGTTTTAATATAATTCTTTTTCAGACTTCAAAAATAGAAATTGGGTCATCACAGCTGCACTCTAAATGCTTTCCTCGAGGAAAACTTTGCCAAGTGTTGCATTCGGGGTTGTTCTTGTCCTTTTGAGGGCCTGTCATAGAATTAACTAATAAACTCAATGAACTAACTAAAGAGTGGCCTTTGAGATATTAAAGTTTGCTTTGTTGTCATAAAATGTTTCTGCATCAGTTAGAGCCCCATAGCAGGCAGGCTATAATGACTGCATTTAGTTTAAACTGGACAGTGGACTTCAAGCTTTACTTTCAGTGACTGCAACTCATTTCTCTCAAACTCAGAGAACCATATCTATCATATTATCTTGTTAATTCATACCAAGCTCAGTCTGTTTCTTTGGTGTCAGTCTAATACATGTGGATGTAGTTGTCTCAGATAATAAGTGCTCATATTTTGAATATTAATATCAGACATTTGAACTTAAATGTTTATGTAAGACACTCTAGTGGCTCAGTAGATAGAGCGGGTCGTCCATTAATTCCAGGGTTGGTGGTTCGATTCCTGGCTCCTCCTGTCCATGTGACAAGGTGTCCTTGAACAAGACGCTGAACCACTAGTTGCTCCCGATGGGCAAGCCAGGGCCTTGCATGGCAACTCCGCCACCATCGGTGTGTGAATGGGTGAAAGAAAGGCACATTTGTAAAGTGCTTTGTCCATTAAGGTAGAAGCGCTATATAAATGCTGTTATGGCATGTTGTGGCTGGACCCAAAGCACGACTAGGACAGTGGAAGTGAAGTAGTAGGTTCCGTTTATTTAGGAAATACAATGAGGAACCAGGAGTGTGGAGGTAGTGCTGGGAGCCGGTGGACCGCATTCAGACAGCGGGCCGACAAGAGGCTGGGGAGAGCAGGCAGGCGGAGGAAGAAACAGCAGGCTGAGGTGGAGCAGAGGAGAGCTGCGGTGAGGTCCTCCTGGGAAGCCGGTGGGCAACTTGGAGGCAGCTGAGACAAACGAACCTGGGCACAGAGAGTCAAAGAGTTAGTCTGGAGTTCAGATAGCATACAGGGAAATTCTCTAGGAAGGTAATTCAGGAGCCAAGGCATAATACCACTAAGGTAAACCGACAATCTGGCAAAGACTGGCGAGAAGAGCCGGGTAGATATACTGTCAGGTGTTGACTGTGGATGGAGAGCAGGTGAGCAGCAGCAGGTGGGTAGCAGGTGTGTCAGTCACTGATTGGAAGTTCCTCAGAGGCCACGCCCCCATAGCACACACACACACACACACACACACACACACACAGGAGGGGAACCAACAGGGGACAAACAGACAGAAACACTAGGAATGGTACAGCTGTACCATGACAAATGCAGTCCATTTACCATTTACAACTGCACCTATTGCCCAATTTGCATCATTATAATCATCTATATACAAAATATTCTTTGATTTGATTCGTCTTTGATTTGTGGAAATTGATCATGTAGTCTGTGCCCCTGACCAAAAGTAATTGTGAGAACAAATGAAGATTAAATATTATTAGGTACAAACTGTAACCCTGACTAAAAAAAGGTGCATTCATGTCAGGAAATGATTGAATGGATTCAATGAGGTGAAAAAGGCATGGTTAAAATTCAGCTAAACCTGTGGTTTTACAGATTTGAGCTTAAGGAGCTCATGCTCTGGTAACAACATAGACTACTTTTAATTATTATTTGTGAATATACACATGCAGGGTATTACATGGAAACATGTTAACTTAGGGAGAATCTGTTTTTCATGCTATACTATTGTGAGTCGTGGCCGATCACATTGGCTCCACCTTAATGTACTGACGGTTTGGTAATGACCTCAGACTTGACCTAAGTTGTACACTTGTGGGTTAAAAATCTGAAATCTCTGTTGACCACAGTTCTGTCTTGGCAACATTGGAATATACAAATTTAGAGACCACATGTTTATGTATGAGTGTATGATATACTGTATGTGTGCCATACATTGCCATCCATGTGTACAGCAGCTGAGGGAAAAAAAGACCTTTGCATGGCTGTGGTGGTGTTCTGACTTTCTGTGTGTGTGCAGGTATAGAGTCGGAGTGGAGGAAGACTCAGTGCATGCCCAGGGAAGTGTGTGTCGACGTGGGCAGGGAGTTCGGAGCTCCAAACAACATCTTCTATAAACCACCCTGTGTGTCCGTCTACAGATGTGGAGGGTGCTGTCACTCTGAAGACAAACAATGCAGGAATATCTCCACTGGTTATCTCAGCAAAACTGTAAGCAAATTCTTCTTTTTCTCCTCTTCTCCTTATTATGTGCTCAATTATGGATCTACGAATATGGAATCCTTGAAATGGAAAAGTTTGGAACACCCAAAATTCAATAAGAACAGGTCTAACGCATGGCTCAAAGGTTTAGCTGTATTTTTATCTTCTTTAATTTTTACTTTCAACCTGTAATTTTGAATGCTATGGCCTGGTCATTCCTGTTTTGCACATGACTGAATGAGAGAGCCACTGTTACCAAAACTAGTAGTGGTGTGATAATAAACTGATGGAATTGGGCTATTCAGTTATTTCCACTGTTGCCAGGTTCTCACCTTGGAGCTCTTTGTTTTGGTTTTACTCTACTTCTCCTGTCATGTAGCTAATGTTACTAGCAAATGACAGCTCATTTGACCACTGTTTAGTTAGTTAACAGTGTGACTCAAAAAACTCTCACCATAAAGTAACATCAACACATCAACAGACCAACCAGAGCCACACCACAAGCATGGCTGAAGGTGTTTGGCTGTTCAGTGATCACAATGTTGTAAGTTTGTCCTGAGGGTGGTGCCTGTGTGTGTGTGTGTGTGTGTGCTTGCACATACTGTATGTGTTTGCTGCCACAGTCAGTGTGTTTGCATGTACTTCCATAACCAGCTTACAGATGGCTTTCTCCAGTAAGCTGATGTTTGAACTGTCATGTAAACGAGATTGGGCTAGGGGATTAGAGAAACCTGATTTCCCCAGCTAGATTTCTCCTGGAGAATGATGCTTTATTGGCCATGTATATAGGTAACTGTGTAAATAATTGGCTTTTTGCAAGAATGCATGTGCGTGACAAAAACTGCAGACAAGGAAGAGTGGCTGGATGAAAGGAGAGATAATTACACAGAGCGATACATTTAAAATGAGATTAAAACTGAAACCAACACAAAGTAGCCTCTAGAAGTCTAAATAAGTCATATTCCAACGCTGAACTTCTGATTATCTTTTAAATTCAGACACATTCACTCTGTGAGACTTCGCTCTGTCTGTGTCAGCATGTTCCTCAGTCTGCTCCAACACAGACACTCTGATTACCTGCGTTACCTGGTCTGATCTGAGGAACCTTGTTACTTAAGTGCATGTAAATGCACTGACTGAGGACAAACAAAGTCAGATGTATACAAAGTGTTCATATGTCAGCTGGTTACCAGCAACTGCAGGAGTGTGTGTGTGTGTGTGTGTTTGTCTATTTAACATCTGTGGTTAAAGAGAAGGAGTTACTAGCATGTGGTCTGCTTTTTAATTGGCTTGATATGTATCTGACTAGAAGAATACTGTGTGAGTGTGTGTGAGTGTGTGGTCAGATTGAGTTTAACAGCATGTTTTCTCTCTCAGGGGCTTTTCCTGAGGCTGCCCCGTTCAGTGTGGGACCATAAATCACTGCTGAAAAATGATTTGACCAAGCTTGTTTAAACTAGCCCTAAAAGTTGCTTTATGTGTAACTGTTAAATAATAAACCAATGTTAAGTTATTTTGAGATTTCAGTATAGTTTCAATATAACATTTAGACCATTACTGAGAACACTACGCAGTAAATGACAATGATGATCTGCTAGATTGCTTTAGCACAAAGCGAGTTTGTTTAATTTAATAAAAAAGCAAGCTGGCACTTTTCTTTAAGCACTACTGGCCAGATGATCAATTTGTGGACATTCCTGGTCCGCAGCAGATAGTTCCTCATGTTTCTGATGACCCCTGACCTGTTGTTTAGTGCCACCATAAAGCCAAAATTTACACTTGCACACAACAAAAGACAATATCGAACTGGCAGATTGACATTTACTCAACTCAATCATGCTCCCTAGTGGATGAACTTGCTCCATTTTGAACACTCCACGAGCTGTCATAAAGTGCCACGCTCAAGATAAACTTCACATTTTTGCATCTCTAGTGGTAAGGCTTTCAGAATTACAAATAGGCGGCCACTAGTGGGACTCGATTTTCAGCCTTGTTAAAATGTTTTTGTATAAATTTGATATTTGAATGTTAAATATTGAATGTATCAAAAGCTGCAGTATAAAATGCTGATGCTACTTTTGGCTTTCAAATGCTCATAATAGACAAATGACAACACAAAATGCCACTTTCCATAAACTCAGATTTTTCTGTAACAGAAAGCAAGACTAAAAACAACTAAACTGTACTTAGGCACAGCGGTGCTTTGTGATAAATGCTAACATCAGCATGCTAACATTCTCACAATGATAATGTGAACATGCTAATGATCAGTAGGTCATTTTTTGACTTTCTTTCTTTCTTTATTAGTGCAATGGTGACAAATTAAACAGACATAGGTGTAACAAAATATACATTGGTATATATTTGGTATAGACTTTCAGTTGTTTTTGGTAGTGGGAGAACTACGTATAGTAGTTACATACATACATTTCATATTTGTATGTGTTTCTGTGCATGTAATATTAATGTAATGAAGTAATAATAATTGATAAATACATCAAATAAATGTATAAATAAAAAAATATTTAAAAGAATATACAGTATATGCACATATACGCATGCATGTATATAATATAATAATGCTAATAATAGTAACGGCAAATTGGAGGGGTTCAGTGCAGCCAGAGAGGAGGCGGTTGGGGAGGTAATGTTAACCATGGTCGAACACAGTACAACTGAGGCTGATGGGAATGTCATTAGTTTTGCTGGTATTTGGTCATAAACTAAAATACTGGACAAACTGAAATTTGGACCTGATGATGGTGCTAGATAAAAAGGATCACCAAAGCCTTCAAAATCACTGTTATTTTTGTTATACAACTAGGATAGTTACTCTTGATATATCCGAATATACCGAATATTTCAATGTACTGCAGATGAAGAATCTTGCATATTTATTTCTTGCAACAAATAAGAAAGTAACTTAGGCAGTGACCAGCATTAGAGGTACTAAATGAAGAGCCGTTTGGGTGCCGTGCTGAGCCAAATGATCTGGCTCACTAAAAAGAGCCGGAAGTCCCATCACTGGACAAGACAGAAAATAACACAGTATATTTCTGAAAATATGAAAATGAAGCCCTTCTCATGCACCACAAACATATGTTTTCTATTCTGTATTTCCAAATTATGGACAATGAAGGCACCTTTGTATTTCATTACCTCCATGCTGTTAGAGAGAGATCCAGAGTGGCCAGGAATAGTTAAAGTATTATGTGGTCCACATGGTGAATGTGTGGTAATGTTTGGAACAGATCCAAACCACAAAGTGATTTCTACTGAATATAATGAGAGTCGTATGGTGATGAGATGTTTAAAGCACTGGTAACAAAAGAAAGTAGAAAGTGCATATTAAAAAGAGAAGCAAAGTGCTGCTTGGGCAGTGCACCATTATGAGAGGCTGTCTAGTCAAAGTGTTGTTGGGTTGATTCACAGTAACACAGCCATTAAACACTGAAAGATTTTCATTGAACATAATCCCCATGAAAACATACTTTCATGGGCATTTAAACACGCTATAAAATGAAAAATATATATTTTTAAGTCATTTAAATTATTTTTAACCTAAATATAAGCTTGCTAAGGGGAACAGAAAATAGACAAACAATATATTTGCACAAATCATCCAAAGATGATTTTTCACATAACACTTGGATTCTGCTTTGATTAACTGTCTGTTCTGTGTATAAATATTAAAGAAATAGACAGAAATTGTCTTCTTTTGGGAGCAATGAGCAAGCAGCTGAGAGACCTGACACCCAGGGCACATAAACAAAGATTTGCTTCATGATTCAACAGCACTGTTCTGAAAACTATAAGTCACTCAGTAGAGCACAAACCTCCAACAGAAGCTGATGACGTCTTGGACGAAATAGCTGCTGCATGCCAGCAGTAGTTTGGTGTTGATGTCTTCGATGAGATGCTAATGTTTACTTTGGTGTATAGTAAGTGCTGCTGCTTGCTGTTGACCCGAGCAGTGTTTCACAAAATCTTGGATATTGTAGATATCAGAGAACATGTTTTCTATAAACATTTCCTGGAGAAGATCACCCAGTATGACGTCGTCCTGCAGCTGGATGAAGGGCTGGGTGCAAAACAAAAGTACACAGTGAGGACATGCCTCAATAACACTACAGAGAATTCTTCCAACACAGTTATCTGTGCCACGCTTGCACCAAAATTTTCACCTGCACACAACAAAGTGTGTGATGATTCCATGACGTCTTCTCTGATGCGGCGCAGATCGCAGTCAAGTGCGCCCTGCCCAGTGTGTCAGAGGCATGCCAAACACACTTTCATGGCCAGGCTTGCCTGGTGCATTAATTGCCATGATCCATGTGAATGTGAATAAACATGAAAATGTCCCATCAACAGCTTATATGAATCAATTATAATAAATCTTATAAGCAATGAAAAATAACTAAGAAGCAATGCTTTCGATGGGCTAAATCAAAGGATGGCAGAAGATGGTATAACACATTCATCTGCTAGCATTTCTGTTACAACATATGTGCTTTTACATTTATGTAATTCTAAAGAGTACGGTCTAGACCTGCTCTATAGGAAAAGTGCAATGAGATATCTTCTGTTATGAATTGGCGCTATATAAATAATGACATTGATTGTTGCAGTACCACATTGACCACTAGTAGTGCTGAGAGCCCTCTCAGTGCCTGGAAGGCAGAATTGTTATCATACATTATAGGTGGGCATGTTGGAAGTTTGGGAATACTGTAAAGAGTTTTCCTCAGAGGAAACTTATTATGGTCTGAGAGTTTCAAATATGAATATATATGAATATAAACCACGCTTTTTAAGTTGACTTCGCGTTTCTGGACATCCTACTGTCATCATGTTTCCGTGCGTAATAGCATGCGATTTTATTTGTCATCAAAAGCTATATAATAACCATCTGCAGTTAAATACCACCATACTGCGATAACTAATCTGAAAATGGTAATTTTTAATTGCTGAAAATCTGGGAACACAAGAGTTGCCTGCTTAATCTTCATATTGAAACATAAATGTGATCCTGGTAATTATCCACAAGTAAATAGTTTTTTTTAAATAACACTCATGTTTCTGAGAACACCGCTATGAAATGTAACCCAAACCATCTCTATCACATCACGTTACTGATCACAGCCACACGTCTCCCTGTTTTATAATTGAAAATGCGGCCAAGCAATGGGACATCAGATACTGTTGTGCCCACATCTTTACAGAGACCTGCTCAATCAACATCCCGGATCAAGCACTTGACGGGCGGACTGTGTTCCGAGCTGACAGAGCACAAGACTCCGGCAAGATGAAAGGAGGAGGACTCTGTGTTTACATCGATGATTGCTTGGTGCTCAAACGCAGGCAAAGTGGATGGACGTTGAACGTTTTATGTGAAGATGGAAACCATATCATCATCATCAGATTTTTAGATTAGATTAGATTCAACTTTATTGTCATTACACATGTACAAGTACAAGGCAACAAAATGCAGTTTAGGTCTAAGCAGAAGTGCAATAAGCAACTGCAGGATATAAAGTGTGTGCATGTGTGTGCGTATTTGTGCAAAATATTTTACAAGTGGTGCTATGGACATTATATACAGATGGCATTACTATAAACAGTATACGAAAGTATACTGATGGATATGTACAATAATGAATTGGACTGGGCAGAACAGTAGTGCAATGAATATTAAGTAGTGCAATTTAGCAAAAACAATATAGCAGCATTTAAAGTTAAGGTGTATGAGGGGACAGTGGAATCAGCGGGGGGCAGAGTTCAGCAGGAAGACAGCTCTGGGAAAAAAGCTGTTTCTCAGTCTGCTGGTCCTTGTCCGGAGGCTCCTGAGGCGCCTGCCGGAAAAGGAGAAACCAGTCTCTGGCCGGGTGAGAGGAGTCCTTAAGAATGCTGCGGGCTCGACGCAGACAGCGTTTCCTCTGGATGTCCTCAATGGCTGGAAGTGGAGTCCCTGTGATGCGCTGGGCGGTTTTCACCACCCGCTCCAGTGCCTTGTGCTCTGCAGCAGAGCAGTTCCCATACCAGACTGTGACACAGCTGCTTAGGATGCTCTCTACTGTGCAGCGATAGAAGTTCACCAGGACAGCTGAGGACAGTTGGGTCTTCTTCAGTGTCCTCAGGAAGAAGAGGCCTTCTTGACCAGGCAGGAGGTGTTGGTGGTCCGGGACAGGTTCTCCAAAATATGGGTCCCCAGGAACTTGAAGCTGGAGACACGCTCAACAGCCAACCCGTTAATGTGGATGGGGTCATGTGTGCCTCCTCTCTCCTTCCTGAAATCCACGATGAGCCGCATTGTCTTGGAAGTGTTAAGGAGTAAGTTACTGTCTGTGCACCATGTGGCCAGATGCTGGACCTCCTCCCTGTAGGCAGTCTCATCGTTGTTGCTGATGAGACCAATCACCGTAGTATCGTCTGCAAACTTGATGATGGCGTTAGATCCATGCACAGGCCTGCAGTCGAGTGTGAAGATCTCTATCTGTATCTCTATTTGCTGTTTACATTTCATCAGACGCAAATTTAAAAAATGTGCTGCAGAATTATTTCCTGGGTGTATATGTGTAGGATATGTATATATGTAACATGAGAATTAAAAGTGAGGAAAATACTTCCTGGCGTTAGGTCTTTGGTTCTCCAATGGGACTGATGCTCACAGTGTCTTAAAGCGCCACACTCAGGTTAATACTGGAGTGAATTGACCGCCGCAGCAGTTCCTCTGAGCGTCAAATATTGCTGCGGATGGTTTTACATTGGAGCTAATGTAAAAAGCCCGGTGCGTCTCATACAGACGCTGAAGGGTACCTTGTGCGTCTGTATGAGACACCAAGGGGCGTGACAAAACATTGGTATTTGACGACCTGGGAATGAGAACGGGTGGGTACTGCGCAAGACACACTCATTTTTGACACCAAAATTGCAGTGCGCTACTGGATCGGCATCACCACACCCTCTACCTCGCCTCTCCTCCCACTGTGGCGCACGGCGACTGAACAAGATACCAAAATGGCACAGTCGAGGAAATAACCTCAGTGAGCCCCACGAAAATGCCAGTTCGTCGGTGTGATGCTGCGTTTCACATTCTGCGCATCATATACCAAGATAGAGCCCCAGGCCATGTTCTGAGGAGAAAACTATTCTTTTCCAGGATTAACAAAATACAGAACTAGAAACAAGCTTTCAGGGCAGATGATGTCCCATATTAAAATGAATGAATCTATGTTTTAGGAAATGCTCAAATTCCTCAGTGGATAACAATGCACACAGTTACTTAGGAAGACAGTGACATTTGTGCAATTTGGCTACAACTACAGTAATTTATACTACAGTAAAATGTATGTCTTTGCTATTATCTCTTGCCTATATTTTCGTTTACTTAATGAAAAGATTGGTTTTAATTTGTATCTGCGTACAATTAAATGTGCACAATGATGCCAGTACTACAAATACTTTGAGGAAAAGCAGTAGTCTGGCCACTAAGTGGTTGAAGACTCCACTTACATGGTTGAAGAACTGCCTGTAAAAATGAATGACATGGACAAGACATTAATTATTATTTTCATTAACCAGAGGAAGTGATGTTTGCAGTAATTTATTTAAAATTATTTCAATTATTATAAACTTGCAATCTGTACAACAATAGGTTGCGTACCTGTTTTGTTAGGTCACGGTACTGTGACAGAAGATTTAACCAATCCATAAAGGTAAACAGCTGTTTACATTTTATTTTTTTCACACCTCAAAGTAGAGACTGCAGATGAAGCACATATATCATTCCTGCTGCTGTATTTAATCAACTGACAGAGAGGAACCTTATTCATAGTGGCTACATGACATTATTGGGGACAGTCACCCATTAATTTCACACTCTTAATTGCATTAATAGTTGGATTTAGATGGATATTTAAATCTGGACTTGAAAGAGGCAAAACACATCTTAAATGAAAGTTTTTGTGGTTTTGGAGAGGTCTGTTTCTGCGCTACTGCTAGTAAAATGTGTATGGTTTGTATACGTTTCTATGTTTGAGTGTTCTGCATCTTAAATTGCTCTTTGTAATTGCAAGACGATCTGAAAAGGTCAAAACGGAGTAGTTTCATGCCAAATTGGCCAAAATTGCACTGTGCCACCTGATCTCTCAACAAAACCTCAACCTTTGAGGGGTGGGCGGGGTGGGTTTGTTTGGACCCGGAAAGTGCAAATAATTGACTTGCATCTGATGAAAATTGCATCATGACTGCACAGTCAGTCAAAGCACCATATCCTTGAGATACAATGTATTCTTTATGTATTTACATATACCTCTGTCACCACTCAGCTGTGCCTTGAAACAGCTGGTTAGTTCATTTCCAGGTAGCTGTTGTTAATGGACTGGCTCATGTAGTGTGTGATAGCTTATTGTTTCAGCTCAGCTGCTTTATTCATTTCCCATAAGTGTTAACTTAATGATCTGGCAGTGGCAGTCTGGGCTGATAGCTCTTTTGTTAGGTGATCTTCTAAAGCTGATTTCAATCAGAGCAGGAAGTCAACTGTTGCCAGAATGTGGCTGTGTTTGTATGTGTTTGGCTGCGTATGTGTGTTTGTAGACCTGTCTGAGTGTTTGTGTGTGAGTGTACATGCGTCAACAATACGTAAGAGGCAGAATAGAGGAAAGTAAGGGGGAGAAGACAAAAAAGAGAGAAGACAATCCATGTTAATACTTTGGCATGCACTGAGCTGAGTGATAGTACTGACACATTAAACCTGTGTTAATCAATAACTGACATTAACATTGAATCAAATGATTCTTATCAACTGTTGTAGGGAGCCATTTCTATTAAACAAAACTCTGATCAACCCATTGTATGCTACCTACACAGCACTAAATGGCAGACAGACAAAGTTAGCAACTAGCTAGTAAAGAAAATCAAACCATAGCAGCTAAAGAACTTGCTATTTTTCTCAGAAGTTGGTAGAGACCGTAAAAGCTAAAAGGAGAGTGAATATTGGACTATTGTATGAACACAAACACAATTCCAAGTGAATACTAATGTGTTTGCTAACATGCTAACACTTACGTTGTCGTTATGATTTTGGCTGTGTTTCTGTCAGCTTGTTTTAATGACTTTCTGCCCACTGGTGGCCAGACATTGATTAGTGAAGCTTTACAGGTCTACTCTTGCTCATACATTTGCAATTCAGTACTAATCACTGATATATGCTAACACACACATATTATGAGTATGACATACTAACATTGACATGTGCTATGATAAGTGAAGAGTGTAAATAGACCCACTCATTATTACTTGATATAAGGTTTATGCAAACACTTAAATACAATCTGTAGAAATCTGTAGAACGTTTGTATATTTTAGCTAAATTTGTTATAAAAAACGTAGCAAAAAAGTAGCTACATGAATGTATCAAGTGGTAGCTAACTATCTTCATAGTTTTGTCTTTTGACTGTGAGGACTGAGATGACTGGAGCTAAGAGCTGTTAGCACTGTACAATCAGATTTAGATGGTCAAGGTGTTTGACTGGTACGCTGGTGTTTGAAAATGCTTTTGCATTGTTGTTTTGTCCTCCACAGAAAGCACATACTGTTGTTGGAAAAGCAAACATCTTAAAAAATAAAAAGTCAGTTAAAAACAGGCTTAAAAGGCAGCCTTGTTGTGTATTTTGAAAATTTGACAATGGTGTTTGAATGGTTCTTAGACCACAGAACCAAGAAACTTCATGAAGCATGCCACCCTTTACCTGAGGTAAGAAGAGAGGAGGCCAAGGTTGAAGCTGAGAGGCTTTCGTTTGGCAGCAGTAACAAGGCTGTGGGTGCTGAGCCACAGTCTTTTTGAGGTTTCACAAGACATTCTTTCACTCTGCTAGTTTTTCCTAACTGCTGTTTTTGGCTGTAATCTCAGACTACTAGCCAGAGATTTTCATAGGCTACATAGTAAATCATTCAAATTACGGCAGACTAGATAGACAATTTACAGTTCAGCTGAATTCTAATGTCTTTCTGAAAGTGATTTCAAATAATTTGTCTCAAAATGGATGCATGGAAAGGTGAAGAGTCAAATGTGGTTGTTTCTTTTAACAGCCTTCTTTGGTTTGTTTCGTCATCCTGAAAGTTTCATTGTGCTGATTTGCTTTGGCAGTGCTTGGAAGCAGCTGGCAGGTGTTGAGAGGTTTTGACACTTAGCAGGTAATAGAAGTTGTGCTAATATGTGTAATTTACTATTTGACTGACTGTAAGTATCTTTAAGTGTTTATGTATGTCTGGCGGTTCTCTGCATTAAAAGGTTTAGTTCAACACCTGTGCTGTCATGGCTTTTCACCATGCAGATGCTCGTGCTTTCTCTTTAACACCCTGGTTTATTCCTTCTTTCTCTCTTCTATATTGTGCATAATGTGTTATGTTTTTGTCATTGTTGGCTGTGTTACATTTAATACCTCACTTATGCTATTTTAGAGATATTCTTTTTTCGCTCCACTAGCAATGGGGCCCATCCATGGCAACATCAGCTGGACTGTCCCTCCTTCCAACGTTGCGTCCAGAGCAAGATATCTCGACAACTAATGGCCAGATGGCAAAGACATTTGCTGTGTATATTCATGGTACCTTGACAATGAATCCTAATGTTTTTGATGACCTTCTAACTATTAATTTAGCCCCATCGTCAGGCCATGATTTCCATTTGTATTCAAAAAATATCAGGCAGGATGGCATGAAATTTAGTGAGCACATTCATTCTCCTCAGCCGATGAACCCTTTCCATTTTGGCTCTTTATGTAACTACTCGCAGCCAAAATTTCAACGTTACACATTAGATACACAGGAAACAAAACAAATCTAACTAGGAAGGTAACAAAACTAACAAATATAACAGAATCAATGACAACAAATTACTTACCTACATAAATAAAATAAACAGGAGATTAGATTAGCTAAACTGGCAGCCTACCCCTACTCCAAACTCCAAAAGACAAAGCCTCAGCATTAAACAATGAACATCTTTCAAATAACGTGAATAGCAAATGTGGCTAGTTGGAAGATGAGGTCCGAGTTTTTCCTGCATAGGGAAATTTTTGTCGCCCCCCCAAAGAGGTTTTAGCCAGCGCCAAAGAAAAATCACCAGCACCACAATGATAAGATCTGAGAATAAAAACAGCTATGCAAATCCTGTCTGAATGTATTCAATCAGTGATTTATCAAACAACTGTTGAACAAACAGACCATTAACTTAAATACGACATCTTAGACTTCCAGCTGTCAACTCCCCTCTCATCCACAAGCCGCTATTTTTATCACACATGTGCTGGAAGCCAGCTGAGCTGCATTGTTTTGACTGGGCCTGAATGCTCTGCTGTGAAGCTAGCGCTAATGGGAGTGAGTACTTTTGTGATTTCTCATAAAATAAAAGCCGTTTTTATTGCTCCCCTCGCCTAAAGTATTTCCAGTATAGGTGAGAATGTGTCTGACACAGGGAAATAAAAATAAAAAGTCCCTGTTTAGCGTTATGTATAGTTACTACCTTACGGCATCTTCTCACTTCACAGCACAGTTGTCCAGACGGTGAAAAGCTAACTTAGCTAGTTAGTAGCTGAGCTAAGTTTACAAGTCATTGTGATTTTTTTTCACTGTGGCGGAAAAAATCACAAGAAAAAAACAAGATCAACCATCTGATCGCGTGATTACTCTACTCACAGCTTCCAGCTCCACAACTCCAAAACGTATTTTAGTTGACATTAGCCTTACTCGTAGCTGGTAACTAGCTAGTTTAAACTCTGCTGTGAAGAGTACAAGATGACGCCAAAAAGGGACTTTTTATTTATTTTCTCTGGCAGCAAACACAACACACAGCCTTTCAGTAACTATTATACTGCAACCTGAGCTTATCTGGAACTTTTATGGCTGACTAAAATAACATAACTACCACTCACACACCGGGAAAGAGTCATGTCCCACAACAAACCAGCTACACTCTGTCACATACACAGGGGAAGGCTTGGCCAGTAACACAAAGGTGCAGTTAGACTCTGGGTGTGCTAACCAGAGGTGGAAGAAGTATTCAGGCCCATTACTTAAGCAAAAGTACTCAACTAAAAGTAAAAGTTCATTATTCTAACCCTTACTAAGGTAAACGTGTGTAAATAGTATAGAAACATTTACTTAAAGTACTAATTGTAGTAAAATGGTCCCTGTCACAGTGTTTTACTATTATAAATGCTGTTTTTGGATTAATATTACGGCTACATTAATGTGTATGTTGCATTTACTGCTGTAGCTAGATGTTTAAGGTTGTGTTAATTTTAACTACTTTATAAACTGTTGGATAGTTTAATCTACAGCAATACATCATATTCTACAAGATCATTATATGTTTGCACTTCTTGAGAGTTTACGGTATGTTATTCTAGAGAAAATGTGTATATTGAGATCTCAATATACACATATACACATACACATATACACATATTGCTGTAGATTAAACTATCTCAATATTTTTAGGCTAATATTCCGCGATATACGATATATATCTATATATATCGTATATCGCGGAATATTAGCCTAAAAATATTGAGATATTATTTATAATCCACATCGCCCAGCCCTAACTGTATGCGGGACCAATCATGCTTAGTGTCGTGCATAGTCATCCCTTAAAAGGTTTATTTTGAGCCAGGAAAAACCCTGAGTTTTGCCCTGTGCAGGTTCAGCGCCATTGGCTCCTTATACAGTGTGCCGTCACCAGGAAGGAGCAAATCACTCACTTTCAAGCGCTGTTTTACTAAGGGTGTGAAGCAGTTTGTTAGATGTTAAAATAATTGTTTCTCCTTACTGGACTGCAGCATCGCAGCAATTTGTGTTGTGGTTAATGCAGTGTATTTTGTATAGTGTTCTTATCAAAGACTGTAATATACAGAAGAAAGAAATGGAAATGTATGGCTGCTAAAACTGATTTGTTATTTCCAACTGACCACTGCAGTAGAGGCAACTTTTTTGTGATTTAACATCTGGGAGTACTATGAGGTGTAAAATCTGTGGCACTGATGCACATGACTGCTACATCAGCCACTCAGATAGATATGCAAGATACTAGACAACTTGTCTTCATCAGTTCAGTAACAGCTGTGTGAGAACCACATCAGTGACAGAAATTAATGATATTGAGGCAAATTAAAGAGATGTGTGTGATGTGCTTTCTACATGAGCTCTCTATTCAGCACCACAAACACCAAAACACAAGCTAAAAGACCAGTCATGCAATAACAGCATTATTTTTATAGCATGGCATGCAGTATATCTGGCGCTAGTGGAATCTGCTGCTAGCTAGCTCCAGTTTGTTTTTAGCCAAATTAGCTTAGCTAGTGCTCCAAGACGGACTCTCGCCGGGACAAATTCTGCAGCTCGGATCCTATTTTTAATCAGCCGTGGACATCCACTTGAGAGACTGGTCGTAAAAAGCACCCCTTGCTCTAGACCTTCCGCTGCTGCTGCTGGCTTTGCTAGGCTCCTCTTTATTTAGCCTGGTGACCAAGCTAGCCGGCTGCTTGACCATGGGTGTGTGTGAGGATTGTCTGCCTGTCTACTCACAGATTTCTTAGCTGTATTATAGTGTATTATATTTTGATTTGCACATCTCTTATTTCTTACTAGAAATAATCGTCTTGTTGCGGACTTATTTTATTATTATTTCTATTTCTATTCTATTAGTACTTCTATTCCTATGTGCATTGACGTGATAGTGAGCAGCTGTAACAAAAGAGTTTTCCCTTGGGGATCAATAAAGTATTTCTGATTCTGATCTGATAACTGATGACATCTGTCGTTTGCGAGAGGATCTGAGGAAGAAGGATGAGCTCTTCATGCACCTCTCCACAATCGTCACTGCCCAGGCTAAGCACATTTCGTGGACTGTGTCCTCTGCGCTTGTCCCACCGGATTCTGACACCACCCTACCTTGGTACGGGTCCATTCTTGCTGTGAGTGAGTCAGCCCTGTCCGATGCCCCACCAGTTGTGAGTGAAGATGCATGGTTGAGCCTCGGAGCAAAGCCCAAGTCCCGAGATTGTTTTACCCCAGAGCCCTGGACCTTGGTGAATGCCAGAGGCTCTACATCTGGAGAACAAGTTTGAAGCCCTGGAGCCCACAATCGATGTCCTGGATGAGCAGGAATTCCCCCCTCTGTGTGAGCAACCCCAGACCTCCGTGCAATTGACTGCACCGCGACACTCTCCATCACCACTGGCCTCCTCTCTGACCATGCCACTGTAGTCTGCGGCTCATCCATGGAAACATGCCACTACTGTGGCTTGCTTTCACCCGGTCGAGCGTCATTCGGGACCTCCACCTCGCTCCTCTGTCGATGTGCACCCTGGGATGTCAACCGAGACAGTTGTTGAAGACAATCATACCAAATATACCCCCTTGCTGGTTGTTGGGTCATCCATGTTCCGTCATGTTCAACAGGTGCCGCACCTCATGCCACCCACGTGCCCTTGTTAAGGACATTAACACCTCCACCCTACAGTTGCTACGTCATCACCCGTCTGTCTCGACTGTTGTATGTGGGCACAAATGATCTTAAGATGCAGTAATCGGAGAAACTTAAAGAGGATTTTGTCTGCCTCATGGTCAGTGTCTTTTAGAATTAGAATCAGAATCAGCTTTGTTGCCAAGTAGGATTACACATACGAGGAATTTGCTTTGGTATTTTGATGCCTGACAATAAACAGAGTAGAAATATAAAGTATAAACAAATATAAAACAAGTACTGCAGGTCAAGAATTGTAACTATAAAATTGACAAAAAGATATTAAAGAACATTAAAAATATTATATATAATAATATAGAAAATAATAATTAAGGGCATGTCTGAAACAGTTTGTGTCCGGGGTGGGAGGGGTCAGCCACAATCTTTCCTGCTCGCCTCAGGGTCCTGGGAGCATACAGGTCCTGGAGGGAAGGTAAATTGCAGCCAATCACCTTCTCGGCGGAGTGAATGATACGCTGCAGTCTGCCTGTGTCCTTGGCAGTGCCAGCAGCATACCAGATGGTGATGGAGGAGGTGAGGATGGACTCAATGATGTAGAAGTGCACCATCATTGTCTTTGGCAGGTTGAATTTCTTCAGCTGCCACAGGAAGTACATCCTCTGCTGGGCTTTCATGGTGAGGGAGCTGATGTTCAGTTCCACTTGAGGTCCTGAGTGATGATGGTGCCCAGGAAGCGGAAGGACTCCACAGTGTCGACAGGGTAGTCACACAGGGTGATGGAAGTGGGTGGGGCTCGGCTCTTTCTGAAATTCACAACCATCTCCACTGTCTTTAGAGCGTTGAGCTCCAGGTTGTTCTGGCTGCACCAGGTCACCAGGTGGTCAATCTCCCACCTGTATGTAGACTCATCCCCATCAGAGATGAACCCAATGAGGGTGGTGTCGTCCGCAAACTTAAGGAGCTTGACGGACTGGTGACTGCAGGTGCAGCTGTTGTAGGGAGAAGAGCAGAGGGGAAAGAATTAGCCTTGGGGGGAACGGTGGAGTCAGGCACACTCAGCTGGGAGAGCTTGTCCTGTAGCAGAGCCGGGATGATGGTCCCACTGCCCTCCCTCTGTGGGGGCGGGGGCTAGGGTGGAAGTTATGTTTATCTGTTTTAAATGCTGTTGCCATACCTCATTCCTTTGAATTTTTTGCTCTGAAAGACCTATCTAACAATTCAATTAATGTGGTGGGTGTATACAGACCACCCTCAGCTGTCTCTAGTGCAATTAATAAACTAACTGGAATTAACTTGGTCAGTACAGTAACTCAGAGATGCTGGTTCTAGGTGACTTTAATTTAAACTGGTTAGCAAATTACTTAAATAGTCTAAAAAAGATGTGACAATCTCAGTCTGTCACAGCAAAGTGATGAGCCAACCACACCTAATTTAAAAGATCTTTCAAAATCAACAATGAAAGATTTGATTCTGTCCAATAGGAGGGACAAAATTACTGCTTCTGGAATTTTTGTGCATGGCCTTAGTAACCACTGTCCTCTAGCCTGTATCAGAAGTACTAGACTGGAAAGATCAAGCTCCAGGATTCTTATTAAAAGAAATTTAAAAAGGCTTTTCTCAGGGACTTTGCTGTACTTCAGGGACCTTACAGTAATATACATCACATCTCTGAAATACCAGATGTAGATTTGGCATTGGAATATTTCACAAATTCATTACTTGCTATCATTGATAAACATGCACCTTTTAAAAATCTTAGGGTTAAAGATAGATCAAGCCCCTGGTTCTCCACAGAATTAGCAATGCTGTTCAAGGCAAGGGACAAAGCCTGGGCTCTAGCGAGGCATACTCTCTCATTTGCCTTCTGTTTGAATTTGTATTTTTTTCTCTTATTTTAACATCACATCAGGCATGGTACATTGTATTATGAATGAAGATGGCAAACCTATTAAATGGCAGAATTTTAGGGGAAGATTGATGAAGTTGGTGATCTATATAATGATAAAGGGTTTAAATCATTTGCAGATATCAATTCAGAAATCTCCCCAAATAAACTGCCATGGTGGAGATACCTCCTGTTGAGGAGTGCAGTTATTGCTTTTAGGAAACAGGCTAAAGAACCACCCAAAGCCCTTTCTATTGGGATGATAGTTTAATTGTAAGAGATGCCTTTCAAAAAAACTCAAAAACTAAGCTAAGATCGAAGCTGCAGTATAACTGATGATGAATGGAACAAAGACTGGAGAAGAGCTCATTCTATCTGCGAGAATGTTTTGTTGGAAAATTTGAGTTTGAGTCTTTATTAAGGCTGGATTTTGTCTAGATTGCCCAATCAACAACTTAGTAAGTGGCTGTCTGGCTTTTGCTGTTGCAAAAAATTATTGTCTGTAAATGGAGAGATAGTGTCACTCCATCCATTCAAGACTAATGCACTGTTGTGACTTGAAGGAGTCATTTACATTAATATAGGCTCTCTGGATAAGTACATAATGCTATATGGTCAAACTTCTTAGCAACTGGGTTCTGAAGACTGAGAGAAAGGAAAGACATGTTAATAAGACTTATGGACATGTATCCATGTATCCGTTATACGTTTTTTCCGTTTGTTTAGAGCCAACAACATTATTTAACTAAATTTCCCTTACATATAGCCATATTTCTTCTGGAAGTGAATACATGACCAAGTTCAGTGATTTGTTTTTGATGTCAACCAATATCTCAAGTTCAGTAGCAGAAAGCACTCTTGCTTTCCATATAACTTAAACAGCCCAACATCAGATGTTAATTAACAGCAGTGCATTCAAGTGGACTCACCTGTGAATGTGCTTATTAAAAGCATCAGTAAATACCCTACTAAACTAAAGTAGTGCCATGATGGTAACTTGCGGTAAGTTTAGTAATCAACCCCTTACTCTTGTGTCATGCAGTATGCTATTACGGTTTGTTGCTGCAACATACTATAGTCTCCTGAAGAATGAGTCAATAAAGTTTCATAATATATCAACAAACTTAAGTTTGTCAATCTTTTCTTTTCCTTTGCCCAGTTGTGGACAAAACAGCAACACTGAAGTTTGTGTAATGACTCAGTATTTTGTTAAAAGACACTTGAGCAGTGTGGAGGGGTTCCATCCTCTGCTGGAAATTAGTCTCTCTGAACACCAGGGCCTTGGTTATAGTCAGCAACAGGAACCCTAAGTATGAGGAATTGTGCAGATGTACAAGCTAAATGATCACCACAAATTTAAAAAATGTGTGCAGATGAACTGCTCAACCCAGTGGTGGTCACCGTGATCTCAAAGAGCTCTCTTTATGTGTGCGTGTTCTGTAACCATGGTGAGCGCTCACCATGTCAAAAAGACTGAGGTCAGCTTTGATGATATCCTCATTAGGATGAGAGGGAGGGAGACAGTTTAAGCTGTTTAAGGGTCTTGAATAGGAGTCATTGAGACTGATTAATTTCTATTCATGCTGTTCAACTCCTTGATTGAAAGAATAAAGGGGCTCCCTGTTCTGTACAACAGTCTTGTAAGTATCTTCATCAGTGCCATGTGAAAACCCAAGCCCAGCTCCTTATTACTTTTTTGTTCTTCAAGTGGCAGTCCTTCACATTCCCACTCATTGTTTTCAGTCTAGCATGTGCTGATTATCCCAGTGATTCAAGCTTCAGGCTGAACTCCAAGTTGAGGGGTCCTTCTTAAAAGAATGTGTGAACTAGTTGCTTCATGTGATGGACTACCTTTATTGACTGAATTTGAAGTATGGGCCAGTTGAATGGGACTAAGTGAGTTCCAAAACTTTCACAAAATGAATTTAAAATATATTTAATTGTGATACATGCATGTAAACAGAGCCACAGAGTAGAAACTGCATTGATTGATTTGTGGCCACTAGGGAGCAGAAGAACTGCAATACAAGCTGACAGACAAACAGCCCTGACATATTATCACCTTATCAAGTTTTTATAGTTGACATGGAGAACATTATCATATCACCAGAGTCCCGGTGAAGAAAGTCAAAAGTCTAGCAACTTAACAGCCAGATATATGTTTCTCAGGAGTTGCTCACAGAGTGGATATTGGACTTATTCATCATTTGGACAATAACAATAATAACAGGTTGACAATGTTGCTTTGTGTCTGTTGGATGTGTAAGTAAGCTGTTTGATAAAAAGCTAGCCAGAGCAACTTGCGGCTGTGTATCAGTCAGCTTGATTTGATGTTTTTCTGCCCCCTAGTGGCCAAAAATCAATTAATGTAACTTTAAGTAAATACTTGTCCTAAACCAGCTAGCCAGTGTAGATGATCAGCTGGTTGTTAACTAATATGATTGGTCTGTAATGCTGTTGTTATTCACTTGGAACATTTTTCCAAAATATTTACCATTCAACCATTTAATAATTTTATGCATGAGGTAATTAAAATAGTTTCCAGTGGTTATTAACCATGTGTTTCAATTTACAAAGTAGAAATAACATCATTTAACACCAAGTTTGTTTATTTTGTCCTCATCTTTGGTACAAACTCATCAGTGCTGTGATCAGAAGGAACACTCTGACTGACTAAATGACAGACCTGAGTTTGGCTACTTATTCAGGTTGCATCGAGGCAGTTTTAATTCTTACATATTGTACCTTTAAAGGACAAAATGACAACCTGTAAAATTATATTTTCTTTACTATTACTTTTATTTCTTGTACTTCAGTGTTATTTATTAACGGCAGTAATGACTACAGTCATGTGTGCTGCTGCCCTTGACAAAAACACAAAAAGTGCACTGCCATTCCTCACAGTGCACTTCACTATGGTTTTTGCACCTTGTCTTGATTTACCTTGTCTCTCTCTGACTCTCTTTTGCTCTTTTTGCAGCTGTTTGAGATCACAGTGCCGATCACCCAAGGCACCAAGCCGGTGACCATCAGTGTGGCCAACCACACCCAGTGCAGCTGTCTGTCCAAACTGGACATCTACAAACAAGTTCACAGCATAATTAGGAGAGCCCTGCCTGAGTAAGCACTCATACTCACTGCGTCACTCTGTCTCTGTGTGTCTCTCTCTCTCTCTCTCTCTCTCTCTCTCTCTCTCTCTCTCTCTCTCTCTCACACACACACACACACACACACACAACCTGCAGACAGTTCTGTCAGCTTTGCAAACAGTATTCAGACTCAAAGGAGACCTCTGTCTACATCTGGCTCCTGTCTCCTCAGAGCTGTGTGTGTGTTTAGGAAAGCAACAGCCTTTTCCTTTTTCCAACAGAGGTGTTCTTATTGGCAACACACACACACCCACACAAATAGTCTTTGAGTTATTGTTACAGAGGTTGCTTCCTGTGGTGTATGTGTATGTATAGAAACACTTTTCAGATTATCTCTTGAACTAACTATCTCTTGAATACACATTTCATGACACTGCAGTGCATACCTACATGAAGCATGCTGTGATTTATGACCTCTCAATAACACTCTCTAACAGTCAGTATTCCATAAGAAAGCGGTTTATGGTGTATTTTTTAGTAGTTGGGCTCTGCCAAGGCTGGACCTTGTCTCCTGTTCGGTTTGTGATTTTTATGGACAGAATCTGTAAGTGCAGCTCAGGAGTGGGGAGCATCCAATTTGGGGACTTCAGGATTGTGTCTATGCCTTCTGCCAATGATGTAGTCCTGCTAGCTTCATTGACCTTTGAACTTCAGCATACACTGAGGCAGTTTGCAGCTGTGTGTGAAGTGGCTTAGGCCATGGTACTCTGCCAGAAAACGGTGGAGAGCTACCCTTCAGGTTGGGAACGAGTTTCTGTCCCAAGTGAAGGTGCTCAAATATCTCAGGGTCTTGTTTACGTGTGAGTGTAGTGCCAGGAAGACACCGTATGGATTTAAACCCTGGACTGGTCACCCTCAACAATTTTTAGAATCTATTCTTATCCTAGGCGTTAGTGGAGAGCTTTTATGTCTCATTGTGGTCTCAATGTTTTCAAGGTACAAACAGACTAAGAATAAGTTTGTAATGGAAAACCACTTACTTTTTCATTATCATTATCATCATATTGGTCAGATGTTGACTGGATATACTGTAGTTAGAAAATCCAAGTCTACATTTTTGTGTTTTAAAGCCACTATGTGTAGAATTAGAAAGTTTCTGACTCTGTAGTTGTAGAACTAGTTCTAGTTCTACAACTAGTAGCACTAGTTGTAGAATGGAAAAAGACACTGAGAATGAATAGGCTGAAAGCAGCACAGACTGCACTGATTTTCATCAGGATTGTCTAATTTTTCTTTTGTCATCAAAACAATTTAAACGATGCATAGTTACATCAAAATTATACACACACTGGTTTAAAATATTTACAGGCTTATAAATATTTAAAGCCAGGTTACTATCCAAATGTATTGCAAATTTTAACCAAATTTGACAGAAAATACGTTTCCATCCACTACTGTTATGTGAATATTAGGAGTTGGTTCATGGAGATAAACAGTGGTGGCACTAATTCTCCAGTCAGGTGACATTAAGAAGAGGGTTCAACGAGATGATGTAATCTAAAGAGAGCCAGTCAAACCTCAAATGGTGTAAAACAATGTACAAAACTAAATGGAAATATGGCACTTCTGTTTGTTTCATGAATTAATTTGAGCAAGGTTACAGTCTCCTCATCAGTCCACACAGATCTGATGTTTTCGTCTGCTGACCTCTTTCATGTCTTCAGTGAAGTGGAGGCTTGAGTGACATTTAAGCCACATGCTTGTACTTCATGATTTAAG
The DNA here is from genome assembly GCA_027580175.1 of Siniperca scherzeri. NCBI lineage: Eukaryota > Metazoa > Chordata > Actinopteri > Centrarchiformes > Sinipercidae > Siniperca > Siniperca scherzeri. Next base: position 34,974,220 of record CM050842.1, on the reverse strand, counting down.
ACGGTGTAGTCCCTCATTCGAGGGACTTCATGATTTAGTTGCTAAGTCTGTTTCTATTGCACTTTGTCGCATTTTGCTTTTATTGATAGACTAACTTTTCTACCTCAGCAAAGCGTAAAAACTTTTTCACAATATTTAAATTTTTATTTTTTTTATTTTTGGCGTTTCCACTCGGGTTGTTTTATGTGCACATTGAAAATGTATGTTAAACAGTATATTTACACTGTATAGCACAATACTGGATTTTTAAGGCTCATTCCAAAATTGATATTTATATCAGGAAATATTCACTTTGGCATTTCTGAATTGCAGTTTCTTTTTATGTATCAGCCGACATCCTGTATATGTCGATTCTGATATACAGTCTCTTTAATAAGCTGATATCAGTCTATATATTGTCTATAAATACTTATATATACTTATAGTTAATGTGGAGGAAATCTCCTGAGGCAGACACATTGTACCTTATAGAAGGAGAGGAATCTCAACTACGTTCTCAGTTCTTTTTCCAGTCCCTTTCATTTTTCAAACCAGGTCAATTAGCAGTATGATAAATGATGGTCAGATCTTGATGCGGATGAAATCCAAGTAGATGTTGTGCGTGTGTGTGTGTGTCTGGGTGGGGTACACTACTGGAGAGTAATGGCATGTTCGATATGGATTGTGCACTTATATGTGCCATAGACCTTTGCAATGAACCTAAACCAAGGAAAGACATGAAGGGTTAGTCAGTGAAGACTGTGCATGTGTGGGTTCGCATAAAGAAAGACATATCATTGGAATGTGTTGGGATTTACAATGGTTAAAGGGGCACCAAATTGTGGAGGTGCAATCAATTAAATTTGGCTATCAAATTATCAAAGATAATCATAAATAATAACTTTAATTAATAAAGTCCTCAGGGGCACCACTCTTCTTAAAGAAGAGAAATGATAGCCAATCATTAGATTGAGTCTCATATAATATACCAAACTATCCCTTTGGAACTCGGATTAATAATTAAATTAATAACTATAACTAGAATTACCATCAATAGCTAGTAGGTTAAAGGATTTGGAGGTTGGCAAATTATTCTTGTGCAACATTAAGCATTTATTAAACGATAAACAAAGCAAAAACACACAATATGAAGTCTAACTCTAAATGCACTAAACTACAGAACAAAGAGTGTGTGTGAGTGTGTGTGTGTATGACCCGAAATGGCTGCTTGGGTCCAAAATGGCGTCAAACAAAAGAAATTTAATTCTAAGTGGTGACTGAGTAGCGGCCACATGGTTAAACAAAGAAAGGAAATTCAAAATGGTGGCTAGGTCATGTTTGAAAAGAGTGTGACTCTGTTAAAGGTCAAATTGGAGTGGATGTGTGCACTGTGTAGGATAAATGGTGCCAGGTTAAAAGAGAGTTAGTTAGCATGCAAAGACTGTGTGAAGCATAACATTAACTAACATCAACTTAGCAAAATAACCTAGCAGTAAAAAACACATTACAACAATAAAATTCAATGAACCAAATCAATAGATATACATTCACAAAAGTAAAACAGTCCTGTGCATAGCCAAGTACACTGTTAAGCTATGCGAAGCTATGTAATGCCCAGATATAGGTTCAGTGGTTATGTTACCTGTCTGTAAAGGAAGAAAGGTTGCTTTGAAGTTGCTGTTATTATCTGGCGGTTCCGTCGGATCAGCCAGGCAGGGAAGAGTGTTGGTTCCGATTGAAGAAAAGTCCTTGCTGTGCAGTCCGTTTGTGCAGATGGAAGAACCGGTCGCTCTGTCTGTTGTTCTCCTTGCTAACTTCCTTAGTTGCTTCTTAAAGTTAGCTGGCAGGCTTTTTGTAATAGCCATTGGCACTAAACTTTATTGCAGACATCTTATGCAGGTGCTCGCGTCGCTGCGGTAAGAGAGAGAGTTCAGTTGCTGTGTGTCTGCTCCAAGCAGATTACACAGTGGTGGGAGACAGCAGCTGCTGAGGAGCAATGCTGTAGACAATGACCACTGACCCCCTTTATTGACCTGGTTACATCCCGGTCCCAGGTCAATAAAGGGTCATAGGAGGAGTTCACACCTCCGGGATTCTGAGAGACTGAGTTCAATGGTGCTCCTTTGTTTACAGAACAAAAGAGTTCAGTTAAAGTCCCACAAATGAATGAATTCAACTAGTGGAGTGCCAGTTGTCCCAACAAATGTAACCTGTAAGATGAGTAATATGATGATCTGCTATAATATAACAGATGTTCTGTTAATGAAATGGAAATCATATGCATTAAACAGATCTATTTTATTTACTCCCTAAATATCTACAGTTTCATTCTTTTCACGGAGTATTTTTTGGTTTAGTTTTTCTATCTGGATGTTGTAGTGGCTCACAAAATCCACTTGATTGACGTTAATAGGCTTTGTTGCTGTAAAGTGTGTGTGTGTGTGTGTGTGTGTGTGTGTGTGTGTGTGTGTGTGTGTGTGTGTGTGTGAGAGAGAGAGAGAGAGAGAAAGAGAGTAGGACCACTTGTGACGTTAGAGACATGTTGATATGTGCTGGTATTTGACAATATATACACGCACATACACACACAGACACAGAGCAGTGGCGTTAAAGATTGTCAGATTATGGCTGGAAATGGAAACGTATTGTGGAGATTTTCACACCTACAAATCATCCAACATGTAAGAACACACACACACACGTAAGCATAAAGCACACGTATGTTTCAAATTAGGTGAAGTGAGAGAAACACATCAGTCCAGTCACACACCAGCCTCTCCCCCAAAATCTATCTCTCTTTGTCTTTTCCTCTCTCCATCTTTTTCTTTCACTTCCCTCTTTTTCCTCTCAGCCCCCCATTAGTGTGTATGTCTGTTTATGTGTCCATGCCACTGCAGCTGTAATTGAAACCACACTGTCTCTTTTCATCGCCAGACTCTTTCACAACTTCAAACAATTTGTCTGCTGCCTAAATATTGCACTTTAGCCAGACTATTTTCACTTTGTGGTATTGTGTTATATAATTGACTACGTGTGTGAGTGTGTACAGTATTTTCAAAAGAAGTATGTTTTTCTTGGCAGTTTGTGGAAATCCAAACAAGGTATCTGGTTTCCGGAGTAATTTCAGCATCAGGCTGAAGTTTGTTTTCAGTAACATGGATAATCAGAATTATTTTGACAATATTTCTTAACTAGATATTAATTAACAACAGCAATATATAGTGACTTAGGATGTAATGGTTTACAAAGCCTTTTGGGTTATATGTTGTTTGTACAACCTTGTCCTACAGCAGTTGACTTTACTGGTTACCAGAGATACCCCAGTCTGTGGCTGCAAGGAACTGTACGAAAATGATTAGAGGGGAGGATTATGTACTTTTCCCTTTTGCTGAAGGGAGAAAGTGACTATTCCCTCTCTCTGAAGGGAGAGAGTGACTTTATGGAGAAGGGTTTCTTTTAACTTTTTCTCATCCTGATTTATGTTTTCTTTCAGCCTTCCTTTCTGAGATTTAATAAAAAAAAATCAAATAGTTACATCAAAATGTTGGCTTTTGTGTGCACCACAGGAAAGGAAGGTGCTTTATGGCCATCTGCAGAGGACAACAGTCCTATCTCTGTATTATTGTATTAGGGCTTTATTTTTCCTCATAAATAGTAAATGGCTGCATTTATCCAAAAGAAAAACTACCATGCAAGGTGCTGGCCAACAATTGGAAGCAATTTGGGGTTCATTGTCTTGCCCAAGGACACTTTGACATGTGGACAGGAAGAACTGGGGATCTAACCACCAACCCTGTCATCAGTGGATGGCTCACCCTACCTCCTGAGCCACAGCCACTCCAACAGGGTTCATTATTATTATGTGATGGCTGTCATAACCCTTTATTGAGCAGCTCTTTACTCAAAATTAGAAAGTGGCTGTATGTCCACCATGTTGTTATGTTTACCACAAATATATTATTTTGGGGTCCAAAGAAAATATGAATAATACTGGGGAGGACCTTGCTTTAAAAAAAAAAAAAATTAAATATAAGATTCAGCCCCCTTCCCCACCGCAATAACTTTCATACGGTTGGATGAACGTAATTTCATTGAGCCATATATTTCCATTCAATCAAATCAAGTAAAACTAGTCTGTCTTGATTGTGTTATCTGAACACCAAATACATTTGTGGAAGAAACTTAATGTTAATATTTAAAGGCAATTTATTTGGCTTTTGTTAAAGATGCAGTGCGGAACTTTTGTCTCCCCTTCTGGCAATGAGAGTAATCATTCAAACCCATGCTTATGATGTATGCCTACAGGTGAGATCGCCCCAGGCTTGTGTTCAGAAATTGTTACAAAAATACAGAGAAATTTCCACAGTTCCAAGACAGTAATCCATTATTAAGAGTAAATGTAATAGCTACATAGCCTACTCCAAATATTTTACAAATACCAGCCTGTCCAAGAGCAGTAACGTGACATCTGTTTCTGCCCTCAATTTCAATTTTCAATTAAATTTTATTTATATAGCGCCAATTCATAACAGAAGTTATCTCATTGCACTTTTCCTATAAAGCAGGTCTAGACCGTACTCTTTATAATATTATTTACAGAGACCCAACAAATCCCACCATGAGCAAGCATTTGGCAACAGTGGCAAGAAAAATAACTTCCTTTAAGAGGCAGAAACCTTGGAGAGAGAGAGAGAGAGAGAGAGAGAGAGAGGTTTTTTGGGGGGGAGGCACAATGCAAATACTAATATCTAGAATTTTTTTTGGATTGTAGAATAGTAATTGTAGTGTTAATATTAATAAATTAATAATTTATTAGTCCCCTCTCTTCTTTCAGCGCTCTCCAACGAGGAAAAGCTTCATCAATGGTTTTTCGTGTTTGTCCTCGCTGTCGATCATTTTCTTTTTTGACTGTAATCCTTCCTCTGCACGCCAAGTTTCTTTTTTATCTGGAACATCAGAAACTTTTCTTGGACGCTTCCTAGGTTTTTCCGCCATAGGTTACTCCAGAGCCATGTAGCAAGAGAGTTGAGTCATCTCTGTTAATTTCAATTCAAGTGGGTTTATTGACATGACTGCATACAATACAATATTGCCAAAGCATATTAACACAAACTATACAATAATAATAAACATAATTAAACAATAAACAATTCTCAATAATAAATGTTCTCTCCAATGGACCTTTTTTTTTTTACAGCAATCGTGTATCGCGGAGCTACATGGCTCTGGGTTGCTCCCAGAGCAACCCAGAGCCAAGTGTTTCCTGTACACTTCTATCTGGAGCTTTCCGTCCTCCAGATAGTATGCTAATCAGGCCTATTGTTTTCTGGCTGCACCTCCCTCATCACTGTTAAGTACCTGATTAGCATACTATCTGGAGGACGGAAAGCTCCAGATAGAAGTGTACAGGAAACCAACACATACGGATCAATACTTGCTCTTTGACTCACACCATCCATTACAGCACAAGCTGGGTGTAATCCGGACACTACAACATAGAGCCCAAGAAGTGCCCACCGGCTCAGAGGGTAAGAAGAAAGAGGAAAGGCATGTCCAGAATGCACTCTCAGCCTGTGGTTATCCTACTTGGGCTATCAACAAAGTTAAAAGAGCCAAAAAACAGGACAAAAGGGAAACAGAACCAAGAAGGAACGGTGTCTCCATTCCTTATGTATCTGGACTGTCTGAAAAACTACAAAGGATCTTTAGACAGCACGATGTTCCTGTTTTCTTTAAACCAGGCAACACTTTAAGACAGAATCTCGTTCATCCTAAGGACAAGATGCCCACACAATAACAGAGCAATGTAGTTTACTCAATTCAATGCAGTGAGGAAAACTGCAAAGAAAGGTACATAGGTGAGACTAAACAGCCACTTCACAAAAGACTTTATCAGCACAGACAACACGCTAACTCAGGATTGCAGAGCGCCGTGCATTTGCATCTAAAAGCTACAAACCACACATTTTGCGCCAAGTCCTGTCCTGCTGTGCTGTGATAGCTCGTTACTTCGACGTGTCCTTGTGATTGGATGCTAGCTCCACCTGTTTTTCTGTTGAAAGTCCCGCTAGCAACACTACTGATGTTGACGATAATATAATAATAATAGAAAGAAAAACATATTTTAAATCCTTTTATCTACAGAGGGGATGCAATTCAATTTAACTCTGCAATCTGACCCCTTGTTCATATAACATTTGCTTCTCAGCAAATAATTTATTCATAACCATAACTTTATTCAATGAACATACTACACTCAATCTTGAACCATGTGTTGCCATCGAGAAAAACAAAGGGTTAGAGAACTGTATAAGATAATTAAATAGGCAAACTTATTTAAAATTAAAGCATTTCAGTTAAATTAACATAACTTGAACCTTGACTCTGCAACTGGATATTGGACTTCAGCTAGCATCCAATCACACGGACGCATCGAAGTAACAAGTACTAACTAATCACAGTAGAGCTGGACTTGACGCAAAATGGATGAGAAAAAAAATAACGCTGGAATCTAACCACTGGAATGCTAAATGTTACAACGTGCCATTACTGATGCTTTTCAAAGTATGCCATGGAGATAGAAAGAGGGGAGACTGGAATCCCAGTGCTAATTTAAGATCTAAAATCTAAAATGTGGGTGAATTGTGGTATTATATATTGTAGCCATATAATATAATGCTATACAATATAATATATAGCTTTGCAAAATATTCTAGCAATACTGGCTGCCTTTCCTATCTTGCATCGTTTAGACCAACCAAAATAAAAACAGCATAGGAAACACGCCATCTCTGATGTAGACAATGTGCTAATTTTACATATTTATATTAACACAAACTATACAATAATAATAATGTAATGGTAGTGGTAATATTAATAAATTAATAATTTATTCATAACCATAACTTTATTCAATGAACATACTACACTCAATCTTGAACCATGTGTTGCCATCGAGAAAAACAAAGGGTTAGAGAACTGTATAAGATAATTAAATAGGCAAACTTATTTAAAATTAAAGCATTTCAGTTAAATTAACATAACTTGAACCTTGACTCTGCAACTGGATATTGGACTTCAGCTAGCATCCAATCACACGGACGCATCGAAGTAACAAGTACTAACTAATCACAGTAGAGCTGGACTTGACGCAAAATGGATGAGAAAAAAAATAACGCTGGAATCTAACCACTGGAATGCTAAATGTTACAACGTGCCATTACTGATGCTTTTCAAAGTATGCCATGGAGATAGAAAGAGGGGAGACTGGAATCCCAGTGCTAATTTAAGATCTAAAATCTAAAATGTGGGTGAATTGTGGTATTATATATTGTAGCCATATAATATAATGCTATACAATATAATATATAGCTTTGCAAAATATTCTAGCAATACTGGCTGCCTTTCCTATCTTGCATCGTTTAGACCAACCAAAATAAAAACAGCATAGGAAACACGCCATCTCTGATGTAGACAATGTGCTAATTTTACATATTTATATTAACACAGTGACCAAATTCAAGTTAAAATATGCAAAGCAAGCTTTGCGTCTTGTTACATAGCAAGATTTAACCATTACTGTGACATAAGGAAAGGCAACAATAATGATTAGTAATATATGATTTTATTTAACACATGCAGAAATAGTCTCCCTCTGTGAAAGGGATGATCAACACACAGTGTGGTACCATAGAGTGCAGGTGGTGCACTCAATCTGATTGGGAAAAAGAAAACAACAGAACTTAGAATATTGTCAAACTTTTTTATCAGGTTCCTGTCAGTAATCCAGAGTAGGATGTACAATGAAGCAGTTTAAACTTTCCATATTATTTCTTAAAACTGTATGGCATTGTGTGTCAGTTTCTGGGTTTAAATCTTAGCTGTGGTCATTTCTGTCTGGAGTCAGTGTGTTCTTATGTTCCTTCAGCTGCTCCAGTGTCCTCTGAAAGTGCAAAGACATGCCAGTTAGGTGAATTAAACTATACTTTTTCAATAGCTGTGTGATTGTGAGTGTTCACCTGGTGATGTTGATGTGTTTAAATGTCATAAAATTAGATTTATTGGGAGTTTTACCATAGCATAAGTCCATTTGGCATGCATCCTTACCTTTTCTACTGAAGGTGTGAGTTCTTCTCTTTTTTCCTTAAAGATAATATTTTTTGGGCTTTTTGCCTTTATTTTTCTTTGCTGATTGACCCCTTTCAGCACCTCTCGCACTATTTTGGGATCCATTGTTAACCACCCTATCTATCCCTCTTTCTGCACCTACCTCCATCTGTTTCACCTATCTACTCCTTTCGACACCTACTTCTGTCTACCTACTTACCTTCACCTCTTCACACACAAACCAAAAAATAAATACAACAAAGAAAAAAAAGCAAAATAATAAACCACACTGTCAGAGACAAACAGAATCACACAGTAAAAAATGCACAATACCAGCCTCTCTCAAATACAAACAAGCACATCTCTATTACTCACTATCACTTACAAGATAGCAAAAACAATATCAATATAGCAGCATTTAAAGTTAAGGTATATGAGGGGACAGTGGAATCAGCAGAATCAGCGGGGGGCAGAATTCAGTAGGAAGACAGCTCTGGGAAAAAAGCTGTTTCTCAGTCTGCTGGTCCTTGTCCGGAGGCACCTGAGGCGCCTGCCAGAAGGCAGGGGAGAAAACAGTCTCTGGGCGGGTGAGAGGAGTCCTTAAGAATGCTGCAGGCTCGACGCAGACAGCGTTTCCTCTGGATGTCCTCAATGGCTGGAAGTGGAGTCCCTGTGATGTGCTCGGCAGTTTTCACCACCCGCTGCAGTGCCTTGCGCTCTGCAGCTGAGCAGTTCCCATACTAGACTGTGACAAAGTTGGTTAGGATGCTCTCTACTGTGCAGCGATAGAAGTTCACCAGGACAGCTGAGGACAGTTGGGTCTTCTTCAGTGTCTTCAGGAAGAAGAGGCGCTGGTGAGCCTTCTTGACCAGGCAGGTGGTGTTGGTGGTCCAGGACCATAGTATCGTCTGCAAACTTGATGATGGCGTTAGATCCATGCACAGGCCTGCAGTCGAGTGTGAAGATGGAGTAGAGGAAGGGGCTCAGCACACAGCCCTGTGGTATGCCAGTGTTGAGTGTGATGGTGGTGGAGCAGTTGTGGCCTGACCTAACAAGCTGAGGTCTATTTGTCAGGAAGTCCATAATCCAATTGTAAATGGAGGTGTTAATGCCCAGGTTTCCAAGGTGATTAACTTGGAAGGGATGACAGTGTTGAATGCATTGCTGAAATCAACAAACAGCATTCGTGCATAAGTGTTCTTATTGTCCAAGTGTGTGAGTACAGAGTGCAGTGCCATGGAGACTGCATCCTCTGTGCTCCTATTGCTGCGGTAGGCAAAGTGGTATGGGTCCAGTGTGGATGGGAGGAAGTCCTTTTAGGTGTGCCAGAACCAGCTGCTCAAAGCACTTCACAACACTGGGTATGAGTGCTACCGGGCAGGTAGTTGTTCAGGCATATTGGACTAGAGTGTTTTGGCACTGGCACAATGGAGGTGGATTTAAAGCATGTTGGCACAGCTGCTTGGGTGAGGGACAGGTTGAAAATATCCGTAAAGACCCCAGCGAGCTACTCTGCACATGCCTTGAGTACGCGACCGGGGATGCCGTCTGGTTCAGCAGCCTTGCGCACGTTGATCCGGCTCAGTGCAGTGTAGACATCTGTGGAGGTGATGATGCCCCCTTTCAGATTTGCCCTGGAAGTGCTGTAGGCCTGTGTGTCACCTGTTCTGAAGGCAGTGTTGCATGCCTTCAACAGGAGGCGCACCTCCTTGTTCATCCATGGCTTCTGATTTGGGTATGTGGTGATCTGCTTCTGAGTTGTAACACTGTCTTTGGTGATGTTGATGTAGTCCAGTACAGAGGAGGTGTAGCTGTCTATGTCCGTATGAGAGCCACAGGTGGCCTGAGAGGCAAACATACTCCAGTCTGTGTGTTGAAACCTCTCCTGGAGTGTGGAGTCTACCCCCACAGGCCATACATTGATGGTCCTCACTGATGGCTTCACATGATTGATGAGAGGTGAATACTTGGGGGTGAGGAACAAAGAAAGGTGATCAGATTGACCCAGGTGGGGGAGGGGGGTCACGGCCTAAGCCTCAGCCATGTTTGTGTAGACATGGTCCAAAGTTTTGTTTCCTCTGGTGTGACAGGAAACATGCTGGTGAAATGTGGGGAGCACTGCCTTTAAGTTTGTGTGATTAAAATCTCCCGCAACAATAAATGCAGCCGCATGAAGTTCGCTCATAGCAAGCTTGGCATCAGCATCCGGAGGAATATAACCTGCCGTTATAAACGGTGGAAGTGAATTCCTGTGGCAAATAAAACGGTCTACATTTAACCATGAGAAACTCTAGGTTAGCTGAGCAATGTCTCCTAACAATAATAGAGTTTGTGCACCAAGCTTTATTAACGTAAATGATTCTCCACCTCTGGTCTTACCGGATTCATTTGCCGTCCTATCTGCCCGGAGTGTGTGGCATCCAGCTAGCTCAATAGCATTGTCCGTTATGCCACTGTGTAGCCATTTTTCAGTAAAGATCATGACATTGCAGTTCAAAAGTCTTCTGCTGTTGATGATGTGGAGTCAAATCTTGTCCATTTTGTTCCCCAATGATCGTACATTTGCGAGGAAAATGCTGCGTAAAGAGAGCCAGAGTGGTGTTAGCTTTAGCTTAGCTCTTAGCCTCTGTGCTTCTCCCGCCTTTTTTACGATCTCGACGCCGCCTGCGAGCACTTCTGCCCGGCCATGTAGGGTGGCAATCTCTCTGTTACAATCAACAGTGCAAAAAGGATATTTTCACAGATAATGTAACGTTAGCCATAGTGTAAACAAACAAACCTAGGCACAGTAATATTAGCAAACTACCTGTGAGAATATTGAGTGCATGATGGTATAACAACGTGGTGGTGTTGTTCCTACAAAATCATAATTAATGTTGCTCCAGGACCATCATTGCAACTGAGCAATCACCTTGTTGTGATGTCATAGCTTTGCAACTTTGGAAAAAGACTGGAAAAATACTAAAGCGCGGGCATATGCAGTGGGGAACAGAAGGTAAGCATTAAAATTACTTTATTAAATAATATGATAGGACATTTGAATTTCAGTACATTTGCATCTTATAATGGACCAGCGAAACCTAGTTTAGCTAGCTATTATTAGCTAAATTGAACTTACTCCTGTTGATTTGCTAGTGTTAATTCTAGCTAGCATTAGCTAGCTCCTTTACAGAGAACAGCTAACCTTCTAACCAGATACATGGTGCATTTCAAATAACTAAAGTTATAATAACTGGTCAGCTAACAGATAACATTCATGTTCACATCCTAATGAGAGCTGTGGGGCCAAGTGGCACTCTCTGTATAACCTTTAACTGTCACCCATCTACCACTGGAATAAAAAATGATAAATGTTCAGTTTTAATAACCAGCGGTCATGGTGACAGTTCCTTAATGGTTGTGGGTTGAATCAGAGAATGAAAATAATTACCGTAAATATAATTAACTGGCCCATGGATGCTTAATTTGGCTTAAATAAATGAATACCTATGTAGCTAAGGCAATATTTGCCCAGGATTAACTTGCATGTTTGTCCTGGGCCATCATATAAATGTTTGTCCTGGGCCATCATATGAAAGTTTGTCCTGGGCCATCATTTAAATGTTTGTCCTGGGTCATTATATTAATGTTTGTCCTGGACAGTTATTTTGGCCAGGAGTTTAGCCTCATCATTTCCTATATTTGACAAAATAAGCAAGTGAATAAATAAATAAATAAAGGCAATGTAAACTTAATATTCTTTTTTTCAGAAATGGAAGACATCATTAGAAAAACAGTTCTGAATGAGGAAAAGAAAAGAACTGGAAAAGATACACAACTTAATGTTTTTGTGACAAAGTGACAGGAAGACTCATTTAGTGTAGTTGTCAAAAAGCTGAACTCATTAATCCTTGAAGGCCACTACAAGTCTTTTAATGACAGGTCAAGTAAAGACAAAAAAAGAGACTATTACAAATTTAACTGCATCAGGCCAGGGAAAAAAAGTTACAGAGCAGTGGGCTGCTTATGTTTCATTTAAAATAATCAGTGCTTGGGAGGACTACATTCATTCTGCTGCCTGTATATGATAAGCATGATGACCAAGATCCCTCTGACCCAAAGAATGCACATTCCTACAACATATTACCCGACTTAAGAAAGAAGATCGAGGAACTGTTTCCCTTGGAACTAAACCAGACATTATACTAACAGAATGTCATAAGTGGTCCAGAAACCGTGGACACGGTGATCTACATAACAGAGAGTATTTTGTCTCACCACGTGACATTGACAATGTTAGAACCTGCATTATGAGAAAGAAGCACTTTAACTGTGATAACAGTCAAAGCGTAGATGCCTTACTGAATGGACTTCTACAAGAATATGTTCTGTTCTACTAACCATATACATCTGTCCAGGAGCTAATAATTGTTTTGCAGATGTCCTTACTCAAGTCCAAGTTTGAGAAACATGCAAAGCAACGTTGCAATCAGCAACGAAAGTCAGAAAACTCTGGATAAAGTTCTTGGAGAACTTCCCCCAAGGTAAATATCACACATTGATGAAGTATTAATTTAAAATCATCTAACTATAAAGGAAGGAATCAATGTGTGTATGTATTTATGTATGTCTGTCCTTCGATTTTCTTGACAACCGATCAACTTCACGCTTGGCGGGTGTATTGCTGAGGACCCGATGGAGTGCAGTGTTGAATTTGGTGCAATATGAACACGCAATACGTTTAATTTTAATAAACTTTGAATAAACACAGAGATCAGATCAGAGACGTTCTCTGCGCAGCAGTGGGGCAGGGCTTCAGGGCTCTGTTACATGCAGCCAGAAATCAGAGCTGTAGCCTACAGCAAGTCAGAGAAAAGTAAGTAGACAGCGAAAACACGCTTGGAAACGCGACACGTTTAGTATTAATAAACTTAATAATAAATGTTGAATAAACAAGTGAAAAGCGAGCCACTCAGCTCTGTGTCTGAGTCAACCCAAAAAGTCAGAAGGATCGTGAGGCCCCGCTTTCGCGGTCTGTATTCATACTGATCAAGATCAAGCAAAAACAGCTTTTAGGGTACTTCCTACAGGCAGTTCAAAACCAGCATGTCTCATGTAAGCACAAATCTTTTGAGCAAATGTACCCACTCATCCGAACTGAAGGCACAGAAAAGAAACAATTTGAGAGCCCAATATGATCGATCCACTTTATTTTCAGATGCGCATTTTTTCAAAAGCTCTCGGTTACGTATTTTATTTTTTAAATGCAGTCCTCATTATACTTGAAATGAGAAACAGTGGGCCTACTTAACATCTGTGTTAAGGTATTTTTCTATGCATTGAAGCAGCAATACCGGAGGCCAAGCCAACGGCTCGTTCCATACAGGCATGTTTTGAATGGGCACTGCACTAGTTTCTAATAATGACAATTTATTGTTTGTATTGCTTTGTAAACTTTTGAGCTAAAACATTTTCATCTTCAATTTACAAATGGGCCAACTTCGTATGAGACTGTGGTTGGTTGTAACACATTGAATAGGCTAATTAAAGGTAGAAATAAGTTAGAATATTCTAACAAACTACACACCTGCTAAGTAAGACCCTTTTACTGCCAAGCAAAAATTTTATTATTAACATCACAAAAATGTTTACACCCTGAAGCTGTTTAGGCCTACTATTTAAAATTATTCTAAGAAAGTTGTAGAAAAGCAGTAACATACAAGGTCACAGAACTCGGTCCTACAACCTCAGCACACTGGTGTTAACAACCATGATATTGCTTAAGAATTAAAATGTTCCTGCCCCCTCCAGTTGTGGAAGTATTTTCTTGTATTCTTATAGCCTCTTGTGATTAGTAATATTAATAACAATAATTTAATGCAACATAGAAACCTATGGCTCTCCGAGATAGTGAAACATTTGCATACAATCCCATTGTGATTATTTGTTCTTAAGGTTTCAGCCTTTTTAGTCACCATTTTTTAATCTCCTTGTCTTGATTTGAACACACACTAAAGAAATCTATGCAACTGCTTTTCAACAACTGCTTTTTTGTTTTTGTAATCTTCACTTTATTGATTTCTTTTTTTTAAGGGTATTCATGGTTGAGAAATACTTTGCAGAAATAAATGCTTTGAGGAAGGTTTTTCCAGAATCTGTTATCCTTGTATGCTGGTACAATGTCTTGCAGGTAGCATTGCTCCCAATGATTATTTAAGATTCAAGCCTGTAGGCATAAACCCTATTGTTTTGTGCTCAGCAAAAGCCTGAGTCCTCACTGAAATCCTGGCCCAGCTCTAATGCTGACTGCAGCAGAGAATGAGAACCATTTAGACACAAAATGAGCTGGGTCAGGATTCAAGTAAGAATTTGTGTGTTACTTGCTGAGGTAAATATTGTTTTTTTTTAATCAATGTGCAATTGTTTGACTACAAAACTCTTCAACACAGCCTGTTTAGAGACATTGTCATTTTATGCCCGCATTGGAACAGAGCCCATTTGCTACAGTTGTGTGGGAGAAGGCAAAGATGGAGCTACACTACCTAACTTGTTTGTTATGCAGATGCAAAATCGCTTAGACTGGCATGGTTAGATAATGGTCATTTTAAAGTGAACCTTTAACATTATGCATCATGATGGAGAAGGGTGTGCATCACCTTGACAGCAAATATGAGAACAATTGGCCTGGTGGGGGGTGCTGTACCTAAAGGTAAAAATATAAAATTGTGGAAGGCTATACACAGACCATACTTATTTTCCATACTTGTAATTGCGCCACTGTCCCCTTCTGCAGGTGTCTCTTACATTAACAGGTGTGGTGCGACTATGGCCGTCGCTTCAATCATGCAGACTCTGAAACGAACAATGTAATTGAAAAATAGGATTCTTATTTTAGCCCTCCTTCAGTGTTTCAATCACAACAAAGCACAATACAGTAAATTGTTGCTTGGCATGCATTATAGTAAGTCCAACAGAAATAAAAGAAGGGACAAATTTCATATGCAAAAGGAAATCAACAATTATTAGTTTCACACTCCGTGTATCTACATATGAGATATAAAATACCCAAATCTATTTGTGGTCTGGAACAAAGTAAAGGTTTGGTACTTGCTCATTATTGCTTGGAGCTAATTATTGAAAGGAATACCGCAGATTTTCAATATTTAAATATGTATTTTTGTCCCGCAGGGCCGACGGATATGTGCTCTGGAACCGAGTAGAACTTTCTGCCTATCATCATAGTACTTCTCGAAGGAGAGTAAAATACATATTTAAATGTTGAAAATCTGCGATATTCCCCTTTAAGGCAATTAGCACAGTCTGAGGTAATTATATCCTCAAACGACAGTGTTGGGGATAGTTTTGATTCACCCGGACTGCCACTGCAGCAGATCCTTGATGTGAATATGATAACTCGAATAGCAGATGAATTTGGCAGTGCATATTCATCAGTATTGGGTGCGGTCCCAACAAAAGCACAAAATAGGTGGATTAGTCTAAACAGCATAAATCATGAGGCATCTGTGTGTTTGCTTCAGTATTCCAATGTTGTTTTTGCAAACTCTTACCTTAAACTTAATAATGCTTCCATCAATAATGTTTCAGCATGGAAAAAATCTTAAACATGGAACTGTGAAGTAGTGTATTTAGTGGAATTACTATAGTAAAAAAGCATAATTGTACAATAGAAGCCTTGCATGTGTTGAAGTCACAATAGCATCAAACATTAAGGTTTATATTCATTGATTTTATACTTGTTTATACGGTTTTATCTCTGTATGCCTTACTACTTACTTAGTTACTGCTATGTTGCTCAGACCAGACTGTGTGTGTGTGTGTGTGCCACATGCATTCTCATACATGAAAACTTTGCATATACATGGTTTCAGTCCCATGTCAAACATTGTCTACTGGGATAGGGGGCCAATAGTCTTGATGGTAGCCCTAAGCAGCAGTCTTAAAAAATCATTAACAATCACTATGTGTTACAGGTCTAGTTTTCAGAAATTGTCAGCTTTATTCATCTTCTACAGATTGTAAATATCCCTGTCCTGTCCCGTCTCATTGCTGCTATGCAGCTATGTCTATAGATTGTAGAAAATTTGTCAAGAAAATCTGTGGCAATGCAGTGTATTTTAGTCTTTTACCAAAAATATAAACATTTTTGAACAGGAAACCAAGATGTATGCCGAATGTTCACATATAGCAAGTACAGTGCTATATGTGAACAACATATCTTGGGGGACAAATTAAAGGAAAAACCTGAATAAAAACATATCAAATGCAGATGCTTCTGGGCACAAGGGCTCACTGAATGGTTTCAGTGGATAAGTATGAAAGTGACATGAATAAAAGCAAACTTGTCACCTAGATCCTAAAACTAAAAGAAAAACTGTCACAAGGTAATTTCAATTCAGCTTCTGTTGTGTTCACTGAGATTGACATTTGCCCCCTTCTCAAGCAACATAATTAGGCTACTGTAACCAGGAAGTAACTAGGTCCATTTTAGCTTGGTTAAATGTCTAAACCTTTGTTTCTTGAATTAGTCTCATGTTCAAAAACAAATCCAAAAGCTTTATTATGTCGTGGTTATTACAGTATTAGCCTTGCTAATATTATTTTAGCATAAAGAATATGGAACCATCAGGTGCTAACGTTAACGTTAAGTTCAGAGAGAGCTCAACTTCTGTTATAATGGTCGGCAAAATGGTAACATTAACGTTAGTAACGTTAAACAAGTAGTCCCAGAGCCCTAACATCAGTAATGTTATACAAGTGGAATTTGGAATAATAAGTGCGCTAGCTAACGTTAGACTCCATGGAAATAACACCTAACATTACATCCAAATTGTGATGGCTAGTGTTGTGATTTGCAATGGTTTAAGGGGGCACCCACTTGTGTAGGTGTGATCAATTAATTATGGCAGAATTATCAAAGATAATCCTAAATATTTTTAATGAATAAAGTCCTCGGGGACAACACTCTTCTTAAAGAAGAGAAGTGATGGCCAATTAATTGATTGAGTCTCATAAAATACACTAAACTATCAATTTGGAACTCAGATTAATAATTAAATTAATAACTGTAACCATAATTACCATTGATACTAGTAGATTGAAGGATTTGGAGTTCAACATAGCAGAGGTTGCCAAATTACTCACTCTTGTGCAACATTAAAGAAACCAGCATAATTATACACAAGCATTTATTTAATAAGATAAACAAAGCAAAAACACACAATAAGACTAACTCTAAATACTAAACTACAGAACACAGGGTTTGTGTGTGTGTGTGTGTGTGTGTGTGTGTGTGTGTGTGTGTGTGTACAGGTCTAGGTGCGCGCCAGAAGGAATCTGTGCATTTTTCGTCATTCTGCTGCTATATGTTACAGACAGACAGGCAGGGGAGACAGATAGTGGTTTTATTCAATTACAGCCAGATAGGATAGGTGGTCAGGTATGGAGATGGGGGAGTCTGTTGGAGGGAAGGCTCGCTGGAGAGGGAGGTCGCTGGAGAGGGAGATCGCTGGAGAAGGGGTTATGCCGAGTGGCATGGAGAGTCCTAGTTTCGATTGAGGTCAGACAACTGGCTGAGGTGAGTGCTGGGTCTTATATGCTAGCTGTGATTATGAGCTGATGGGGAGCAGGAGTGTGAGAGGGCGCAGGTGTGGATGATTAGTAGACGGTGGAGCCTGGCGTATCTGTGACAGTACCCCCACCCCGCCCCCACCCCGCCCCCACCCCCAGGGAGTGATGGCTGCTGTGATCCGGCAGGGAGTAATGGCGTTGGAACTGGGGACGGCTGTGGAGCTGGAACTGAATGCTGGAGATTGGCCAGTAGAGGTGCAGGCAGAGGACTGGCAGGTCGGGGTGCAGGCTGATGACTGGCTGACGAATTAACGACTGGAGTGCTGAACTCTTTCCTGAGGTGTGTTACAAAACTGTGAAAAGATTGGGTGAGGGTTTCCTGTCGTGACCATATGGATGCTGCCCAGCGGAGTGCTGGTCCATGGAGTAAGGAGATTAGGAAGGCTACCTTGGATCGCTCATTGGGATACAGGTGTGGATGCATCTCTATGACCAGGGAACACAGTAACAAAAATCCATCGCAGTCCTCTGCCGAGCCAGAGAAGGGCGCTAGTTGGGCAATAAGGCTCCTCCACCCGGTCCTGGAAGGAGTCAGCGGAGCTCATGGCTGTAATCCTTTCGGTTTGGTCCGACCTTCATCAACATCAACTTAGCGTGTGGCTACCAAACTAACCTAACTGATAAACACGTCACAACAAAACCTCAGTAAAAACACATCATAAACATCGTTAACTAAACAGTCCTATGCTTAGCGAAGTACACTGTTACACTATGTGATGCCCAGTTGTTACGTTACCCGTCCATGGGAGGGAAAGAGAGGTGGCTTTGTTCCTGGTATTAGCTGGCGGTCAGTCTGTTTTGGACGAGCCAAGCTGGGAAGAATTGTGGTTCCGCTTTGGAAGCATCTTTCGCTGTGAAGTGTCTGCTTGTAGAGGATGTAGGAAGCCGTCTGTCTGTGGTTGTCGCAGCAGCCCCCTGTCCCCGGACTCTTCGCTGGATCGCAGTCGCCTCCTTTCCCGGCTGGATCGCAGTAGCACCAACCCCTTGCCGCCGCTGGACCGCAGTTGCCTCCTTTCCCGGCTGGATCGCAGCAGCACCAACCCCTTGCCGCAGCTGGATCGCAGCTGCATCCTGCCCCGGTTGGATCGCAGCAGCCATCCCTAGTCGCCGCTGGATCGCCTCAGTTGGACCATAGCACGCCGCAGAACCATCTGCTGGGTTGCAGCACGGCACTGAATTCTCTGCTGGATCGCAGCAGTATCCTCCTTCTCTGCCGGAGTGGCAGGCTCCGGGTTCCCAGACATCACTGGTTCTGCCAGCTCCTCTACCAGTCTCTCCATTGCCGGCTTCCTGTCCTGCTGTCCCGTCGCCAGCTGCCTGTCCTGTTGCTCTTGTTCTCAAAAAGGGTTCCAAAAGGGTTTCGTCTTTGCTGCTGGCCTCCAGAAGGGTTTCGACTTCGTCGCTGGCCTCCAGAAGGGCTTTGCCTTCGTCGCCGGCCTCCAGAAGGGCTCTGTCTTCACCGCTTCACCGGGTCCCGCCCGAGATCCCCAGCTCGGCACATGTCCAGCCCCAGGGCCGTCTGCCCGAGGTCCTCAGCTCCGCACATGTCCAGCCCCCAGACCGTCCGCCCAAAGTCTCCCACCTGGCCCTTTTACTTCCTGTCTTTGTTTTCCCTCTAGTTTTGATTGTTGGTCCTTCCTTAATTGTTTGCACCTGTGTCTCGTTGTCTCACCTCCCCTTGGGTCTCTTTCTATGTTCAGTGTTGGGTCATTGTTGTTATACATGGTGTTGTTCCTGCCTGGTGTGATTCCTGCATTGAGATTTGTTCCTGTCCTGTGAGTGTTCCTGACCTTTGTGTGTGTCACCGTTTTGGTGCTCCTTTTGTGGTACCTGGTTTTGTGGTTGAATTGTATTCTTTGTCTCCCTTGGACCTTGGCTGGATCCTGGATTTTTGCATTTTGCCTGCTCCCTAGTGAACTGTTTGCCACCTTGGACTCACTCCCCTGCTTCACTGCCAGCCGGTAACCTATCTGCCTTTTGCCTGTTCATTACCTGTCTGCCTACCGGTCTGCCTGTACTTGCTTGTAAACCACATCACCCCTATTAAACACGATAGCCATCCGACTACTTCACCTCATACCACTTCCTGGTCATCTGCATTTGGGTCCACATACCACTACGCAACATACGTCCACTCCTCAATACAGCCTCTTGCTGAAGCAAATTAGCTGGGAGGTGGAGGTTATTAGGTTAAACCCGTAAAAATGTATTGAAGAACTTACCATATGCTGTAGCCTATTAATAAGTATGGAAATAGAGAAAATCTTTCATCAATGGTTTTCCATTGTATTCTGACAGTATTTAAAATGCTACATCACATTTCACAATACATTAAAGGGGACATATTATGTACCTTTTCAACAAATTTATACAACTTCCTTGAATCTGTGGAACATGTCTGTTTTTTAATCAAAACCTACTCTCACCTCTTTCTTCCATTATATTGAACACACCATTTTTGGTGGGTGTAGCACACACCAAATTTTAAATGAATGATTTCCTCCCCAGCCTGGCTACCCCACACCCAAGAAAAAAAACTTTTACAAACTGGGCAGGACATTAGGTAGGCAGTGTTCCTAGCTCGAAAAAGCACAGCTAATTGATAAATTAAAGCAAATTTGTAATGGTCGCCTAAGTCTACCTTTGGATTATGAATATGGACTTTTATTATAATTTTTTACACTCAGATGTATTAAATGGAGGCAGTGACATTTTTTAGGTTTTTTGGAGCACGTGGACAGGACAGCGTTTAGTGGGCTTGGAAGCAGGATTTCCAGGCACAAAGCAATTCTAAACAGGTTTTGTGGATTATATGTTGGGATACTTACTGGACTACTGCAAGACCAGACCCTTCCTCTAAACAGACTATGTTGAGATTGTGGGTTCTTCTTGACTTATTGAGCTAGGCCTCTCACCACGCTTCCACCTGTTATCCACAATATTTCAGTATATATCAGTTGAATTTTTCATCATCGGACAATTTAAGTTGAGTAAACGGACTTTGGGACTGTTAGTACATTGGGCTCTGTGTATAATATTTGTAAATGTTGTGTTTGTTTATTGTGTGGGAGTGTAAGATACAGCCTCCTGGCTTTTATTTCTTGTGTGCTGTCCAGGTCGGATGCGTTCTAATTTAATTTGCATTAATATATTGTGGTATACGCAACAATCAGTGACTCTTTCGTTACAGAGGTACTGCACACGTTTTTTGAGCTGTAAACTAAATTATATAACTGTACTGTGATGAAACACATCAAAATTGGTATTAATATTGACATTCGTACCAAATTTATGAAAATCTGCATTTCATGAGTTGAAAATGGCTCAAAACGCCATCTACTGTTTTAAATCACCCTGAACCTTGCAAAGCCAATGCTGACATAGAGTCGACTGTTTGGGACTAATTTACGTCATGACATTTATGTTAAAAAAAAGTGTTAACGCCCTCCAATCAGATGTAGGCTGCCCACCTTTTTCATTTTCAAATATATGCAGATCAAGACACATCATTCACTGGAGTTTACGCTAGTTTTTGTTAACCCTCTACTTACTATTTTTAATTTTGCCACAAAATTTCAGACTTGTGCTTTTCACAGCTGTAGAAGCACCACCAGACTGCATTCTTTCCCTTGATGATCCTATGATAAACAGCAGGGCTACGGCAACTCCTCCACAGACACACACACTCACTGGAGAGCCTCTCAGCCTCTCTGAGCTGCTAACATTAGCTCAGCTACAACACAGATACCACACAGAAATGTTTACAAAGGGCCATGAATGTGCTAGCAGAATCTGGGGATGAAGTTACACTTTAATATATAATTTTTGTAAAAATTATAGTGAGGCTAAGGGAGAGATTTTCTGTTTATGTCTGTTACTTTCCACCATTTTAGGCAGTCGGCTGGCTGTGTCTGTTCATGGCAGGTATCAGGTCCGCCCGTTACCTTAGATTTAGCTTACGTAATTTTGTCCTTAGGTTTGTAAATTAAGGTGAATTGTTACAAATTTACTGCTTGTGTGACATCACAAAGGGCAATAATTCTGAACAGCTTGTTTAGGCAAGACTTAAAACCCTAACCAAACGGCAAGGAGCACCTATGTCATTTTCCCCCAGTGCCTAAATAACATTTCAGCCTGCCAAATCTATAAAAAGACTAGGCAAAATCAAGTTCTGGAGCATGTATAACAAATTGAGACCACCGGCACTTTAACCCACCACTCACTTTGGCTGCATTTGGTGTGCATCACTGTTAAAACTAATGGCTACCTCTTCTGTAATCAGAAAATCAGAAATCAGAAATACTTTATTGATCCCTGAGGGGAAACTCTTTAGTTACAGCAGCTCATTATCATGTCAGTGCACACAGGAATAGAAGTACTAAGCAAAAAATATAATAGACTATAATACAGGTCAGAAAATAAATTAAGTACCAAGTGGGTATAAGTATAAAATAAGTGTGAATTAATAAGTGGGTTTACCGGTTGATGATAATAATATGGTATAAGGTAATAGTGCATGAACTGTCAAGTTAAGTGTAGCTTATTAAGATTATTATGAGACGGAGGATATTGCACAGCAGTAATAGAGGTATGAATAAATATCAATATCAATAAATTGTAAATTGAAAAGAGTATTAACACAGAATATTGCACAATCATGTCAAGTATTGCAGAGATGTAATGATCAATGTCCAGTTTAATGACTTAGGGTCATACAGACTACACTTAGAGGGAGGAGTTAAACAGTCTGATGGCCACAGGCAGGAATGACTTCCTGTGGCGCTCTGTGGTGCTTTTTGGGGGGATGAGTCTTCCGCTGAAGGTACTCCTTTGTTTGACCAGCACGTCATGGAGTGGGTGGGAGACACTGTCCAAGATGGCATGTAGTTTGGCCAGCATCCTCCTCTCTGACACCACCGCCAGAGAGTCCAGCTCCACCCCAACAATGTCCCTGGCCTTACGGATCAGTTTGTTGAGTCTGTTAGCATCCGCTACCCTCAGCCTGCTGCCCCAGCATGCAACAGCATACAGGATAACACTGGCCACCACAGACTCCTGCTGGAAAAGGCACTTCAAACTTGAAATCCCATTGGAGTGTGACCCTACTATGCCAACAAGGTAATCTATGAGGAACAGTATGCTGTACTCAGTAAGCAGTCATTATTTTTCATTCAAATTATAACCATGATCCATGACTCCAACACTGGATGAATTGATACTTACCTGACATTCTGAGGGAGCTTGATTGTCACATTTTCTAGAAAGAGATAAGAACATAACATTTGGGTCTGCTACACTCCTCTTTGATAATTGAGTACTATGATGAAGGCTATTCCAATTATTTTTGTTTTGTTTTGGTCTGATGGAGTTGGAGTTGAGTGGATATAGGGGAGGAGTTGCTGGCCACAGGCTCTGCCAAGAGAGGTCTAGAGAAATTTACA
Source organism: Siniperca scherzeri (assembly GCA_027580175.1). NCBI lineage: Eukaryota > Metazoa > Chordata > Actinopteri > Centrarchiformes > Sinipercidae > Siniperca > Siniperca scherzeri. The sequence goes on along the minus strand of CM050842.1, from coordinate 34,951,067 downwards.
GTATAATAAGTTAATAAGTTACTAAACTTGTAAACAAATTGCAATACCAATTGGGGCTCTTTTGCCTAGAGGTCGCTTTACAAACTTTAATATGGTGGCCTAGGACAAATTTTAATATGATGGCCCTTATGTTAATTATATTTACAGTAATTATTTTCATTCTCTGATTCAACCCATGACCATTAGGCTAATTTATGTAGGACCGCACAGAACTAATGTCAACATGGCCACTGGTTATTAAACCTGATCATCATTTTGTATTTACGTTGGTAAATTGGTAACAATTAAAGATTATATGGAAAGTGCCACTTGCCCCCACAGCTTTCATTAGGATGTGAACATAAATGTTAGGCTATCTGTTAGCTGACTAGTTTTTATTCAATTTAAATTAAATTAAATTATATTTATATTGCCCCAATTCATAACAGAAGTTATCTCATTGCACTTTTCATATAGAGCAGGTCTAGACCGCAATCCTAATAATATTATTTACAGAGACCCAACAATTTCCACCATGAGCAAGCACTTGGCGACAGTGGCAAGGAAAAACTTCCTTTATGTATACGTTATATATTATAACATTAGATGTTTGAAATGCATGCACATCTGGTTAGAAGCTAAGGTTAGCTGTTCTCTGTAAAGGAGCTAGCTAATGCTAGCTAGAATTAACATTAGCATATCAACAGGAGTAAGTTAAATTTAGCTAATAATAGCTAGCTAATCTAGATTTCACTGGTCCTTCATATGATGCAAATGTGCCAAAATTCAAATGTCCTATGATATTATTAAATAAAGTATTTTTAATGCTTACCCTCTGTTCCCCACTGTATATGCCCGCGTTTTAATATTTTTCCGGCCTTTTTTCCCGAGTCACAAAGCTATGACATCACAATCTCCTGATCGTGATGTCATAGCTTTGATTGTCATAGATTGTGAGTGGTGGCATTTTACGCAACTGAATGCTTCCATTCACATGATGGGTATCGAATGAAGTAGGAAAAAAAGGTATCAAATTAAGTATTCTATTGGTATCGGTTTCACTTTAAGGGTACTGGTTTTGATACTGGTATCGTAATTTTTTAAACGATACCCAGCCCTAGTCATGTCCAACAAACACGAAACACAATAAATTAATTTAATCCAAACATATTTCTAGTTTGCTAATCAAACACATGCCCTAGTTGATTTTTGACTCATGTAGTATGCACACTGTTTCCTTCACTTTTAACAAAGCAAGACTAAAATTCTACTTATTCACTAACAGCCCCTAGAAACTGCAATGTTCATTACACCCTACAATATAGTGTCGGTTTAGCTATTCTTTCAGTGTCTTTTCTGAGGAAAATGGAAAGACATTTACATTACTGATATTTGCATTATATTGTAATATGTCTTTCCTAGATTTTAATATTTCTTGTGTACAAGTGGACATGGTGGTGCTAGACCACAGGTCAAGGGGCCACCAAAAACATTAAAGAAAAACTTGGGTTTGTGTACAGCCTGGGTTTTGTTTTTGTAGTATTTTTTAATCATTCTGATTGGTTATTATATCTTTTTATAACTGATTTGAAAAAGAAAACAAAGGCAAATGTTCAATTTGTTGCCCAATCTGTTTGTTATAAATGTCCATTCGATTTTGCACCTGCCCTACTTACACAGTTTCTTTATGCAATGAGGGACTATAAACTACATTTCAGGTGTGGTAACATTTTGTTTTACCTCCACATCAGTGGAGTAATGTAATAAAACAGATCAAAGAGGTTTGCCAAGAGGGGTTTGTTTACAACTTTCTGACTGTATGTCTGCACCTGTTTCTGTCCTGTTAGACTTTATTATAGAGATGATGCTGTGTTCCAGAGCTCAACAATTAACCTGGTGAGTAAGAATATCATCATAATGGATATCAATGATGGCCAAAACTATGAGAAAACAACCAAGGTTCTAAAATACTGACATGTTCCTTTAAGAATCTGTTTCTGGGAACCATGAATATTTGAGTAATCTAGCAAACAAGACATGTATCAAATATGTGGATGATTATAATCTGTCAAAGTTGTTATTTGTGTGTGTGCGTGTGTGTGTGCATGTTGCCATCAATCAGATTTTAATGCTTCATCATTTTCCAGCTGTGATTGTCTTAAATCATTAAGAGTTGCTCATTAAAGTGCAAAGTGGAATGTCCCAGTCTTCTACAGCTTTTATATCAAAATCCACATCTATTGAGTTATTTCCCATTATTTTGATTCATGCTACGTAATTAGTACTTGCCCGTTAGCAACATTAACTCATTACAAACCTAATGCAGTAAATACTACAACAGGCAAGCATGTGCAGTCATCTTTTCCAAAGCTACACTCAGCTAGTATGATGATCCACTGATCTTTCAAAAACACATGTATTACTTGGATCAACAGACAGCTAGAAGACCATCATGACAGTCTCTATGATTTTTAGAAGCTTCAACAATGGCATACTTTAGAGGCTATAAGAAATGGTGGCCCTGACATTTTAAAGAGCAGTCAATGGGGAAGAAATTAGGTGAAAGAAAGACTGAAAGAAGACATGAAAGAATGAAAAAATATTAAATAGGAATGGGGAAAAGAAAACAGGAAGAATTAAACTAGAGAAAACAAGTACCAAGGTCATGTGCAAACAGCAGAGCTGCTGTAGCCACAGAAAGATATCAGTGACTCTCCTCCACCTATCTGAAGTTGACCCAAGAGGCCTGTATTTGATGAAGATGTTTATTTGCCTACAATCTGCTTCCGTCCAGTCTCCTAATCAACTAAACTATTTTAATTTAATCCATTTAAGGTTAAAGGTTAATTTATTTAATTATTTCTTTATATATTATCTGTACAATACAGGGTTGTACAACAAAATACAAGCTGTAGTCCCTTCATGCTACTCACAAAAAAAAACAACAGAAAATTATTATTTATGGTGGAGTGCTGAGGATGACTTGAGGAGTCTCACAGCCTGAGGAAAGAAGATGCTCTGTAGCCAGACGGCAGCAGGGTGAACAGGCTGTGGCTGGGGTGGATATTATTTACCATTAAAATCTCATGCACATGGTTGGAAATTAGGTATCTGTGTAGGTTTCTTTCTTTTTCCAATCTCTCTGTCCAAACCTCTCACCAAACAGCATGCTGATATTAGACGATTTTTACGTTTAGTGATGACATTTTAGAATGTTCACTGCCAACATTTTTCAAATGATTATTCATACAATACTGTATCTGCACCTGGCAACTAAAGTATGATGAAGTTGTAGCTGCGTTTAGGCAACTAAAGTGACCTGGTTAAGGTTAGGGAAATATTGTGATTGAGGTGGTCACTATTAAAGAAACGTGATGTTGACTACTTGTGAGAAATGGGGGATAAACCCTAGCCTGCAGTGTATACCTGTCTACCACTCTGACCATCAAACCTTTCCTTTGTGCCACATACAGTGGTGTGAAAAAGTGTTTGCCCCCTTCCTGATTTTTTGCATGTTTGTCACATTTAAATGTTTCAGATCATCAAACTAATTTAAATATTAGTCAAAGAGTCAAAGTTTACACAACTAAACACAAAATGCAGTTTTTAAATGAAGGTTGTTATTATTAAGGGAAAACAAAATCCAAACCTACATGGCCCTGTGTGAAAAAGTGATTGCCCCCTAAACCTAATAACTGGTTGGGCCAACCATAGCAGCAACAACTGCAATCAAGCGTTTGCGATAACTTGCAATGAGTCTTTTACAGCGCAGTGGAGGAATTTTGGCCCACTCATCTTTGCAGAATTGTTGTAATTCAGCCACATTGGAGGGTTTTTGAGCATGAACTGCCATTTTAAGGTCATGCCACAGCATCTCAATAGGATTCAGGTCAGGACTTTGACTAGGCCACTCCAAAGACTTCATTTTGTTCTTCTTCAGCCATTCAGAGGTGGACTTGCTGGTGTGTTTTGGATCATTGTCCTGCTGCAGAACCCAAGTTTGCTTCAGCTTGAGCTCACAAACAGATGGCCGGACATTCTCCATCAGGAGTTTTTGGTAGACAACAGAATTCATGGTTCCATTTATCACAGCAAGTCTTCCAGGTCCTGGAGCAACGCTGTTGTGCCCTGACATTTTGGCAACAGGGCTGCGTTCAGCCCCGACAAAGCGTAGCAAAAAGTTTATTAAAATGGAAATGGTGCTGTGTTGAACACCCTGTTGTGTACGCAAGCACACTGCACTGCACTGCATTTTAAATACGCCGATGTTTATATACATGTCGGGGCTGATTGGGTAATACCTCTGACACACCCACCAGTTGAGAGAAAACATACCTCAAAACCTGTTTCACACCGTTGCACACCGTTTTGAGGAAATATGTCGTTCAACTCGGAAACCGTAGCAAAACGGTGCACAACGGTTTCAGATTGAACTTGCCCCGGCTAACGTTAACTTAGCTGGCATGTCTGCCTGTGCAGAGAGCAGCTGGGCACACGTCCCTTTTTGAGCTAAATGCTAAAATCAGCATCCTAACATGCAAGTGTACATCATGGGCACACGCACCCATGTATTGTGTGATATGTGGTGTGAATTTCATGTGACTTGTGTGAGGTGATGGGGTTGTGTAGAGGGCAGGTGAGTCATGTGATAGTACCTGGTCTGCTAAAGGGTGACTGGGGAGGGTGTTTGTATTCAAATTGATCTTTTGTCCCCATGAGGAAAAAAGGTGTTCTCATGCTGCTTGTGTGTGCTATGGTGGGGGTTCTCTATGGACAGTAGGGACTTATGTTTACATGTAGAAAAATATGGCATACAGTGACAAGATCTCATGGTGAGTTGAAGGATTTTTTTGTGGATTTGATTAAATTTTTTTTTTTACTAAGGCCTGGCTGATGGTTAACTTGTCAATGAAGGTGTATAAATGTTTTATATGATGTTTGATGCTGTAGAGACATTGTGACTGTATGGTCTGCTAAAAGGTGGCTTTTTGGTGTATGTAATACAGATTGCTCTTTTTATGCCAATGAGAACAAAAAAGGTGTCATCAAGCTTTTTGGATGTGTTATTGAGGGGGTTCTGCAAGGATAGTAGGGTCTTATATGTACACACAGAGAAAATATGTTCCGCAATGACAACATCTCATGTAGATTTGAAAGGATGTTTTGTGGATTTATTTCATTTGTCCTTTTACAAAGGGTGGATGTGGTTTATGGTGTTTGATGTTGTAGAGACAATGTGACAGTTCCTGGTCTGCTAAAGGTGGCTGGGGTGTTTCATATTAAAATAGGTCTTTTTGTACCACTGAGGAAAAAAGGTGACACGATGAGGGTTTGTGTGCTATGGTGGGCTCTGTAAGGACAATAGGGACTTGTGTTTACATGCTGAGACATTGCAATGACATATCCTTGTAACTATTTGAAAGGATGTGGTGTATGTGGATAACTGTCTTTTATCAAAGGTGTGAATGAGGGATGACCTACAAAAAGGGGTGTATTTTAAAGCAGACAGATACAGTATATAAGGATACTTCACTTTGGATATCGTGTTTTTGAAACTACTTCTACAGTGCTTCACATGTAAGAGCATCTTTTTATTTCCTGGAGTCATTCATCATGGTGTTAATATATGGTGAGTTGAACTATTATTGTATTTATTTGTTTTTGTTGACAGAAAAACAGTATAAAAAGACCAACATGAATTTTCTACACTATGCTTAAAACCTTAATAGGGGTGTCCTCTAATGGAGAAAAAGTCAGTGACAGAGCTTTTACTAGCGATGGTGAGTTATTGTATAATTTTATTTTTATACTTTTGCCATTTGGTTATTCTTTGTTTTTGTGTTTATCTTGAAGTTATATAATGAATTAAGAAAAGTATTAACATGTAAAACCATTTTTTTTGTATGGCTGTGTAGATTTGTTTGATGGACCAACTCTAGAGAAAGCTAAAAGAGAAGTCCGTCCTAAACAACTGAAACATTACAACAAGGAGAACAATTGTAAGCAGTGTTTTCTTTTACATCTAGAAAGACCACAGGATGTGTGTTTTTGTTATACACAATAAACATTTCTTTTATTTTGTATTACAGGTTTGGTCAATGATCATGACATCAATGAGAATGCTTCCAGAACCGTGGTCAAATATTATACACCTCTGAAACATCACAATAGACAGAATGATGATAAGTACAATTAACATTTCGCATGTTTTTTTTATTTGTACTTATTATCTGACCAGTTTTTTTTAGAGAATAATTATAAGTACTCTGTAATTTTGTTTACATTTTTTAGCAGAAAACCTCATCAAAATAAATTCGGTGGTAAAAAAACCTGAGCTCTGCAAGCCATAGCTGTAAAGGAGTGCCTCCTGCATAATGACCCAAACTTAGAGAAGGTATGTCTTTTACCAAATAGTTCAGTGCATATTTTAAAATAAAACAAAGTTTTCCATTCTAATTGCATTTGTTTTTATGTGTTCTTTACAGATTCATCTCATGAACTGAACTCATGTCCACAATCATGGTCTGAAGAAGATATAAAGTATTGGGATGAAAATGACTTTATAACACAACATCCAGAAGATTGTGAAACCAACGCCCAGTCTGAAGAGACTGTTCGGATTACGAATACTGGTGTGGAGACATATCATCATTCTGATTTTGTACAAGGAACCACCACACATGATGATGCCATAACACAGACTGCTGAACCGGTGAGCAATATACATTTGGCTGACTTTGAAAAGTCTTTACATAAACTGTTTGTTCATGTAAGTATCCTTGCTTATGCTAATTCAGTGACAAATCGTTCAGTTAAGGAACTTGTCCGTTCCAATAAGGAACTCATCCGTTCCAATAATAATATCCTTCAAGCAATAAAGGATCTTCTTGGAAGAGGTTTTAGCCATTTCTAGCTGCAAATACATTTTAACGAAATAGTCATTTTTTGTTGTTGTTCGTTGGATTTGTTTGCTGCATGGCTGTGTTGGATATAACTATTCATTATGCCTCCAAGGTAGCCAGTTAAATGTGGTCCCTCTCTTGCCAGTGATGTACAAACAATGTTAGTATCAGACAATAAGTGCAATGCAGACCTGTTTTTAGAGCAAGTAGCCAAAGCTCTTTAAAGCAACGACACAAGTAAGACCGATGATGGGTTAGAATTTGTAGAATCTGTGGCAGTGGTTGTATCAAATTGGGTTATGATCAGATAATACAGAAGAATAAACCCTGTCTCTATGTGTCAGACAATACAGACAACAATCTGTTTCTCATTGTGCCTTGCTCATGTTCTTATCCCTACACCTTCAGAAAAGGACAAATTGTCTTTTGCACAAAAACTACATCAAGATTTAGGCTTTGATTATGAACACAAGGCCCGATTTTCTGATGTTACAAAATGTGAGAGTCATTTGGATGTGAAGATTATAATATTTAGTTATTTCAGACCGGAGACACCCCACTCCCTACAACAATCTGGTTGTATCTACATGACGAACATTATTTTGGTATTACAAATAAGACAGGATTCTTTGCATCACCTTATGTCTGCAAGTACTGTTACAAACCATATCATACAGTTCTACTGCATAGGTGTGCACACTACTGCAATGTATATCTGACAGACCGCAGCCGTCATCCAGGCAAAACTGTAAAATGTACAGACCGGAAGCGGATATGCCATTCACATCACTGCTATGAGATGCATAAACAATGCTCTTCAACATACAGTGTTACACCATGTAGTCGTGTGAATTTCTGTGAAAAATGTTGTAGGTTATACGTCACACCACAGAGAAAGAAAGACAAAAACACAAGGGGGCATGTCTCTTGAAGAGGAGTTGTCAGCACAGTTGCGAAGTCCTGCATAGTGACACTTAATACAAATGCTACATACAGCCTATCCCCAAGGAAGAGCCAGGCACAAAGTATGTTTTTTACGATTTTGAAACCATGATGGTAAACATGAGTTAAGACCGGTTAAGACCCCTTCAAATGCACTGGCAGTTTATGGAAAGCTACAAGGTACAACAAGCCTCAACCCTCAAGATGCTCTGTTTGGTGGTCGAACAAAAGCAATAAAACTACCATAAAACAGAGGGGCATATAAAAAAAACAGCTACTATGATTTTACATCTCTCTACCCCACTGTACAGTCTTGCAAGCCATACCCTGGAGGTCATCCCCAGATTATATTTAAAGATTTCGAATCAATTGACAACTACTTTGGATTTGTCAAGTGCACAGTACTACCTCCTAGGGGGGTTGTATCACCATTGTTGCCGGTCCGTCAAATAGTGGTAAAACATTTGACAAGATTAAACAAGTGATCTAGCGAAACAAAAGTAAAAGACATGTCATCACGCATTTGCAGAAATGTGGTTCAACTGAACATGTTATATATAAGGCTCCACGTCCTCTGAGGAAAGTCATTCTCAGCAGTGCCACCAATGATTTTATCCATTTATCCATTTCCTTGCGTACGAAATAGCACTGGATTTGTTGAAAGGTAAAACACCATTAACTAATCAGTACAGACGCTTGAAGAAGGAACGGGCTGGAATTAGACTGATTGCTGAAAAGAAGGTTGGGGTTTCTAAAAAAAAGAAAGTGATCAACCAAACTGGTTTTGCTTCCGCTACTAGGAGCTGCCATACCTTTTATTACCAGTGTTTTCTCACGAGGCTAAATGTTTTAGTTTGTTTGATTTTTTGATTGTTTGTATAGTTGTTGTTTTTTCAAAAATGGAACATACTGTAAGCAGAAAATGTAGTTGGTTCCACAGCATCAGCTGGATACATTAAGACAAACTGGTAGTCATGAATCTATTAGACAAAAAGAAAATGAACTGTATGATGCAACAATAGATGTACTAAAGCTTCCAGACACAGATTTACATGTAAAAGCTAAAAAGTATAGTATTGTTTTACAGCGCTTTTTAAATTATTTTAAATAATTTTATAAATAATATATATTATAATAAATAATTTTAATTAATTTTAAAATTAGACAAGGTGATGACGAAAAAGGACTTTTGACACTATCACTTCCTGAAGATGAAGGGAATGAACTGAAAGAAAAACAACATTTGTACAGTGATGAAGATGCAAAAGATGTCATCATTTCAGAGGTTATGCAACATATGCAAGAAACAAGAAAAATGCTAAATATATTATGGATTTGATGAAAAAAATCGAGAGATGTATCTTGTACCAATCAGGGAGAACTTGTTGTAAATACTTATGTCATAAGAGGTTCACACATGTTTGATTTGTTAAGAAATGCCACAAATCCATACAAGATTGTAGACTCTTCCAGACCAATAGGCTGGCATGATTTTTTGAAGACTCTTGCTATCTTAATTATATACCATTATCAACAGTACAAAGCACTCAGGCAAAACAACTTGTTACAGGTTACAAAGGTTCCACTACCCATATTCGCAATATTGATGAATATGCATTTTCAGATACCTCTGTAAGTAGTGTAAAGAAAAAGGTAAACGTCTGAGAAGACAGATCTCCTAGTGTAGACACTCATGAATGGTTGAAGCTTTGATTTTTAATTATTGTATTTATTTTTTATGTCTTGTTTTATTTTTATCTGTTTCATATGTTGTTAAACATCCCATGTATGTGAGTGAGCAAAAAACTAATTATTTCAAAATAACTTATGTATGTCTAAAATGTTTTTGAATAAATATGTTTTGATATGCTGACTGTCTTTTTCGTGTGTGACTTTTGTTGTACAAAAATAATGATACAATATACATACAAAATATATAGATACACTATTTCTACAAGCAGACCTGTGCACACTGCACGCAGGTAAAATCAAAACAATGATATAAATCAGGTTGAATTTGATGACAAACTTACAGACCATTAAATCATCATAAACAAGATTATTACTATACTTCATTATCACACGGTGGTAAGAAAGCCCTTTTTTTAATAAATAAATTTTAAAAAGGCAGTGTTGGCCACAAGTGATTGCTAATTTGTCCTGGACTTGCCTTGTAGAATAAAACACATTTCCACAGTTAAGCTCAAGAAAAGTAGATATGCTGTCAGGGAAATCAGGGTGCCATGGATTTACAAAAGAGTAAAAAAAAATATACATCTTTGTGTTTTGTAATATACAACCAGTGCGAGCCTCCTAAACGAGAAGGATCCATGTTGACTACAAGCACAGAGGGTAACACGTTTGGGTAGCTGATCAGAAGCAAATACACCCAGAAAACAAGCTTCTTTGGACATACTGTTAAAAACTAAAATTAGCTTCATAGTATTAATTTGTCTTAATAGTGATCGAGGAGCACCTGGTGACTGTTGGATATCTCAATAACTGAATCAAAGACTGCGTAGCATATCAGATTTACAGTTCTAGATAGCACTCTTCTGAATCTTGCTTCAAAGCGTACATATTCTGTTTTAATTAGCAAGACGTACACCCCTTGTCTGCCTCAAGATTGAAACAAAATAAAGTATACCCATCTCCAAAATCGTTTTGGTTAATGGCCCCACCACAATCTTTTAGCTGCCGCCCTTTTGCTTGAATCAACTGGAAATTTTAACAGGTGTACTGTCCATTTTGTAAATCTGCCCGGAATGGCTTAGCAGGATATGTATGCCCATCGGCGTATATAACAAAAAAGTGTCATAGTGATGGAATCTAAATGGGTTATAGTTACCAGTAAAAGCCTTATTATCAACAAAACACATGACAATCTGCCCCAAAAATAACTTGTCTTGATTACAGATTCTGGTATCAGTATAAATGGACATTTTTTTTAGACACACGATCAATTGGGTATTTTACATTAGCATGGGTCAAAGCTATTGCCTGAGATTAAGATTCACACCGTTTATTAGTAGTTTTTCTTGAAAAAATGAACAGGAGCGATCAATTCTACAATTCGACTTTGTGATGTATATTGTGCCCTTTGTGTCAATCCTTGGTTGTCACCTAAAGTTGTATGTGCATCCTTGATAAATAGTCCACAAGCAAACTGTGAGTCTAGTGTGTCCTTTCCATAGTTTAGTAGGCATTCTATCACTCCCCTATATGGGTATGTGTTTGAAGATTGGGAAATCAGTCTGTCTTCCAAGGTTAAAACACACCAAAAATAGTGTACAACCAGGGTAGTTGATCAGACCTACTTCATCCTGTTGTCCCGAATTGGTTCTGTCTGGATTGGTGATCTTAACACGTAAATATAAAAATGTATTGTTAAGGTTGATGTAGTCTTTGCTACTGGATGATATGTAAAACTCCAACAGTCTTTTATTGTCTTTTATTGCTGAGAGTGGCGGGATCTCAAGATGTGTAAATTTTTCAATTGTGGGTAAGTGGCAGAGTAAAGTTCGCTTTTTACACACTCCTCTGACATGCTGTGGAGTAGTCACATTTTGAGTCCAAAAAACTAAATGTGTGTGGGGTTTTAAAATATGTCTGTATCAGCAGTCCTGTAGTGCTTGAAGGCGTTCTTTCTTTAGGATGTGACTTTTTTCTAGTGGTGTCTACCATTTTATTCCTGTGTCTGGTATTTGTTTGATCCCTCCCACGATTATCAGGTCGTTAATCAGATTAACATGGTTGACATGGATTTGTCAATATTTGCAACAACATTACTGACAATATTTTTTGTAGTAGATGTCAGGTGGGACTTGGCTTAATTTAGCAACTAATAATGCTTAGCATTATTATTAGATTATTAAATGTTTAGCTATTCTTCTGCCTCCTTTAGTGATAATGGTACATGTAATAAATGTAGTTTATTTGTAGCACTGGAGGCGAGGCTTAGTGAATTGGAAACGCGGTTCCGCACCATGGGAACTCAACCATTAGCTGCTGTAGTTAGCCAGCCCCCGGTACCCGGTGTGGACCGACCAGAGGTAGCTTGTGTTAGCCGTCTCCTGGCAGCTCCCGAGCAGCTGGGAAACCAGGGAGGCTGGGTGACTGTCCGAAGGAAGCATAGCCCTAAGTAGAAGCCTACGGTTCACCACCAACCTGTTCACGTTTCTAACAAGTTCTCCCCACTCAGCGACACACCCACTGAGAAACCAACTCTGATTATTGGCAGCTCCATTTTGAGAAACGTGAAGTTAGCGACACCAGCGACCATAACCAAAATCAATAATCAAATGTATTCCTGGGGCCAGACTGGGCGACGTTGAATCCTATTTAAAACTACTGGCTAAGGATAAACATAAATACAGTAAGATTGTTATTCACGTCGGCGGTAACAACTCCCGATTACGCCAATCGGAGGTCACTAAAGTTAATGTTGAGTCGGTGTGTACATATGCAAAGACAATGTCGGACTCGTAGTTTTCTCTGGGCCCCTGCCAAACCTGACCGGTGATGACATGTTTAGCTGCATGTTTTCATTCCGCCGCTGGCTGTTGAGGTGGTGTCCAGCAAACAATGTGGGCTTTGTAGATAATTGGCGGACTTTTTGGGAGAGACGGCATTCATCCCACTTTGGATGGAGCAGCTCTCATTGCCAGAAATTTGGCCGAGTTTATTAGTGGACAAAAACCATGACAACTCAGAGTTGAGACCAGGAAGCAGAGTTGCAGTCCTACATGCTTCTCTGCGCTTCCAGAGCAGTTACCCACCCAAAATTCCTTAGTGACGGTTAAGTGGTCTGCCCGCACACCACTAAAATTAATAAAATCTAAAGTTAACAGAAGAGGAGTTATACATAAAAACCTAAACAAAAACGCAGAAATAGCACAACAAAATAGGATCTCTGTCATCTAAAGCTGTACTAGTGAACGATTTAGTATCAGAGTATCATATTAACTTATTTTGTCTTACTGAAACCTGGCTGGGTCATGAAGAATATGTTAGCCTAAATGAATCCACTCCGCCCAGTCATATTAATGCTCATATTCCTCGAGGCACCGGCTGAGGAGGTGGAGTTGCAGCCATCTTCGACTCAAGCCTATTAATCAACCCTAAACCTAAACTAAATTATAACTCATTCAAAAGCCTTGTTCTTAGTCTTTCACACCCAACCTGGAAAACACAACAGCCAATTCTATTTGTTATAGTGTACCATGCACCTGGTCCTTATTCTGAATTTTTATCTGAATTCTCAGAGTTTTTATCAAGTTTAGTCCTTAAAACAGATAAAGTAATTATCGTAGGTGATTTCAATATTCATGTGGACATTGAAAATGATAGCCTTAGTACTGTGTTTATCTCATTATTAGATTCGATTGGCTTTTGTCAGAGTGTACATGAAGCCACTCACTGTTTTAACCACACCCTCGACCTTGTTCTGGTATATGGCATTGAAATTGAACATTTAATAGTCTTTCCACGGAATCCTTCTTTATCGGACCATTATTTAATAACTTTTGAACTGCTATTGCTGGACTACACGCCATTAGGCAAAAATTCTTACTCTAGATGTCTATCTGATAGTGCTGTGGCTAAATTTAAGGAAGCGCTTCCATCTGCATTAAATTCAATGTTATGTCTCAATATAACAGAGGACTCCTATGCAAATCGCAGCCCCTCCCAAATTGACCATCTAGTTGATAGCGCTGCAGGCTCACTGCGAACGACACTCGATTCTATCACTCCTCTAAAAAAGAAGATAATAAAACAAAGAAGGTTAGCTCCATGGTATAACCCCCAAACCCGCAGATTAAAGCAAACATCCAAAAAAAAAGAAAACTTGAAAGGAAATGGCGTTCCAACAACCTGGAACAATCTCGTTTAGTGTGGCGAGATAGTCTTTAAACATATAGGAAAGCCCTCCGTAATGCCAGAGCAGCCTATTACTCATCATTAATAGAGGAAAATAAAAATAACCCCAGGTTTCTTTTCAGCACTGTAGCCAGGCTGAATCACAGCTCTATTGAGCCATGTATTCCTACAGCCCTCAGTAGTAACGACTTCATGAGCTTCTTTAATGATAAAATTTTAACTATTAGAGAAAAAATTAATCAAGTCCTGCCTTCAACCGGTGCTGACTTGTCTTCAAACACAGGAACCTTGGAAACAGCTATAGAGCCTGATGTGTGTTTTGGCTGCTTTGCCCCTGTCGATCTTCTTCAGCTGACTTTGACGATTAATTCATCTAAGCCATCAACCTGTCTCTTAGACCTCATTCCAACTAGGCTGATTAAAGAAGTTTTACCCTTAGTTGGCACCTCTTTACTGGATATGATCAATCTGTCTTTATTAACAGGCTATGTACCACAATCCTTTAAAGCAGCTGTAATTAAACCGCTTCTTAAAAAGCCCACCCTTGATCCAGGGGTTTCAGCCAACTATAAACCTATATCTAACCTTCCCTTTCTCTCTAAGATCCTTGAGAAAGCAGTCAACAATCAGTTGTTTGACTTTCTAAATAACAATAGTTTATTTGAGGATTTTCAGTCAGGATTTAGAGTGCATCATAGCACAGAGACAGCACTGGTGAAAATTACAAATTACCTTTTAACTGCATCAGACAGTGGACTTGTCTCTGTACTTAGATCTTAGTGCTGCCTTCGACACCATTGACCATCATATCCTATTACAGAGACTGGAACATGTAATTGGCATTAAAGGTGCAGCACTACGCTGGTTTAAATCCTATTTATCAGATCGATCTCAGTTTGTACATGTTAACGGTGAGTCCTCCGTGTACGCCAAAGTTATTCATGGAGTTCCACAAGGTTCTGTGCTTGGACCGATTTTATTCACCTTATATATGCTTCCTTTAGGCAATATTATTAGGAAACACTCCATAAACTGTCATTGCTATGCAAATGATACCCAATTATATCTATCGATCAAGCCAGATGAAACTAACCAGTTAACTAAACTTCAAGCATGCCTTAAGGACATAAAGACCTGGATGACCTGCAACTTTCTGATGTTAAACAGACAAAACTGAAGTTATTGTACTTTTTATTGTCCCAAACACCTCAGAGACACATTATCTAAAGATATAGTTACTCTAGATGGCATTGCCCTGTTTTTATGTTCTGCCTTTCCCTCACATGTCCTTAATGATATTCTACGGTACTGTTTGTCTGAGGAGGTGTAAATGTACTTGAAGTTGGTTGGCTTCCATTCTTTTACTACTTACACTAGTAATGTGACATGTGGGGTGGAGTTGTGGACTTGGAACCATTCCTGTAATGTAAGTGTTACAGCTGCAGCTGCTCATTGTGATCCTATCTACACATCTTGGCTGATCATGTAATACAGTCTTCTGTTCACTAGCTCCTCCCAGCATCTGTCATAGTCTTTGTGCTCATGCTGTTCATCATACACGAGTGTGCAGTGAAGTGGTAGTTGGGGCTTGATGGCTTCTTCCACCTGGGTTTGCACCCATGGCTTCCATGTTTGCTTTTCCTGGAGCAATCTTGATTTTGGCATTAATTGAAGCCAGTATACTGAAGGTTGGACTTGGTTAGTGGTTTCCTGTTGTGTCTGTACTGGCATTAAAGAGTTTCCCTTCGGGGATCAATAAAGTATTTCTGATTCTGATTCTGATCATTACTGCCAGGGAGTTTTCAGGGAAGTCTATGTAGAGGCTATCTTGTGTGCACATAATATTGGCCTTTAGGGGGGTGCTTTCTGAATACAACAAAGGTGTGACAATAGTTTTTTCCTGCAATTAGCATTGGGACCAGCTGTGTTAGGGCTATCACTTGTATTTTCCCAGAGAAGCCTACAGTCTTAACTGATTAATTGGAGAGGGGGAGTGGCTTTTCCGATGCACTAATATGAGGCTCCTGTATCAACCATAAAAGAATATTCTTGATGTTGTATTGTCACTGCTATGGTGGGCTCATCTCGTGGGCGTGATGAGACAACCGGTGCAATCAATTCCCTCTCAGGCTCCTCTGGGTTCCCCTATTGCCATGGATTTGTTAGGCAATCTCTCCGGTGGTGACCTGGCTGGTCACATCCTCAACACATACTCAATATCTTTAACTTAAGCTTGGTTTAGCTGTGGGTTGGACTGAGAGCTCCTACGTTGCTGTGCATGTTGACCTCTCCATTCTCCACGGTGAGGTGGACCACCTCTGTGTCCGGGTGTGTCTTCACCCGCAGTCACTCATGACCTTACAGTGCTGGTTAGGCATATTCTGCCTGTTGATGGGGTGTACTCTCCCTCGGAACGCTCCTGCTCCTCGTCGGATTGAGCATACACTTGACTCATCACTCTCCTCCTCCTCCGGGCCCCTGCTTCACTGCTCTCCTCTTCAGCTCCTCCTCTGTTTTCAATCTGGTGTCTTATAATTCTTCCTCTATCACTTATTTGTTTGTTCAGTTGTTTGGTGGGATTTGTTGGGTCTCTGTAATTAATATTATAAAGAGTACTGTCTAGACCTGCTCTATAGGAAAATTACAATGAGATAACTTCTGTTATGAATTGGCGCTATATAAATAAAATTGAAATTGAAATTGAAATTCAGAGTCACTGTGAATTTTCCTTGCAGCTCTCCTGCTATTTCATGTCCCTCACCCTCACTTTCTAACTCTACCATTAGAAATGATCCTACTTCGATCAATTTCTTATTAGGGGAGTATGGTGGTGGCCTAACTGGCCACGTTGATCTTGTTCTTTTACTTCTCTCTATCCCTTCTCTTCCTCCTTCACTTTTTTATCTCTCACTAGTGACTGCATCTGTGATGTGTTTGTTTGTGTGTGTATCTGCGTGCCTCCTGTCTGAACCACCCTCCTACACTTCTATTAAATTTTTTTCTGTTAAATTTTATTTATATAGCACCAATTCATAACAAAAGTTATCTCATTGCCTTTTCCTATTGAACAGGTCAAGGCCGTCCTCTTTATAATATTATTTACAGAGACCCAACAAATTCCACCATGAACCAAGAAAAACTTTTTAACAGACAGAAACCTTTGGCAGAACCAAAGGTAGCACAATGCAAATTCCACCTAGTAATAATGTGATAAAAATAATGTAATAATGTAATGGTAGTGGTAATATTATTATTAATGAAGAAATAATAATAGAAATGAGATTCATAGGAATAATAATGACAATAATAGTAACAAAGCCAATAACAACAATTGTAGAAGTAGTTGTTGAGCAGGAACACAGGGGCAGCAGGTTGCCCATAACCACAGATCCAGTCTCTGCAGCTCAGGAGGTAGAAATACCTGCTGAAAGCGACAGAAGGAAAGGGGGGAGAGAGACGAGAAAGCACAAAATTATGGGAGAGAGAAGAGGTCGAGTTAGTAACATGCAGTAATGGGATAAAAATGCATACAGATGGAGAGGGAGAGAAGGAGAGAGGAAAGAGGTGCATCATGGGAAGTCTCCCAGCAGTCTAGGCCTATAGTAGCATAAGTAAGGGATGGTTCAGGACTCACCCAAGCCAGCCCTAACTATAAGCTTCATCAAAGAGGAAAGTCTTAAGCCTAATCTTAAATGTGGCAATGGTGATTGCCTCCCGAATCCAAACTGGGATCTGATTCCACAGGAGAGGAGCTTGATAACTGAAGGCTCTGGCTCCCATTCTACTTTTGGAGACTCTATGAACCACAAGTAACCCTGCATCCTGGAAGCGCAGTATTCTAGTGGGGTAATAAGGTATTATGAGCTCATTAAGATACAATGGTGCCAGACCATTAAGAGCTTTGTAGGTGAGGAGAAGTATTTTAAGTTCTATTCTGGATTTTACAGGGAGCCAGTGCAGAGAAGCTAATATTGGAGAAATATGATGACCAAATACAATAACTTCAGTTTTGTCTGAGTTTAACATCAGAAAGTTGCAGGTCATCCAGGTCTTTATGTCCTTAAGGCATGCTTGAAGTTTAGTTAACTGGTTAGTTTCATCTGGCTTGATTGATAGATATAATTGGATATCATCTGCATAGCAATGACAGTTTATGGAGTGTTTCCTAATAATATTGCCTAGAGGAAGCATATATAAGGAGAACAGAATCGGTCCAAGCACAGAACCCTGTGGAACTCCGTGACTAACTTTGGCGTGCACGGAGGACTCACCGTTAACATGTACAAACTGAGATTGATCTGATAGATAGGATTTAAACCAGCTTAGTGCGGCTCCTTTAATGCCAATTACATGTTCCAGTCTCTGTAATAGTGTGTGATGGTCAATGGTGTTGAACGCAGCACTAAGATCTAACAAGACAAGTACAGAGACAAGTCCACTGTCTGATGCAGTTAAAAGGTAATTTGTAATTTTCACCAGTGCTGTCTCTGTGCTATGATGCACTCTAAACCCTAAATCCTCAAATAAACTATTGTTATTTAGAAAGTCACACAACTGATTGGCGACTGCTTTCTCAAGGATCTTAGAAAGAAAGGGAAGGTTAGATATAGGTCTATAGTTAGGGCTAAAACCCCTGGATCAAGAGTTGGCTTTTTAAGAAGCATCATACCAGTACCCAAGAAACCCTGCTCTTCAGAACCCAGCCACTTCCGACCGGTCGCACTCACTTCAATAATCATCAAATACCATCCTGTTAGCTGTCAGACCACAGCTGGACCCCTACCAATTTGGTACAGCGCCAAACAAGGGATGGAGGATGCTGTGGCATGCCTCCTCCACATCTGGAATCACCAGGCAACTTCGATACAATTCTCTTTGTTGACTTCAGCTCCACCTTCAATACAATTCAGTGCCACCAGATGATCAAGAAATTTCACCCCCTCAACATCCCTCCACTCCTCATACACTGGATTCACAACTTCCTCAGCAACCAACCACCAGCTGTTAGAATAGGCACATAATCATCCTCAACTGTCATCACCAACACTGAAGCCCCTCAGGGCTGTCCTCAGTCCCTTCATTTACACCCTCTACACAAATGACTGTACCATCCCCTCACCCATCACCATATACTTCAAATACTCTGATGACACTGCCATTCCCGGACTTCTCAATGACAATAACTCTGTTACAACCTGTCAAAAACATTTCTCACTTCACACAATGGTGCACTGATAACTACCTGCAGCTGAATGTAAACAAAACAAAAGAAATCAACCCCCATCCACAGTGGCAAGACAGTAACAGGTTAACAACTTTAAATATCTTGGACTCACTATAGACAATAAACTCAGTTTTAATCAACACATCACTTGTATCCATAAACAATCTCAGCAAAGACTCCATGTTGTCCATAAACTCAGAGCATTGTCTGTTGCACCCCACCTCCTGTTGTTGCTTTATAAAAGCATAATTCAACCCATCCTGTTGTACTGTTCCCTATGCTTCTTCACCATGTTGACCATCCAACAAAAACAAACTTACCAGCATCACACATAGTGCCTCTGAAATCATCTGCCTTCCCACACCCAAACTCTCATTCATGAACGATGAAGCCATCACACGCCTCACAATAGCAAATGACACTGATCACGCCCTCAATCATCACTTCACATTACTGCCATCTGGACGGAGATACAGGACCTTAAAATGGAGGAGAGCTCGCTTCAGCAGGGGTTGTGTCACCTCTGCCATTGCAGCATTGAACAAACTGCCTCGCTGACTATGTTGTGTGCTGGGATGTATAAATGTATTTATGGGGACTCCTATGTATTGTCTGTATCTTTAATAACTGTACAATATCTACAGTATATACTATCTGATGAACTACAATGTGAAGGATGTGTGATTTTCCATTGCATACAGTCAGGAAACCACCTCTGGGGGTGTTAGGGTTAACTAAGCAAGAACATCTCGTGTCTATTTTAAATCTTTCTCTCTCTGTCTCTCTCTGTTAAGGTGTCCAATAGCCAACAGGACATGTCCTTCTGGTCAGACTTGGAGCAGCAGTCAGTGTCAGTGTGTCCGCATGACTGCCAATGTGAACCACAACCCCCCTCCTCCACCACTGCCCCCTCCAAGGCCCTCCCAACAGCACCTTGGTGAGTGTTTTCACATTTGCACACAAACAGATTTATGTTGTTATTTTTTCAGAAAACTTTGTAGAGAAAACTGTGTTTGCTTACTCTGCAGTAGCCCAGAAAAGCTGCTGATAGGCATACAGTAGGTCTAATACCTGGGAAATTACCCTCCACTGCCAACAAAGTCAAGACTGTAGTAATATGTACCATAGATGGCAGAGCTATTTGAAGCTGTGTATGTGGTCAAATGAATGTGTCTTAGACCCAAATTATTGATATATTGACAGGAAAACAGCATTTAATGTGGAAACACAACGATGACTTCAGCTGCTGTTTACACATCACTGGCTGCATTCCTTAAATTCAATTTTTATTCAATTCAATGCACTACAGCTAATGGGAGCTCTCATGTGGGAAATCTTTAACTAGCATTCTCTTTTAAAGTACTGTATAAAAGAGAGAACTGATATAAAAGGTAGCCACAGGTGGTGGGGGATGGACTTATCTGTAGAGCCAATCATCATTGTAGTGCACTGTAGCGCATATCTGCCAGCTTTATACATGTAGCAAAGTGTCTTTTCAGTTAAGTAGCATTTCTCCAACCTAACTGAAATTGTTGAGACACTTGGTGAGTACGGCAAAGGTCACTGGATATAGCACTCTTGTCTTTTCTAAAAGAGTGTTTTGGCCTGACAGTTAACACAATTCAGTAGTTGCAAGGTAAATTCTCACTCCCCAACAGCAACCTTAGGGTCTTTATGCAGGTCACTATCTAACGGAAACATTGTCTGTTGCACCTGACAGTGTAACATCACCTCGAATGGAATGTTTTCTCTCGACCATATCTATGACTGACACATCCCTTTGACCACCTCAGATTTAACTCATGGGCTCTTTGCTTTAGCTTTTTGGCATCTCCCTTCCGGTCAAACCTTTCCCTCTTTGTTTTTGTTAAGGTACGGCTCTGAGATGACACAGCATTGACAGCAGAGCTGTCTGATTTAGCGGGTGTATGAGTAACAAGAAACTGCAGTGCAGAAAAGCCAAACTAGGTTTGAGGTCATTTGCCTACATATAAATATTACAAACATATTCTGATAACTATTTATCATATATTGGGGCGTTGATTATGCCAGTGATCAAATCTCACAAATGCACACCTCCTTACTACACAGTTTGCACAGTTAAGAGAGTTTGGTGAGTCCAACTTGGAATGCTCGTATGAGCAAACCTGACAGAAAAAAGTAAGAGGTTTAGTGTCAGATTACAAAAATGTTGTGAAGCTAGAAAAAACAATACTGCGGATCAACCTATATAATGCAGTACAGTAACTGCCAATAAATACGACTGATTAGTGTGGCTTGTTTCTGCATGATGAAATGTCACCAAGGCTTGTGGTAAGCACACACATACCAAACACAGAAACAAACACACACTGTTAGTTGAGCCATCTTTCTTTATGTTAGTCTTTGTGACAGGAAAATGTTCATGTGTTCACTGAGGAGTATTTATGACTGCAATGTGATTGTTGAGAGTCTGTGTGTGTGTGTGTGTGTGTGTGTGTGTGTGTGTGTGAGTTCCTCTGTGTGTGTATTTGGCTATGATAACACTGGCCTCAGTATAAACAAATGAGAAACAGAAGAATGCGGAGACCCCAGAGTTGCAGATTCCACAGATTCTCATGCATACACACATTTACACAGTATGTATTACAGGGCCAAAACAAATGATCTGTGAAAGTTAACAGGAGATACTTTGTAGTGTTGAATTTGATTTGAAAACCAAATTCACAAACAAAAGCCTGAGTGGCTGATTGGGTAAAATTATAATGGCCTTGAGGAAATTATGCATCTCTCAAAAATAATGAGTATATTTTCATGAAATTTGCTGTGCAATGTTATAGTCCCCAGAGGAAGATGAACTTTAAACTTTCCTCCTTTTGTTGGTGTTGAAGGTTAATGTACCTGTCCATCTACCCTCCCAAACCTCAGCAGTGGACCCAAACTTTTTTACCTCTTCACCCCTTCAAAGGAATTTTTTTTTTGTCACGGCACCCCTATTATATTATATTATATTATATTATATTATATTATATTATATTATATTATATCAATATAAAATACTTTCCATTTTCAATTACTGGCTGAATAAAAGCCAACAGGTGCTCTGCACATTTACAGATAAATATTTAACTTAAAATAAACAATGAATGCAATTAAATACACTAATATATTTAATGTATTTATTTCATTTTCTTCAAAATTAAGAGTAGCTTATATTTTAGGTGTACAAGGACAAATAAACAAAACAAAAGGTTACTGGCCTTTTAATGGGAAATGTGAGGCTGCTGTTGATGTGGGGAGAGAGACAACAACCCACAGGTCTGACTCCTTGTTTTCATGTATACCAGAGAGAAGACAGCCAGATCACACACATATGATATCGGCGACATGCAATACCACGTGAATCGGACAATGATGGATATCCGTCTTCCACAAGCAGACAAAATCTGACCATTAAGCCATTAGCTGAGTAGTGTTCAGTCTGATATTAGTTTTGTTGGTGGGCTCACTCGTCTCAGACTGTGTTGAGGGCTGAGGTGTATCAGTATTTCTCTGAGTTCTGTTTACCGTGTCAAATCTTTCTATCGCTTGCTTTGACAGTCACTATTTTTCTGAGTGTTAAGCTCCTAAAAAACTCCCAAGCCGAGACAGTGGCACTGAAGAAAAGACAAGAGGCAGAGCTGGAGGTAGCAGAGCTTAAGATGTTGAGGTTCTCTTTGGGAGTGACGAGGATGGACAGGATCAGGAATGAGTACATCAGAGGGACAGCTCATGTTAGATGTTTCAGAGATAAAGTCAGAGAGGACAGATTGAGGTGGTTTGGACATGTTCAGAGGAGAGACTGTGAACATATTGGTAGAAGGATGCTGAGGTTGGAGCTGCCAGGCAGGAGGTCTAGAGGAAGACCAAAGAGGAGATTTATTGATGTAGTGAGAGAGGACATGAAGTTAATTGGTGTGAGTGAAGAGGATGCAGAGGACAGGGTTAGATGGAGGCACATGATTCGCTGTGGCGACCCCTGAAAGGGAACAGCCGAAAGGAAAAGAAGAAAGAAGAAGAACTGTGAGTTGTCATGTCATTAGTTGTGGCATAACTGCAAATTAGTTTTTGATACAGTGATTTTGATATTTATTGCTTTTTTATTCTATTTTGATATGTTTGAAAATGTAACATAAAACATAGTTAATGTAAATGCTGCAGATTTCATTAATGTGGTTAAACATTATTAAAAACACACCATAAATTAACAATGATATGATCAATATTGCGGCACCCTTGGCCCATCCTCAAAGCACCCCAGGGTGCAGCGGCACCCACTTTGGGAACCACTGCTCTAAAGCATTTCTTTTCACTCTTACCTCATCCTTTCATTATAAGAAAACATAGTTACTTGTTTTGTGTGTTAAGCACATTCATTATATTTAGAGAAATCATGCACATTTGCAGAAATTTTGTTAGTTTGATGGTGCTGTGCAGTATATCAAGGACAGATACCTTAATCAATCTATGTTACTTGATTGATCTGTGGACTGACTCCCCATAAATCACTCTGAATCTGCTGCTCTATCTTTAATTTAAACTATAAGGAGCAACAATCTTCACAACACAGACACTGCTCATGATGGAGAGAGACCCCAAAGTCACCCCTCAAAGATTAGGACATAAAACAGAAATTTGGCAAGTAGGTTTGACAAACCATGTCATTGGTCCAGTAGAACAGACCTTAATATTAGGAAATATTACACAAATAATTCTGTGTGGCAGAGCTCCCCAAAATATGTGTCTGAAAAGTCTAGAAATTACCTTGACATACAGAGCATGACAGAATGGTGTTTGAATAAGGAGTTACAGATGAAAATGGATGATCATATCGTTATGAAAAAATATATGAGGTCTTGCAGTGCATAACACACACATGAAACCTGACAGAACAAAACTCAAAAAGCCAAGTTCAGCCAGAAAGCGAGTACAGCATTTTCAGAGTGTTGGACAATAGGTAGCGTGGCATAAATTGCTGCTGAAGTTATGCATTGGAGTACTCTAATCTACACATACAGTATGTACGTACTGTTATTAATACCATGATTGGAACTGTTTGAAATAACAACAGTAAAATCACAATATGGAAAATCTGAATGACAATATTAGGTGGATAGAGTGCCACCATTAACCCAGAGAGAGCCAAAATGATACCATTTACACAGTGGGAGAGAGACATGGACACCACTCACACAGAGAAAGACACACGGACACTATTCACACAGGTTAGGGAGACAAGGGCTTCATTCACACAGAGGGATTATTATTGTTATTGTGTAGGGAGAAAAGACAAGGACATCATTCACACAGAGGGATTATTATTGTTATTGTGTAGGGAGAAAAGACAAGGACATCATTCACACAGAGGGATTATTATTGTTATTGTGTGATGTCCAAATATTCGGACAAATTATATTTTGATTGCTTGGCAACATTGTTTTTGAAACTTTCATGCCAATAAAGCCCTTTGAATTGAATTGATTACTGTAGCATGTAAAACTCTGACGTTTAGATGGAAATGGACTGCTGGATGCTATATTGAGATGTATGTTTATTCACATCTTCAGACAGTAGTTATGGGTTGACAGTGGAGGAATGATGGAAATACAGTCTTGTTTTTATTAGTTATTTTTTCGCCTTTGTTATCAAAACGCATATTATCTGACATTACCTGACATATTACATGACAGAAAAACATTAACATTGGAAGAGGAAGCGCACGGATTAGATTAACACAAGCAGAGTGACAGGATAAGAGCTAAACTAACCCAGATTGGACCTAAGACTACTCCACAACCCAGTCAACTCCCGGCTAATGTCCGGTCACAGGAAAATAACATGGATGACAAAATGGATGAAATAACACTCAGGCTAACCAAGCAACAGGAAATCAGAGACTGTTGTGCCCATATCTTTACAGAGACCTGGCTCCACCACCGGATCAAGCCATTGCACTTGATTAATGTTGCTTGGTGCTCAAACGTAGTCAAAGTTGATGGACAATGTTCCCCAGATGTCAAATTTTTACTGTTAAGATGCTGACCATATTATCTTCCACCCAGGAGAACCACATCAATCTTAAGGAATATACATTTTCAGTGACATCATACATCAGCAAATGTGTGGATGATGCGGTGATCACAAAGACAATAAAATCATTCCTCAACCAGAAAGCCTAGATGAATGGAGAAGTGAGGGCCCTATCCAGAGCCAAAAAAGCTGCCTTTTGGTCAAGGAAGCATACAGCACCGCCAGAGCAAGACTAAAAGCTGGCATCAATGAGGCAAAGCGGAGGCATGGACATGTGGCAGGCGATCAAAAACATCACAGACTACAAAAGCAGGAGTGCCCCCATCATTGTTGAGGCCACATTGCCAGATGAGTTTAACACCTTTTATGCTCGCTTTGATCTCCTCAACAAAGAGTCAGCTGTCAAGTCTATTCTGCCTCCAGAGGACTGGCCACTGTCAGTATCCACAGCTTTGAGTGATAGGTGGGTGCCCTTTCAGGTGGCTAACTGCTAGGAAGTTCAGCAACCAGGCTTTATTCGACCCATTTTCTGATTAACTGAAGTCAGGCACTGCCAAGATGGTGATGGCCGGAGCCGCTGGGAGCCGCCTACTTTGAGCTTCACAACGTCTCTTCAGAAACCTATGGGTGACGACACGACACTACGTCCATGTTTTATACAGTCTATGAGTAAAACCAGATGATTTCAGCAACCTAGACACTCTTCACAACTGTTTAGCTGCTATAAAGGACTGGATGTCACTCAACGTTCTTCAACTTCAAACTTCTGACAAAACTGAGATTCTCATTATTGGCCCTGAAAATACTACAAATGGCATTTTCCAGTGTATTGGCCCACTTGCCCCTTGTGTCAAACCCAACTCTAACTTGGCGTTACATTTTACCCTCAATTAAAATTCGAACACCATGTCAACAAATTGGTTCAATCCTGTATTTTTCAACTCAGAAACACCATTATTATCGGGTTTTGATTTAGAACGCACCATTCACGCCTTCATTTTTTCCTGTCTCGACTTCTGCAATGCCCTTTTCACTGGCATTAGTCAAGCTGCCCTGGCACATCTTCAGCTTGTACAAAATGCAGCAGCTAGGCTATTAACTAGGACTGGCCGTAGATCTCACATCACTCCTATTTTACCCTACATTGGCTGCCAGTGAAGTTCAGAATTGATTTTAACACCACCAAACGGCCACTTAGGTCATCCAAACAAAACCTCTTGGCTATACCGCGTGCCAAACGTTAAACCAAAGGCGACTGCCCTTTTGCTGTCCTAGCACCCAGACTTTGGAACAATCTCCCCCCTCCCATTAGATCAGTTGAGTCTGTTGACTGTTTCAAACAACATTTAAAAACCCGCTTCTTTAGGTTTGCTTTTCTATGATTCCAAGGGTGTGCTCTGGGTGGTGTCTGGTTGCCATATGTGCAATTCAATTTTATTTATATAGCGCCAGTTCATAACAGAAGTTCTCTCATTGCGTTTTTCCTATAGAGCAGATCTAGACCGTACTATTTATAATATTAATTACAGAGACCCAACAAATCCCACCATGAGCAAGCATTTGGCGACAGTGGCAAGAAAAATCTTCCTTTTATCAGGCAGAAACCTTGGACAGAACCAGACTCAATGGTGGGAGGCCATCCACCGCTGCCGTGTTAGGTTTTGAGAGAGAGAGAGAGAGAGAGTGGAGGGGTTTGGAAGGGGATAGGGTTAGGGAGGCACAATGCAAAGACCACGTAGAATTATTATTATTATTTTGTATATAGTAGAATAATAATTGTAGTGTTAATATTAATAAATTAGTAATAATAGAAATGACAGCTATAGGAAGAATAATGTCAGCATCAGTAACAGAGCCAATAACAACAACTGTAGTAGCAGTTGTCGAGCAGGAACACAGGGGCAGCAGGTGGCCCACAACCACAGATCCAGACTCTGCAGCTCCGGAGGCAGAAATACCTGCTGAAAGCGACAGAAGGAGAGAGGAGAGAAACGAGAAAGCACAGAACTACGGGAGAGAGAAGATGTTGAGTTAGTAACATGCAGTAATGGGATAAAAATGCATTCAGATGGAGAGGGAGAGAGGAAAGAGGCGCATCATGTGAAGTCTCCCGGCAGTCTAGGACTATAGCAGCATAACTAAGGGATGGTTCAGCACTCACCCAAGCCAGCCCTAATTATAAGCTTTATCAAAGAGGAAAGTCTTTAGCCTACTCTTAAATGTGGAGATGGTGTCTGCCTCTCGAACCCAATGTGCATTGCGTTTGTATGTATTTTTGAATGAAATTTTTGAAACAATACAAAGTGACATGGATGTACACAGCCCAGGACAGGAAGGCTCTGCAGCGGGTGATTAAAACCACCCATAACATCATTGGTACCCATCTACCGAGCATCAGTGATTTCAGTGAGGTGAGGTGCCTGTGCAGAACCCAAAGGATACTAAAAGACAATACCCGCCTCAGCCACAGCCTGTTCACCCTGCTGATGTCTGGCAAGCGATACAGAAGTATATGCTGCCGTACCACGAGACCACAAAGCAGCTTCTTTCCTTAGGCTTGCACCATACCACTACATTTTGCACTACCCGCATTCCCACTATAACCAAGTCTTTCTATTTGCACTATAATTTTAAACACCTTTTCCCCCATTTATTACAAAGTTCATAGCTTGCTTTTTATACCACAATTATTGTTACGCGAGTTTGTACAAAAATGCTTGCAGTTAAGTCATTATTATTCAGGGACATTTGGCACTATCAGGAATACAGATTGAACAAAAAACATGTTTAATGTCAGCTACCTTAACCTGCCCTCCAGTGAGGAACAGTAAGAAATAAAGACATGAATCAAGGCACAGGCGCAAAGCACAGTCAAGAAACTGACGTGAAAAACTGCAACGTCTTTCCAGAAACAATGCCTTGGTTACAGTGCCTTGGTTACTCAGCATAATCCACAGACGCCACTATAGACCATTTAAAATACTTCTATTTTTGTGTTGTGAAATTGTATTTTGAAAATAAAAGACATGGTGAAACTCGTGAAAAGCAAAGACGGGAAAATAGAAATGAAGAAAAGAAAGAAATGATAGGAGAATGCAGGGCAGAAAGAATTTGGCACAAATCAAGAAATATTCCCTTGCCCTATACTGGAAACCAGAAAGCATACAACAGTCATTTAATCCTCCATTCAGACAAAGCACAATTTTAGTTGTTTTGATATAGTTTGGTAAAACAAATTACAGACTGTGTAGCTTGGTAAAGTTTCAATATCATCTGAAGCCATGTCTATTTCAGTTTTACAGTTTTAGAATATTTTAAATCCTAATGTTAATATTTCCTGTGTCACAACAATATGTCAACACCCTCTTTCAATTTCTGAGGAAATTCTTTGGAAGTAGGTTCTATTAGCATCTAGCATCATCAGAAAAATCAAAATGCCCACTACATGAACTCCATTTGTTTTGAGAAAGAAATGCCTAATGTGTCAGCACCATCATTTTTAATTATATTAAATATAGAAATAGTGTTTAGTTTTTTCTAATAATGTATAAATACTAAATACTGTATGTAACATAGTAGCATACAGCATATTGCTTTTGTGGATTGATAGTCATCAACTCTAGCACAGTTAGGGTGCAAACCCACTGTTCTGAGATAAGATAATACACATATCTACATAATAGTTTGTTTGTATTCAGATCGTATGTTTTCAGATAATTTTTTTAATCATTTGTTAGGATGTTTAAAGGTACTATGTGGAGTTTTTTTTTTACATGTATTAATTCATTTCCGCGAAAATACAAAGGATGTGATGTTTATGCGCACTCCCAAGTGCCTTGCCTGTCTTCAGCTCCCCTACAGCGGCTAACGTGTGCAACACTAGCTAATATTAGCTTAGAAATGGGGTCTGCTAACATCAACAAACCACCCATGACAACAGATACAGATATGGGGCACTGAATTTGATAAATTTACTATTTATCAGATCACAAATGAGGTTGGAAAAACGATAGACGCCGCTGGAGCCTCACTGATTACTATACAAAAACACAACTTTCTAACTTTATTCACAAATTTTATTGAAACTGGATCATATTTTATGGAGAAAATATTTTCTGGTTTTCCTTCTGATGTCCTCCGGCTGCTCGGCCTCACCTCTGGGTGATTTACAGAGTTTCTTGATGGTCAGATAGCTTTACCTGTTGTTAAAGTAACCACTAACTTCTGCTGCTGCCGTTTGCTAGTTAGCTCAGTTAGCCATGCAGCTAGTAGTCCTATTAGCGGATTCTGCCTGGACTGGGAGCTTGGAGTGTTGGTGTTATTTACACCTCTAACACAGGAGCTTTGGACCGCTGGGAGGAGGAGGCTTTCAGGCCTGGGGGCGGGGGTGACTGCTGGCAGGGAGAGGTGCTGGAATGGGCACCAGAACCGGAGCCGGGCGAGCGGGCAATGTACCCGTGCTCAGCAGCCTCCCAGTGAACATGGCTGGGCCAGGACCAGACACAGCCTCTGAGACTGACAGAGGCCACTGTGATGACAGGGAATACAGTACCGAGGTGGTTTTCTTGCCGGGTTTGGCTCCTGGCTCCCTGGGGCTGACCACACTGTAACCCCCATTCAGGCCTCCGGAGGTGGACGCTGACTGATGCCTGAACTACGTCTCGCTCCTCTCCCGCTACATCTCTCCTGAACCCGCCGTGTCTTTGTCATCCCCGGAGTCAGAGTCCTGGTCAGAGCTGCTGTAAATGACCTCTTTACTGTATTCCCTGTTGTCAAACTGGCCTCTGTCGGTCTTGGAGGCTGTGTTTGGGTGTTTGGTCCCGGTCGCTGTCTTCAACATTTTGACTGATGCCCAGGCATGCCTACGGACTGCGAGCACAAGCAACAGAATGCTGACTGCAGTTCACTTAATGGCCAACGGTGTCATAAATAATGAGGATTTTCTGAAAATTCCACATAGTACCTTTAAATGTGTATATTAAGATACTGATAAATAGATCCTATAAATTCAGGTTTTCGTCACCACCATCAGATGTGTCAACTCTGTCAGGTCTATGTCACCTCCGTCAGATTAATTTAGATTATATTATTATTAATTTTGATATTTCATATTTGCTGAGGAATGGTTTGTCACATGTGAAAATGTAATCTGTCCTAACGTGAGAATGTGTTTTGAAATCTTAAAAAAATTTGATTGCTGTTTAAGATAAAGTTAAAATTCTATTACACAGTCCAGTAGAAAAAACACAGATGGGAATCTTTATCATATATATGTACATATTGAAAGTAATTTTTTGTGGCCTCTGTCAGTCTTCTTCTTCTTCTACTTCTTATAAGTCTTGCATAATGTGAGTGAAAATTAATTTGTGTTTTTGGTGTCTGATAGTGTTGACGCAAAATAAGTCATGGCAAAGTATAAAGTACATTTTGATAAAAAAGAGAAAAGTTGGGAGGTTGTTTCAAAATGTAGCTCAGTAGCTTAGTACATGTAAGATACATAAATGTAGTTTAATTTGTCTGAGTTTTATATTTTCAACATTGCACACTGTTTTGTCCCATTTCTCAAGAATCAGTGAATTACTAATTAGTAATGTCAGGGCAAAAATTATTCATTTGAGTAAGCTATTTATCAAAAGTGTTCTTCAGTGAGACTTCTCCATACATTATATTGTGTATTGAAGATTTTGTTCTCAGCTTGAAAACAGTCGTCCTTGGGGCTAAATAAAGTTCCATTGAAGCTCACTACATTGATTTAGGTTGTTAAAGTCTGCGTAAACACATGCTGCTGTGCTGGAGTGGACACAGCTTGCATTTTGTCAGCAGTAAACTGTGTGTCTTTGTTATCTGTGTTTGTTCATCTGTAGACACACACACACACACACACACAGTATGTATGAATGGAACAGTCTGAAGTCTGAACATCCATTTGCCAGACCTTGCGTTGCTCTCTCTGTCTCTCCCTGTGTTTCTCATCTAAAAGATGATTTGCCAGTATTGAAAGAGAACCATCTGTGTTATCCCTGGGGAAAGAGAGAACATCACTAGTCCATTTTTCAGTGTTGTCAAACAACATGCACAGTTTTTATATGTAGTTGTGTTTTCAATAATAACCAACATTAACAATAATATTTTGCATAGGGTATCAGTTTTCTTAGAATTTACGGCAGCAAATGACATGTGCAACCTTTGCATTTTACATTACAACCATATCTTCATTATTATTACAAAAATAATACTTACTATACTGTATATATGCTGCAAATTTAAATATTGATACTAGTCTAGCTGATATACTTGTATACTTGTGTACTGTATAATTATCATGTACGCTAACTGGCACAAACTGTCATGTGCTTCATAAAATGTGTCAAATTAAATTTCCTTCATCCATTATTTTTAATTTGTACGTATGTGATTTCACATATTACTATTCTATCTTAGTTTGGTCACACCTCCTCCACTCTGGTGCTGAAAACCAGAGCCCCCCAGGACTGTATGCTCAGCCCCCTCTTGTTCACACCATAAACCCACGACTGCAACCCCCAACATGGAGAGAACTCTGTTGTGAAGTTTGCGGATGCCGCTACCATCATCGGCCGGATTACAAACAATGATGAGACTTCATATTGGGAGGAAATTAATAAATTAATTAGTAATCTTTCAGGGTGGAGAACAGCCTACTGCTGAACTAAGGAAACTTAAGAAGGCAAAATTCCCATGCCAAGTTCTTGTTAACTTTTACAAAGGAGCAATAGAAAGCATCCTGACTGGAAATATTATAAAACTGACGTGGGATGTGCACAGCCCAGGACAGGAGGGCTTTGCAGCCACCCCAGCCCCCATCCTAGCCACAGCCTGTTCACCCTGCTGACGTCTAGCAAGCGATGCAGAAGTATCTGCAGCTTCTTTCCTTAGGCTGTGAGACTCCTCAACTCCACGTCATCCTCACACTCCAGCATAAATAAAACATGGAACTTTCTGTTATGCTGGTTTTTGCACATTACCATACCACTACCTTCTGTATAATATATATGTAGGCCTATGTAACTGTATATATTGTTTTTATTTTCATTTTAATTCTATTCTAATTTTAAAAATTTGTATATACTGTTTGTTCTGTGTGTGTAGCATGAAAGGGGCTATAGCCTTCATTTGATTGTGCAACCCTGTGTTGTAAAATGACAAATAAATAAACCTTGAACATTAAAATTACAACACATAATAGAAACAAAATGAAGGCAAAGAGTTTGCCAAGCAAGCACAGACAAATGGCAACTAATTATTACAACAATACAGCTACATTTAAGTACACAGCCAACCATACAATTAAGCAAAACTAAGATGACATCAGATAGAAAAACGTGTATATTCAGTCATATGGTCTGCTTTAGGTATATCTACATTTGTTTCTTGAAAGTTTAATAACTTTTTGATTCCATCCCATTTGGTAACTTGTTCCATTCTACTGAAGCTCTGTACATAACATTATGTTTAGTAGGGATAACTAATTGTTATTTATCCACATAATGAGTGCGATGTGTATGATTTTGACCAGAGTACTCTAATAAGCATAATAGTGGTGATGAGAAAACCTACTGTAAGATTACAATAGTTTTTCTTATATCATCTTATTTAGATCATTTCTAGTGGATTTAATTACAATAAAATAGACTAGATTATGCTGGAGACCCCACTTTAAGAGACTGGAAGCATAAGGAAATGTAAAAAGAAATGTGAAGAGACTTTATATCAGTAACACGCTATATCAGTACATTCTGTGTGTCTCCCTCTCCTTCCATCTCTACAGACATATTTTCAGCAGATGTGTGTGGCCCAGATAAGGACCTGGATGTGGAAAGCTGCCAGTGTGTGTGTCAGCGTGGGGATCAAACTCAAGACTGTGGCCCTAACAGATACCTCGACCGCAACACCTGCCAGTGCATTTGCAACATCCCACCTCCTCCCTCCTGCCCGCTGAACCACGTCTTCAATAAGGAGACCTGTCAGTGCATGTGTAGCAAGACCTGTCCAAGGCACCAGCCCCTCAATAAAACAAAGTGTTCCTGCGAATGTAACGAGTCGCCCAATAAGTGCTTCCTAAAAGGAAGGAGGTTTCACCAAGCCACATGCAGGTAAGGAGGGTTGGGGGTTCAGTACCATCTGCTGTTTGCTGATTAAAAATGCCATCTGTAGCAGGAGAGTACCCAGCGTTTAAAAATAATGAAACTTTGGACAGACCTGAAGACCAGCTGAAACCTACAAACACTGGACAAAACAGCACATACCAACTTGCACAGTCTTTGACAGTCTGAAAGGAGCACATACTCTACCACTGAGTGAATACAGAGCCAACATACTGAGCGATAGGTGCACAGGCGGTTACAGTTTTATTGCAAAGCAAATGCCTAAAGTGGTGTAAAACTTAATTCACTAATTTAATTATATTTATTCAACCCTTTAACAAAATATAAAAAAATTAAAAGAAACATAAGCCAGTCTGGATAAGTGCCATCTCAAAATGCTTACAAACTTCCACTACTTTTTGGAACATGCGTCTCGTTAGAGGGCGGATCCTGTGTCACCCAGTCATCCACCAATTCATCCATTCATTGATCCATCCATCCATTTGTCAGCGCATCCATCCATACATCTATCTATCCATTTTTTCATTGGTATCTAGCGTATATACTGTATTACCCTATTAGACTGTGACAGAAATACAATAAGTAGATTAATATAGCCTATAATAGGCCTATGATACGGTCACTATATAAGCCACTATAAGAATATTATAGGGTATTATTGCAGATATTGAGGAAAAGAAGTGTTTCATGGCCATATACAGAATATCTACATCTACAGAAAACCAAACAATTTTCCTACAGACAGCGATGCTTTCTTATTCTTGTAGTCTACATTGCTGTATTTGTAATATCATATTGCCACGTGTTATGTGAAGCCAAGTGTGTTGGCATAGAATTATTGTCTCATTTATTATGTTAGTTTAATGAATGACCTAATTAGCATAAATTATGTCTATGTTATGGTTATTATGGCAAGGCATTTGGCAGCTAAGGTTCTCATTAGAGTGGGGGTTGACTACTCTAGGATGATGCAACCACTGAAATATAACACACACACACACACACACACACACACACACACACACACACACACACACATTCTGATGATGTTAGTGGCTGTGTTTAGCCAGAGGAAAAGCACTGGTTCGGCAGTGGTAGGTGGTTATTGCAGTGAACCCAGTGTGTAATACAAGACCTCGGTGTTCTAATGACTTCTTCTAGCTGTCACTTAACCATTTCCTCTTCCCACACAGGAGGAAACATACACACATACACACACATCAATCCATTCCATCCAGTCCTGACCCTTTGTGACCTTGTTTTAGAGTGATTTATGAGTATAACATAGCGGTAGGAATCTAGTGTCTGGGATCTGGCACTTGTGTGTATGTGACTGTGAGCATGTGTTTGAAAGTGTATGTCTATTTGAACTCTTCTCTGTATTTCATCATGGGTTCATAGGTCTCTTTACGTAACCATGACTAAATATTCTGTCATCCACCAAGTGACATCCCATGCAGCCAGAAAAGCAGTGGCAATTACACGCCAGTCCCATAATCTTTGTCATGTTGATGAAGTGCGTAAGTACTACCTAAAACAGGACTCCATCCCTCCAACGCTTCATTTGTTCCTTGGAATTCCATGGATCCACTCCTCATGTACTCATTTGAAGGTTGGACAATCAGGCCTTGATTCTGGGCTAATGTTTTTGGGCTTCAAGCTGATTTTGAGGTCAATACTGACTTACATGTATAGTCATTTCCATGTCCAAAAATCCTCTGAAACAAGATTTAGACCACACTTTCTCATGATGCCAAAGAACAATGACTGCATTTGAAGTGAAACTGTAAAACAGTTCTTCAACTTTTCTAACTTCTGGTGAAAGCTCTAGTGGTACAAGCAAGGTATATAAATCACATAGTAGTTCTGAAGGCTGTGGATGTTACTGCTATGAAATCTAAACCTTAGTTTTAACCTTTGACCTTTGGAACACACAAGAAAGTAGTTAGTGTTTGTCTTTGTACAGCAGCAGTGGTTCACAATCATTTGCAGCAGTGTGTGGCTGTACTGAAAACCTGCAGGCTCCTGGGAAACAATGGACCACATCCAACAACCATGGATGTAGACTATAAGTGACCAAATTAAAATACAGGATAATAAGTAAGTCTTTAGTTTTCATTCACACCGGTGAGAAATGAGATCTGAACATGACTTTGGAATCAGGTTTCAAGTTGACTGCTTTCCATTAACAAACCATTGCAATCAATGTTTCTACAATAAATGTGCAATCCAATAAATGCAATCATATGATAGGTGGATCATATGATGTATTTTAATCATACGATAATGGCCTTCATTCACTAACAGCACTAGTTGTAATTTGTGATGGAAATGGGAAAAAAAGGCTAGCATCAAAATAAAACCAATTTCAGCATTGATTGACAGGTCTTTAATTAGTTCAGGCTAAAACAATCTATTATTCCATTCATTTTCTGAAATGCTTTTCATGTTAAGTTTTGTGGAGACTGTAGTCTCTCCCAGCACACTTTGGCAAAGAGACAGAGTACATCCTGGACGGATAACATTTTAGTTACATTGTAGTGAACAGGGATATATTTTCAAATATGATCAGTTCGTAAACAAATTAAATGGTGACTTGGTCAGCATACCTTGAGTTGACATTATACCTCCATTAAAAATGTTTATGTTGTGCCTTTAACTATTTTGGACTTTAATTCTTCAAGTGGCTAGAAACATGACTGAGTGATAATGTTGGTGATGTCTGCTGTCTTTTCTTCTAGTGCCACCTTGAGGGTAACATTTGTTGTTTTTAGTGAAACGTCTCAACAACTAATGATGAATTGCCTGATATTCATATTCTCCTCAGGTTGAATTGTAATGACTTAGGTGATGCTAATCCTTTAAATTTCTTCAGTACTGTGGTTTATGATCAAATAGGTAACTTGGACAGAAGAAACGAAATGAAATGGGCTGATTGCAGCAAAATTTACTGAGCACATTCATGCTCTCCATATGATAATCCGTTTCTATTTTCAACATTGCATCAGAATCAGAAATACTTTATTGATCCCTGAGGGGAAACTCTTTTGCTACAGCAGCTCACTATCATGTCAGTGCACACAGGAATAGAAGTACTAAACAAAAAAAATATAATATACTATAATACAGGTCAGAAAATAAATTATGTACCAAGTGGGTATAAGTATAAAATAAAATAAGTGTGAAGTACAAAGTGGGTTTACCGGTTGATGATAATAATATGGTATAAAGTAATAGTGCATGAACTGCCAAGTTAAGGGTAGCTTATTTATAATGAGACGGAGGATATTGCACAGCAGTAATAGAGGTATGAATAAATATCAATATCAATAAATAGGGAATTTTAAACTGAAAAGAGTATATTGCACAGGAGTATTAACACAGGATATTGCACAATTGTCTCAAGTATTGTAGAGATGTAATGATCAATGTCCAGTTTAATGACCTAGGGTCATATAGACTAACACTTAGAGGGAGGAGTTAAAGAGTTTGATGGCCACAGGCAGGAATGACTTCCTGTGGCGCTCTGTGGTGCTTTTTGGGGGGATGAGTCTTCCGCTGAAGGTACTCCTTTGTTTGACCAGCACGTCATGGAGTGGGTGGGAGACACTGTCCAAGATGGCATGTAGTTTGGCCAGCATCCTCCTCTCTGACACCACCGCCAGAGAGTCCAGCTCCACCCCCACAATGTCACTGGCCTTATGGATTAGTTTGTTGAGTCTGTTAGTGTCCGCTACCCTCAAACTGCTGCCCCAGCATGCAACAGCATACAGGATAGCACTGGCCACCACAGACTCATAAAACATCTTCAGCATTGTCCGGCAGATGTTGAAGGACCTCAGCCTCCTCAGAAAGTAGAGGCGGCTCTGGCCCTTCCTGTAAACAGCTTGAGTGTTCTTAGCACAGTCCAGTTTATTGTCCATGTGTACTCCCAAGTACTTGTAATCCTCTACAATGTCCACACTGACCCCCTGGATGGAAACCGGGGTCACTGGTGCCTTGGCCCTTCGTAGATCCACAACCACCTCCTTAGACTTTGTCGCATTGAGCTGCAGATGGGACAGGACTCTGTGTGGTAGCTGAAGTCTGTGGTATAGATGGTGAAGAGGAAGGGAAAGAGGACAGTCCCCTGAGGGGCCCCAGTGTTGCTGACCACGCTGTCTGACACGCAGTGCTGCAGGCGCACATGCTGTGGTCTGCCAGTCAGGTAGTCAACAATCCAGGACACGAGGGGGCATCCACCTGCATCGCTGCCAGCTTCTCACCCAGCAGGGCTGGCCGGATGGTGTTGAAAGCACTGGAGATGTCAAAAAACATGATCCTCACCGTGCTTGCTGGCTTGTCCAGGTGGGTGTGGATTCGGTTCAGCAGGTAGATGATGGCGTCCTCAACTCCCAGCTGGGGCTGGTAGGTGAACTGAAGGGGGTCCAGGAGGGGTCTGACCATGGGCTGCAGCTGTTCCAGCACTAGTCTCTCCAGGGTCTCCACTGGGACGTGGCGTCTTTGGCACAGGAACGAGGCAAGATGTCTTCCACAGGGACCCTTTGAAGACTCAGGCTCAGGTTGAAGACATGTTGAAGGACTCCACATAGCTGGGGAGCACATGCTTTTAGCACTCCGGGGCTAACTCCATCGGGGGGCCGGCAGCCTTGTTTGAGTGGAGTTTCATCAGCTGTCCTCTCACCTGGTCAGTAGTCAGGCACACAGCAGGGGTTACAGGTGGGGGAGGGGGGGAGTCATTAGTGTGAATTGGGCCATTAGCCTGATGGGGAGGGGGGAGCAGAGTACTCAGAGGAGCTTGAGGGCCAACAGCAGCTGGGTTAGAGGGGGATGAGCAGGAGCCGATGTGTCGAATCTGTTAAAGAACAGATTAAGTTTGTTCGCCCTGTCCAAGCTGCCTTCAGCTCCTCTGCTGCCAGTCGGTCTGAAACCAGTGATGCTCTTCCTTCCACTCCAGACCTCTCTCATGTTGTTCTGCTGGAGTTTCCACTCCAGCTTCCTCCTGTACTTCTCCTTGGCCTCCCTGATCTTCACCTTCAGGTCGGCGTTGTGGTCTGACCTACCCAGAGGGGGGGGAAGAGCTGTATGCGTCCTTAACGTTAGCATACAGCAGGTCCAGTGTCCTCTCCTCTCTAGTAGGACAACTCACATACTGGGTGAAATTAGTCTATGTTGTTGAAACATTGACATGGTTGAAGCCACCCGAGATTAATATGAGTGCACTCGGGTGTTGAGTCTGTAGTTGTGCTATGGCGGTGTGAATGGCGTTGCACGCCGATGCCGGGTTAGCAGAGGGGCCACAACAATGGCATGTGAAAATTCACGTGGCTTATAATATGGCCGGAGTCCCACAGCTAACAGTTCAATGTCCGGGCTACAGATACTCTGCTTGATAGTAGAGTGACCAGGGTTACACCATCTGTTGTTAACCAGAACAGCAAGCCTGCTGCCTTTCCACTTACCGCTCCCGGTGTGATCCCTGTCAGCCCGAACAGCCTGAAAGCCGTCGTTGGAAACGTTATGATCCGGGATATCCTAGTGTAGCCATGTCTCTGAGAAGCACATCAAACTACACTCACAGAACTCCGTCTGACTCCGGGCTAACGCTGTCAGCTCGTCCATTTTATTCGCCAGTGATCTCACGTTGCCCATTACGCGAGAAGGCAGACACAGCTTAAATCTCTTGTTCTTAAGTCTCTTTTGTCTGCACCCCTCTCTCTTCTCTCGCTGCTTCGTTCCACCTCTGCATCCTCGGTGTGTCCTCCTCCAGATCTCAGTGGGGACATCGGTTGTCCTGGGCGCCATGCCGCTCGGCTTCAGCGCGATCAGCTGTTCCCTGGTGTAAACAATCTGCAGTGGTGTCCTGAGTAGCAGGAGAAGAAGTTCCATGGCGAAAAAATGTACTAAAACACTTTCTACTCTCATTTTCGTAGAGAGCGTAGTTTAAATTATAATTACACACAAGTTACTCAAGTTTGGAAGAAAAAGGAAAGCTAAAAGTTCGAAAAAGTAAGACAACGAGATAGAGCTACGGCAACAGGCAGCATGCACGTTGGTGCATGCACGTTGGCGCATGCGCACTCTCAAAAGCATGAGCTTTACTGTAGTGTGCTGCCCTATGGTCAGTATTTCAACTTTGCAAACAAGATATCTAATGATCTAGCAGTGTTATTCTAATAGGCACATTGCCAGAAAATGCACTGAGCACATTCCTCCAGCGCCAACCTCAAGACATACTTTACTTTGTTTGTACCACTTCTGGCAAGAATAACAAAACCTTTGTTTGTTCCACTCAACTATGTCAAAATTTGGGGTTTTCTGAGCATTACAACCACCTCTTTCTATCTCTAACCCTGTAAAAGAGTTTCTCTTATATGTAGAAGTCATGGTGTTTATTATATTGGTGAAAGTTGCAGGCCTACGACAACTAACTTGAATAATCTTGACTCACCAGCATACTTACCTGGGTAAGAACATACCTGTCTGATACACAGTTCATGAATTCACTGGTATTATTGTTTCATTTTTTTCTGCACACAAAGTTAGACCATTTTATACTTGTGAAAGAGACCCAATCCTGCCAAATCAATACGTTTTATCTGTATTTTACTTACCTAACATGAACTGCTCTAGACATTTTGCTGTTGCGTAATTAGTTTTGAAGCTAATTAGACAGCTAAAGTTTTTTTTTTCATTGCAGTTGTCTCAGGCCTCCCTGCGAGGTAAGGAGGCGAAGATGTGAACCAGGTTTCTCCTTCAGCGAGGAAGTGTGCCGCTGCATACCATCCCACTGGAGACGTCTGGACTAACCGCCAGGCTAATGGCATGCTAATGAGATGCTAATGAGTAAATAACAAACTTAACAAGTAGAATTCATCACCCATCCCCTGTAGACCTGCTGGTCATGAGTATCCCCCATCATCTGTGATGGCAGCTAAGTGTGCGGACCCTGATTAACGTGGGGAAACCTTAGTGACTGGAGTGCAGATATGGGAAACTCTGGTGATTTGAAGGTGGGAAATGCACTGATTTGGCTATGAGGATGTTTTAATGGGAGAGAGGCTGATCGGGGGCCAGGAACAGAAGTAAGGACTGAAAGAGACAGAGAGTCAACACTCAACACTTGTTTTAAAGTATTGTCTAATTAATTTGTTTTAAAATATTTTGGGGTTTTGTATTAATTATGTCACAGTATTCTTATGTCAGATATTGATTATATAATTTATTAAATGTTATTTTTCAACCTCTGTTTATTGTAATTTCAATCTTTTTTCCATGAAAATAAACTGTGATCAATATTTTTGTATCATGTATAGTATATGAGTAAAATAAAGTATACTGGATGTTGTCTATTGTTAACTTAGTTTGTCTGTTCTGGTGCAAATTATACTGAGATTATTCTGATCTTAATCCACATCAATATCAGAAAAAACACTGGTACAGTGCTTGTAAAAAGCTGAACAGTAAAATCTGGGCCTTAAGGTAAAAGCCAAATGTAAAATCTATATTGCTCATAGTGTGAAGACTAGATTTTGTACTTGAAGAACCACCCAGGTTCTCCTTCTGTTGATTTCAATGTATTCATATTTGTGAAACTGACA
This sequence comes from Siniperca scherzeri, assembly GCA_027580175.1. Lineage (NCBI taxonomy): Eukaryota > Metazoa > Chordata > Actinopteri > Centrarchiformes > Sinipercidae > Siniperca > Siniperca scherzeri. The sequence continues at coordinate 34,910,347 of CM050842.1, read as the reverse complement.
GTCAAACGCAGACAAAGTGAAGAGATTTTATACCTGAGATTAAAGTGAAAAATATAAAAGCACTTCAATTAAAAAAGAGAGCTGTGACATGAGCTGATGATTTAGGATGATGAGACCTTACAAGATCTTTGTGTGTGTTTGTTTGATATGTGAGGTTTGAGTAAATTCCTCATTTCACCCACAGAATCATCACCAATCGCACCCCAATTTTACTGACAATGATTACTTAGTTGACAAATTACTTTCCCATTTTATTCTTGTCATTTTGTATATTGCTGTCTCTCTCTGGAAAACAATGGTGAACTATTCCATGTAAAATGATATATTCATTTTATCAATGATTTTTTCATCAATTGTAGGCTCTGTGTACCTACAGTTAATCATATACTGTGGGTATTACATGACACCAAACACTGATATTCTTACCTGCTTTGTCATTCTGAAGAAGAAAGAATGACAGCAATTTCAACCACTTTGGTGTTCTTTTTTCACTTCCATGTTCTTGATTTGTATGCTAATGTAAAAGCTTCTTCGTGCAATATATGATCATGTCACACTGTATGAATTTCAGAGTTCAAAATATAAAACTTAGTTTCTGAAGGAGATTAAATTAAATAATATTGTATTGTATTGCAAAGATGTTCATAGAGGCCACAGTTTGTATCTAAGAGAGAAAACATGGTTGTTTGTTTTTGTATTGGAATAAATATTATAGATATGGATGCAATAGGTCACTTTTTGCAGTTAAGAAATATAGCCACACTTGGCAACAGCAGGTTTTTCATTTAAGACACTGTAAAATTCACATTTTCCCTTTCACCACCTTCAAGTTTACTCATCCCTTTTCTGGGTTTGATTTTTGTCATAGTATTGCTTTTCAAAACTAACAAATATTTGTTTAAAAGAGAATTCCCACATTCAGAGGATAGTTGGATAGTTGAGTCTTTATGACTCAACTATGTTATCAAAAACTGACTATATTATTGTTTCCTCCTCATTTCCTTCCTGGACATTCTCCAGGAATGGGTCGTCCTCCCTGCAGCTACGCAGACGGCAGAGTACAAATTAAGGTTAACGTCATGCAAATATGAAAACATCCATCAGCTTTTAAAGTGACCTGTTTTCAGTCTTCCAATTTGCCTTTAACAAGTAGGATGACAAACCCAGTAGTTAAACCTGATAAACTTATATTAACAATGGATCAAATGACTATGTGTAATGTAAAAGCGGTCACTCTTGGTGACAAACCCACAGAGACTCTGCATCTCCCCTCACGTCTATGGAACATTTTAAAGTCTTTCAGTTCATTGTTTTGGTTTTCCGGCCAGCAACTTTACTGTTCTGGTTCACATTCAGTACTTTCACCAATATCATTTCCAGCTGCGACAGGCAGTTGTTTTTGGTGAAAATGCCCTAAAAATCAACTGTACATGGAGTTAGGTAGTCACCCCAAATCACATTTGAGTGAATAGATTTATGTAACCGCCCCCAAGTTCAGGATGAGTCATCAAAAATATTTTTACATTCTACTGGAATAGAAAAGAGAAGGACTCTGATAACATTAAAAACACTTTTTTCCCCACATACTTAGCATATAATAAGAGAAAAAGGAACAATTAAAACAGGGACATTTTCATTTCACAGTGTCTTTAAATTTACCTTCAGCCAAATCAGTTCGTCCCAACAAATAAACAATATTACAATTCAATGCTGAGACCAAACTTTACCTTTCAAAGGTAAATTATACCTTATGTTTAAAATTCCTTAGAGACATCAGTGCCACTGGTAAATTAACAGAGGTAAGACCGTTGTGACCAAGGATAATGATAGAAGCTACCTTGGGAGCTAGGAGGCCAGCTCCCAAGATGACCGGCTTGTCTCACCCAGCTAATAGGCCCTCAAATCTCAAATCACAATCACAAATTTTCAAGTAGGAATTGTTTTGATTAATTGACCACATTTTTAAAATCTAAACTTTCTCATCACATTTGGTTATTCAGTAACAGTTGTAAAACAAACATTTGAACATTTGAGCATTTAGCATAGGACCCATCAGAATTGCTTTTCCTTATCTACAGTGTGGATAATACACTTGTGTGAAACTGTAGAGCTGCACAGTCGATGCATTTTCTGTTTAATAAAGACCAGCAATGGCAACAGGAATATTGATACCATCCTGCATCTGTTTCTCAATCCACCCCTGATCTACAAACAGTAGATAGCAAACACTTGTTTATTACCATTATCAAAGTTCAGCAGAGTGCAGTTGCTAATTCTGACCTTGTCCAAGGTGGTGCTATTGTTTTTCAAATATCAAGTTTGTAATATTAATTTGATTCAACACTTGTATATAAGAATATAATGCACTTCAGAACTTCAGCATTATATTATAATGGCCTCTAAGTTTAATAGGCTGATGATGTGACAGCATGGACATAGTACATATATCACCATCACTTTAACTTCATTTGCAGTTTGTTTATTTCCACATATAAAAATGTTTCATTATGTTATGCAAATGTGGATTATACAGGTTTTACAGAAACCTCAAATTGTCGCCTGCACTCTCACTTTCTCTCTCTCTCTCTCTCTCTCTCTCTCTCTCTCTCTCTCTCTCTCTCTCTCTCTCTCTTTCACACACACAAACACACACACACACACACAGCCATTCCAAATCCAACATGAGCACAGCACACATTTGGACGATATAGCCAGTCTGCCAGTCAAACAACAAAAACATTTTCGTAATGAATGTAAATGTATGTGTGTGTGCGTGTGTGTGTTTGTGTGCTGTGTGTGTCTACGTCATTCACTGTTCCTCAGGTTGTGGCATGTTGACTTTGAGAGGTCATTTAGCTCTTTAAAATCTGAAATTACAGTTTCTCTTCTTCTCCTCTTCCCTGTATCCTCTTGTTCCACTATCTGTCTCTGCTCTTCAGCCTGATTCATGCTCTACACAGAGACACACACACACACACAGAGTGATGGACTTCCCTTAGTCCAGCATGCCAATCAATCAAACACTGCGTGTGTGTGTGTACAGAGGACGTGCTGTTCTTGATATTGGTTGATATACTTTATAATCCACTCCAGATGTAGAATGTTAGTTGTTGAACCACCATCACCTCTCATGTCAACCCAGCTAATATGTGTGTGTGTACAGTATGTTTTTTAATGTGTGTATCTTTGCCTTTGTTTGTGTTGTTTGTGTTTCACCAGCAGAGTCAGACATTAAAATAAACTACCAAGTTTCTGTCCTGAGATCAAACACACACACATACACACTCACATTTATTCTAGAACTTACTTCCAAAGTGACTACGAGTTATTTTTGTTGAAGGAAATGTCAATTAGATTCAAATTAGATTCCAGGGGAGTTTCAAATGTCAGAATATCACAACATTTGTTGTTACAGTAAGGGGAGACTGTGGCCACATGTCGAAGTGTCTTTGGGCAAGACACTGAACCCCAAATTGTGCCTTCGGTGTGTGAATGCTTAGTTACTTTGATGAGCAGTTCTGCCATCACTGTATGAATGTGTGTGAATGAGATATGTAGTTGAAGCGCTTTGAGTAGTCAGAAAGTCGATATATAAGTACAGTCATTTACCATGTTATATGCAGTGTAACATACACACAAATCTACATGTTACTCAACCTTCAACCTTTAACTGGAAGGTCAGTGGATCATTCCTACCAAATTGTGAACAAGTCTCAAAGTTCTTTTGAGCAAGGCACTTAAAACTCAAGTCCTCCAGTTAATGTGCTTGGGACTCTACTATGAATAAATATTTGATATTATACCAAGTAAGACAGGCGCCCCAGTAGCTCACCTGGTAGAGCGCATACCACGTATTAAGGTTGAGTCCTTACTGCAGCGGCCTGGGTTCAAGTCTGGCCTGGGCCCTAGTAAGATGTTGCTGAGATCTAAGTGATACATTTTTCATAGCAAAATACTAACTTTTCATTTTTACCAGTGTTGTAGTTGACGTCTATAGAATGCAACAAAGCATTTAGCATGACATAGGATCCATCAGAATTGCTTTTCTTTATCTACAGTGTGGATAATACACTGGTGTAAAAACACTGTGGCTTTTAATCCCTTTAAAAAAAAGGGAAACCCACTCTGACAGAGACACTGAGTTTGAGGTTAATACAACTTGCTCAGTGTTTTTTGGATTTTAAAAGTGATGAAGTCATTACTCATAAACAAGGATAATGTTGTGAACAGTGTTGGGTAATGTTACTTTTAAAAGTAACTTGTTACATTACAAGATTACTGCCATTCAAAAGTAACTCATTACATTATAGCGTTACTTACTGAGAAAACTGAGTACTTTTGCGTTACGAAAAATGAAAACCCCTTTGCGATTCCTTGCGCATGTTGGTTATATTGTCCAGAGGGCGCATAGCCTACTGTACATCTACCTTTGAATGTATTGACTCTACCATCATTGCATGGTCTACGGTCCATAATCTGTAACTCTGCAGGCTCGATTATGTTTGATTACAAGTAAACATATATCAAGAGTGTACCGGGGCTGCATATACCCTAACAAGTTCATACAACATATAATTTTTTTTGCAATTCAACTGCAATGAAAAAAGTTGAATTATTTGAAGTACATGAAAGTAAATATAAACCGAGGGTAGACCTGACAGGTGGCACCTGTGCAGCCTTTTGGCTGTTAGCAATCTGACAGCAAATGGGGCAGAGGCACAGCTGCCCCTATGAAAACAATAAAACATGGGTTTGTATAGCTTACAGTACATCATGTTTCAACATGCAACCAGTTAACTAGGTCAATGCTCAGTTACTTACTTCCACAATGTAAAGACTGTCCTCTCTGCCATCTCGCTAACTTAGCTGAGCTAAACATGAGCACTGACACAACCGTAGGATTGGAGACCTTCTACTTGTATGAAGCTTCGAATGCATCTGGAATTTTCTTTTTTTGTAGCAACATTTTAGCGGTAATGGATTGCTTATTTGAACACATAACTAATTAACTAATTACTTGAATTGTAAAACTAACACGTTATGTTACTCGTTACAACAAAAAAGTAATCTGAGTACTCTAACACGTTACTTTATAGCGCAGTACTCAGTTCAAATGAAACTACTTGTTCTGGTGCTTTTCCTTTACACTTTTTAAACAACTGGTTACTGTTTCATATCTTGTTTCAAATGAGGATCAGTCAGTTTCTTCTGCTATGAGTGCTATGAGTCAGGAAACCAAATGTTGTCCAATGTTCTTCTTGTCCCTGAATGAAGTTAATAGTTCTGGTAATACATCAAGAGAAAGTGTATACGTGCAGGCTATTTATAGAAAAGTCTGTCTGTTCTATTGACAAACAGTTGTTAAAGACAGCAGAGTATATGCAGTGTCACATCTCCCATTTCCAACATTCAGAGTTTCAGAACTCACCTTCTGGTTCTATTAGCCAAAACTAACAGATACAGAAACATGATCATCACCTCTGCCATCTCTCAACTTAACTCTGTGAAGAAAAGGTGATATTCATATCACATTTCATCATTTCTTCATTTATCATTTAAACTTCAAGACTTTTGCTTGCATATGATGTTTTCATGTGCTTTGTTTTTATCTTGTATCTTAGTTGACAGCCAACTGCCCTTTGGGGGCAAAAAGTGATTGATTGATTACCAGGGAGTGTAACAGTATAAAATGTCTGTCACCACTTATTCATTGTCTATTAAATTTTAGCCTGTAATGATAATGAAATGTATTTGTAGCATATCTGGAAAACAGATTGGTGCTTCACATTACACACACACACACACACACACACACACACACACACACACACACATACACAAACATGTTCATATTTGAACATACTGTGTTTTCTCATTTAATTTCATAGACGTTTTCTGTTGATCAGTGTCAAAAATCTTTTGTGATTCAGTGTTGTAAAAGAAACTTCAAGCATGCCGTAATGATCTGCAATTTCCTGATGTTAAACTCAGACAAGTTGTTATTGTACGTGGCCCCAAACACCTCAGAAACTCATTATCTAAAGATATAGGTTCTCTAGATGGCATTGCCCTGGTCTCCAGCACCACTGTAAGGAACCTCGGAGTTATCTTTGATCAGCATATGTCCTTTAACACCCACATAAGACAAACGTCAAGGACTGCCTTTTGTCACCTACGTAACATTGCAAAAATCAGGCACATTCTGTCTCAAAATGACGCAGAAAAACTAGTCCATGCATTTGTTACTTCTAGGCTGGATTATTGCAATTCCTTATTATCAGGCTGCCTGAATAAGTCCCTTAAGACTTTCCAGTTGATCCAGAATGCTGTGGCACGTGTACTGACAAGAACTAGGAAAAGAGATCTTATTTCTCCAATATTAGCTTCCCTGTAAAATCCAGAATATAATTTAAAATCCTTCTCCTCACCTACAAACCTCTTAATGGTCAGGCACCATCATGTCTTAAAGAGCTCATAGTACCTTATTACCCCACTAGAACACTACACTCTAAATGCAGGGTTACGTGTGGTTCCTAGAGTCTTCAAAAGTAGAATGGAAGTCAGAGCCTTTGGCTATCAATCTCCTCTCCTGTGGAATCAGGTCCCAGTTTGAGTTTGGGAGGCAGACACCATCTCCACATTTAAGAGTAGGCTTTAAACTGTCCTTTTTGATAAAGCTTATAGTTAGGGCTGGCTCAGGTGAGTCCTGAACCATCCCTTAGTTATGCTGCTATAGGCCTAGACAGTCAGGAGACTTCCCATGATGCATCTCTCTCCTCTCTCATGTCAGTTTTCAACAGGGGAATTACCTCTGGGTTTTGAGCGTCTTCTCCTTGTGTTTCTCCCTAGCTGTTCCACTTTTACATTCAGCAGGGTACTGAATCTCCTTGCTCTCTACTCTGAGAGCTGTGCTGTGCTGCCTTCTGATCGGTTCTCCATGGCGACGACTTGTTTACTCCAAGGGGAGCTAGGCTAACTATTTACTTTGCCAGCTTTTCTAGCCTACGAACACTGGCAAAAAACTGAACTATGTACAGTTCATCAGATATATTAATGTTACCAACAAGGAATCTTTAATTTTTCTTCTTGTCTTTATAAGGTAGCTCTTCTGTTAGCTTCTTAAGTGCAGTTTCTCCTTTGGCATGTTGGTAACAGTTAACAGTTACTAGCTAGCTTGACTGTTAGTCAGTTGTTTTGATTTAACAAATATATCCAAAGACGATATTTCCTCTTCTGTTCTTTTTGATGCGGTTACCTCTTCTTTGGAGTCCTTTCTGAAGATTATTTGAAGGTAATTTTGAAAATGTCCCACTTTTTTAGGTCCAAGTTTGTATTTGGGAGCTCATCTTTGGTGCAACTTCTCTCATGGAATTCTCTCTCTCTTTCTCTCTCAACCCAACCGGCATCTGGCACGCACCATGAGAAGTTTGAGGTTTCTGCCTCTTAAAAGGAAGTTTCTCCTTACCACTGTCGCCAAAGTGCTTGCTCTTGGTGAGAATTGTTGAGTCTCTATAAATAATATTACAAAGAGTACGGCCTAGACCTGCTGTATAGGAAACGTGCAATGAGATAACTTCTGTTATAAATTGGCGCTATATAAATAAAACTGTAGTGAAGACAAGTACAAGACAAGTCCTTTGTCTGATGCAATTAAAAGGTCCTTTGTAATTTTCACCAGTGCTGTCTCTGTGCTATGATGCACTCTAAGTCCTGACTGAAAAAGAGAAAGGGAAGGTTAGATATACTGTAGGTCTATAGTTGGCTAAACCCCCTGGAGCAAGAGTGAGCTTTTTAAGAAGAGGTTTAATTACAGCTACTTTAAAGAATGTGGTACATAGCCTGTTAATAAACAGATTGATCATATCTAGTAAAGAAGTGCTAACTAAGGGTAAAACTTCTTTAAGCAGCCTAGTTGGAATGGGGTCCGAGAGACAGGTTGATGGCTTGGAAGAAGAAATTGTTGAAGTTAGTTGGTGAGGATAGATGGGAGGAAAGCATTCTAAATATATATCAGGTTTTACAGCTGTTTCTAAGGTTCCTGTGTTTGAAGATAAATTGGTACCAGTTGAAGGCAAGAAGTGATGAATTTTGTCTCTAATAATTTTAATTTTATCATTAAAATCTTCTTCTGTATGGTGGCTATATTGTGGAGTACAACACACGCTGATGTCATTTCAATCCTGACCCTGAATCAATTTTGTGGTCTTGCATCAGGGTCAGCAAACTGTTGCTACAGTTGCTGCTGCGAAGCTAACAGCCAGAGAACCCTGAAAATCCAGGGTTAAACCTGAAGTTAATTCGCTAACCCCAAATCCTGCTTCGTAGTACAGGCCTCAGGTCTGCTGATGAGAAGATAAGATGTTGGCACACATAATGTGTGATTGTGTGTGTGTGTGAGCGAGAGTGAACGAGAGTGAAAGATGTGAAGATAAAGCTTGGTGGCACAGAAAGCAGTTCACACCATATATTACAGTAAAGTCTAGTATTAACAATCCCACTCCCTTCCTGCCATTCAAACCCTTGGTGACTTATGATCTGTGTGTGTGCATGTGTGTGCAAGTACGTGTTTATCTGAGAGGGATAGAGAGAGAGAAAAAGAGAGAGAGACCATATTGGAAGGAAATGAGGGTACTGGGTGTGTCAGCTGCTTAGACAATACAATAGAAAAAGATGCTATAAGCATGTGTGTTTGTGTGTGTTTACATAATGTGGTCTTTGCTGCATTAGAAAGGGACTGGCCTCAGTGGAGATGGTTGTGGATTTCAGGAAGAACCTAGTCTCACCGGCCCCCATCACCCTGCGTGACTCCCCAGTCGACACTGTGGAGTTCTCCCACTTCCTGGGCACCATCATCATCCAAAACCTCAAATGGGAGCTGAACATCAGCTCCATCACCAAGAAAGCCCAGCAGAGGATGTAATATTATAAAGAGTTTGGTCTAGACCTGTTCTATAAAGAAATACTAGAAAGGCACTATATAAGTACAGTCCATTTACCATTTACCATGCATTGAGATAACTTCCTGCGGGAGCTGAAGAAATTCAACCTGCCAAGGTCAATGATGGTGCACTTTTACACTGCTATCATTGAGTCCTACCTCATCTCCTCCATCACTATCTGGTATGCTGCTGCCACTGCCAAGGACAAGGGCAGACTGCAGCGTATCATTCGCTCTGCGGAGGTGATTGGCTGCAATCTGTCTCCTCTCCAGGACCTGTATGCCTCCAGAACTCTGAGGCATGCAGGAAAGATTGTGGCTCATCCCTCCCACCCTTGACACAAACTTTTTGAGACACTCCCCTCCGGCAGGAGGCTGTGGTCCATCAGGAACCAAAGAACCACAAGAAGAGTTTCTTCCTGTCTGAATCTGGCCTTATCAACAAGGCCCAGGGCCCCCACTGACACTTACTCTTATCCCCTCCCATAGACACTACATGTTACATTAATGTACAGTCACATCTGTCTCAATGAGAGACTGGTTCTGTCCAAGGTTTCTGCCCTCTTAAAAGGAAGTTTTTCCTTGCCACTGTGCCATGAGCAAATGCTTGCTCATGGTGGGATTTTTTGGGTCTCTGTAATTAATATTATAAAGAGTACGGTCTAGACCTGCTCTATAGGAAAAGCGCAATGAGATAACTTCTGTTATGAATTGGCGCTATATAAAGAAAATTGATTATTATCTCTGTACATTGCACATATTCCTTATTCCTCATACTTCATAGTGTGAATATTTGCACATTCCTAGGTCAATATTTAGCATATTCCTGCACAAACTGTACAGCTCTTTCATTCTAAAAACATATATTGTACATACTTTTTATAATATTTTTTCATATTTTTGCTGTCAAGTTTTCGATTTTCTATTTCTTGACTTTTGTAGTATGTGTTTTTATAATCTTTTATATTTTCTCTTACTATGTGTATTTGTTATGCACCAAAATACCAAAGCAAATTCCTTGTATGTGAAAACCTACTTGGCATAAACCTGATTGCGATTCTGATTTTGTCATAGTTTGGGGTTTTTGTCCTGTTTCCTGTTTTATTTTGAAGTGTTCTCCTTTCCTCGTGTGTCTTGTTGTTTTACTTCCTGTCTTTGTTTGCTTTTCCCTCCAGTTTTGATTGTTTGCCCCGCCCTAATTAATTGCACCTGTGTCTCGTTATCTCCCCTACCTAAGTGTATTTAGTCCAGTTTTTCCTTTGTTCAGTGTCAGTTTGGCATTTGCACATTGCATATGTTCGGCCATATGTTCGGCCATATGTTCGGCCATATGTTCGGCCATATGTTCGGCCATATGTTCGGCCATATGTTCGGCCTGGACTTTTCTTCTGGTCCATTTGTTTGTACCTTGCCTGCGCCTTGTTGGATTTGTTTGCCTGTCTTGGACTGCCTTCCCGATTTGGACCTCTGCCTGCCTGACTTTTTGTTTAAGCCTTTCCTTTAAAATAAATTACTAAACTGTATCTGCTCTGCCTTGAAGTTTGCATGTCAGTCCTATTCCCTTGTGTTCCCTGTTTCCCTGAGTGACATCCATACAACAGATTTAAGAATGTGGGATGGAATGTTCACAGTTAGTTACTGTTATTATATTATGGAACAAAAATCACTTGATTGGCTTCAATGGTGCAAGGGAATAATGAAACCAATCGTTCATTTCTGACTTTAGAATAACAAACTACAGATTGGATTTAACTACAGTTAGCTAAAATGGACAGATGTGGTAGACTACTGGAAGTAGCAAATCTTTCAGTATTATATATTTCAATATTAATATAAATAATAAATGAATATATCTATTGATTGATCGTAGGCGGGACCTATGCTGAAAGATGTAAAACACGTTTCTATTGGCCTGCCTCGATTGGCGTGGCAACATCCATTGTTAAACGGAGACAGAGCGGGAGTCAAAGACATAAAATCAGTGCACAGGTATGTTTACACATAACTTCTGTCATAGTAATAGCAAGAATGTTATGTTTGAACTGGTGCACATAGATTGATTTTATCGATGGGTTATTGCAATGGGTTAAAAATACACATTTTGTTAGTTGCTAGCTTAGCTCAATAAACTAGCCACTAACGCTGCATGCCCAGAGCCTGCATGGTGTTGTGCATGTCGCTACTAGTTAACAGGAGTATTTGTGTTCAACGACCTAACGTTAGCTAATGTTAGTCACTTTCTTGTCTTAGGTGTCGCGCTAGCTGAACTGTCTGGGTTCCATCCACCTGTTTTTATGCGATTTTTCTTTTTTAATAGCAGCGGCAGAACTGTAACCTGTCAGATCTGTGTGGAGTGATGAGGAGACTGTAACCTTCCTCGCTTTAATACATGTTTTCTACATTGTTATTTTTACCATTTGAGGTTCAATTGGTGCTCACTCAATTATGTCATCTTGTTGTGCCCTCTTTATAATGGAAAATTGGCGCCATCTACTCTTATCTCGATGAACCAACTCCAAAATAAATTAAAGCATCAATCGCTAGCCAAGAGCGATATCAATTAAGAGGCTTGTGTCTGGGCAGAGAGACTTTAACTATGTTATTTCATCTAAGTTTCATTGTTGTGAATTGTGCTTTGCTTTTTGGAAAGTGACGGACTGCTGCATTCGAATTGCTGTGTGTGTTCTTCATGTTAGCACGTTACATTTTGTACTGGTACCATGCCGCTGGGCCATAACTGTTAGTTTTAGCCCCTGTGGAAGATGCGTTTTGTCTGGTTCAGTCCAAGGTTTCTGCCTGTTAAAAGGAATGCTTGCTCATGGTGGGATTTGTTGGGTCTCTAATATTATAAAGAGTACGGTCTAGATTTCCTCTATAGGAAAAGCGCAATGAGAACTTCTGTTATGAATTGGCGCTATATAAATAAAATTGAAGTGAAGTGCTCTATCAGACCAAAGTCCAGTAACACGGCTGTTGAATAAAAGTCTGCGGCTGGATTACTGTGTGATAAAGGGACATTATGGGGTTAAGGGTTATTACGTTTATTATTTGTCACAACATTTGAGATTCCTCTTGCCTTACTCTGTATGCTTTCTTCTCATCTCCACTAACCCCCCCACACCTTTTTATTTTTTATTTTTTTTACATGTACATTTATATGCTTACACACATCTCAAATAACGTGGTAGCTTAGCCGGCTAAGCTGCATGCACACTAACCACTTTCCCCTGCCACAACAAATTGCATTAAGGCCAGAGTGGTGAGAATGAGTCACCAAAACCTCCAGGCGCTGAGGTTCCCCAGAAGTCAGACGACTTAGCCCTGCAAGATGCAGTCGCTGGCCTCCTCCATCTCTCCTTAGAAGACAGAGATAATCTTAATGATCTTATGATGCAAATGCCTGCTATAATAAAAGAGCTCATATCTTACATCAACCAACCATCCGGTAAGCCAGAGTGCACAATCCCAGATGTGCTTGGACAAACTGCCCTCCGCTGCCCACGCAAACTTCAGGCACAAGCTGAAGAGCAAGAGGAGCACCACACCCAGCTACAGTGTAGCTATCGAGTAGTGAAATGCCAGCTTGCACCAGGAATTCCTGTCCGCTCAAGAACTCAGAACTCAACGAAGCTTCGTTCCATCACCGGTCAATGAACCACACAGATTCCACAGCTTGCGCCAGCATCTTGCCCAAATTTCATCCCAGCTGCGCAGGGACTGAGGCTACTCTCACTACTATGGCAACCTAAGTGACTACAGAGCATTGGATGATTCGGACAGGCCATGCTCTCCCTGAGAATAAGGCCTGCGCACCAGTCAGCTTGAGTCCTTGGCCAGGGACGAGGAGCGGTTCGACCAGAGAGTCGAACATTGACGACTATCTCAAAGACAGAGCACTGTCTTTTGGATATACCACATACGCCCACCAGGGAGCCGAGATCAATACTCGGGACTATGCCAAGCACTGCCCGATGAATATTCGCTGTCCTCAGACCAAGCCTCAGCCACCCTTGGAGGCTCATGCCTTTTCTGCACGATGGCAAAGGTGCTAAGGGAGTACTTCAGATGGCTGAGAGCCGAATACTTCCAGGGACGCAGCGCCCCAGGCTTGGAGGAAGAACAGGACTGCAAGTCCCTGTTCCTGCATAACCTCCATGAGTACATGCGGTATGACGTCAAAAGATGTGAAAAAGACCTCAACAATTACCAGTTCAGACTTGTAACATAAACATCGAGTTACACACAGGACAAGTCACCATCACAAAGCACTCGTGGGTTGACATCAACCCCCAGGAGATGATCGAGATGCACCCCTTTTCTATCTGCATCTGACACAGAACCGCTGCTCATTGGTCAACCTCTTGGACAGACTGGCCCCACTCACAGACTGCCACAAGGGACACACTTGGGCTCAGATTAAATCTCCCAAGCCCCTTAGTTCCTCTGTTCTGTAACTGCCGATACACTTGGAACCACTGTCCATTCAGGTATTCAAACTCCCCAGCTGAGTTCAACATCTTCGTCCACAAGGCAATTAGCATCACCATGGTAACCTCATTTACGTGGACAACATTCTGATGAGAAGTCAGACTTTCAAAGAACACTTGAACGAAGTCTGCCACGTCCTTAACCAGCTTGCTGCCGCCAAATTGGCCATCACCAAAGGCTAGTGGTGCTGCACAAAGATGGAGTACATGGGTCTAACAGTAAGAGCTGAAGACATCAAACCCCATGCTGGGAGGATTTAAGTCATCAAGGCTCCGATAGATGTCTCAGGAATCAGAAGTTTCCTGGGTTTATGTATCTACTCCTAACAGTAGCCACACCGCTCACCGAACTTCTCTGTAAGGATAAGCCCTCTGTGTGGGGAGAAGCGCAAGAGTGCTCATTCTACTGAATGAAGGAAAAACTCTGCTCTGCCCCCTGCCTGGCTTACCCCGATTAGGAGTTCCACCTTGAGTCAAGCTTCTCTCCGTGCTGCCTTGGCACAAAAGCACGACACAGACAAGTGGGTCATCGCCTATGCAAGCCGACCTCTGAGCAGCGTTGAGATTAAATTCTCCAAAAACTCTTTTTACCACCATCTGGGCTGTGGAACACTTCTGCAGCAATATTGGGGGCCAGAAATGTATCAAAACTTGTCACCTTCCTTAACAGCCAATGGCTGAGGGAAGGATGGGTGTCCAAGAGCTGTATTGTCACCTGGATGATGGTGCTACAATACTGGTCACTGCACCAGCGCTTCCTTCGAATCACCGTTATTATGACGAAAACATGTGTCATGACCTTCCAAGGGTCTATGGGGACGGCTGCTCTTTTCACCATGAGAGCCAGATCTGGGCCGGGGTTGGAGTTTGGGTCAACTGCGACATGAAGTCAGTAGGTGGAGATTGCTGCAGTCACCCTCCATTGTTCAGCTGGTGATTTGTATGAATATGCCCGTCACAGCTTTGTCACTCACTTCCTGACCTGGAAGAGGAAAGGCATGAAAAACACCCAGAACAAGGAAGTCAAACACTCCGAACTCTTCCTGGCCTGAGACTGACTTGTAATGGAACAGAGGATGACCGTGTACTGGGAAAAAGGTCAAGGGTAATTCTCAAACCTCCGGCCTCGACAAGGACTGTAACGACAAGGCAAACGACCTAGCTGAACAGGGTATGCCCTGGGAGTTCTGAAATGAGCAGCTTCCAATTCCCCAGATTGGTGGTAAATGTGATCACCCACAGGCAGGTGAGGGAAAGCACATTTCAGGTTAGAAAAAGACCTGCTTGTATCTATCTATCTTCTGGCAACACGAAGTCCTATGTCCAAGGATGCCTGGTCCGTTGCCAGTTCCAGCCATCCTGACCACTGGACCATGCCCCTCTCCAGAGAAGAGGGGGTCACATCTTGAAATCGACTGGGTCGGACCAGTCCCCAAATCCTCATGAGGTAACTACATCCTCACCATCATGTGCGCGTTTTCAAAATGGGTTGAGTGCCTCCCAGCACCTAACGACACGGCTATGACAACCATGGTTTTGCTGTTGAACGACACATTCAGTCTCACATCTTGGGAGTGGAAGTAAAATTTCACATCCCATATCACCCTCAGTCGTCAAGAACAGTGTGCCAACCGCACCACTGTACACATGTTCAAGAAGTGTGTGCACAGTAATGGCAAAGACTGGGATGTAGAACTCCCACTGGTCCTTATGGCCATCAGTTCCACCCCACATTGCTCCCCTGTTTGTTCTGCCACGCTTCCATGCACCAATCAGCAACCATCCCACAGCCAGTCCTGTAAAGGAGTAAGCTAACTAACCGCTAACCTCCTTTCTCCTGCTCTTCCCTTTTCCTACTCTTTAGATTTACATTTATAATCCAATGCTTCCATCATGACTCAGAGCATTCAAGGACTGTGTGCAGTTAATGATTGTAATGCTGAATTGTAGGTGCCATGTATGATGTAGTCTAGTCTGCCTAGACTCAGCCTCTAGAAGTCTGCCGAGACACTAATGCTTTTAAGAACTGTTAACCTCTTTCCATTCTAAGAAACGCAAGGACTAAGTAACTCAATGTTCCACATGGACTGTTCAGCCTCAGTGTTGCTCCGAAGCCTATCAGCGCCACACCCTCCCAGACCAAAGGGGGATTTTGGGTGAGAGACAAAGACAGGCCTACCTGGAAAAACTGAAGCCTTCACTAAGAGGCTTGACTGAGAAACAAAGGACGGACAGTAAAATTCCCCCCCAAATATTGCATTTGTAGAAGATGTAAAGATACTAGAGAAAAATGGAAGCAAAGTGTAATTTGCTGAACAACCTCTCTATGGCACCATTGCACAAGTAACAGGTGACAATTTAGATCTGAACTCAATTCTTGGTTATGTGGAATCTTTCACTGCAAACTACTACTACAGGATGTGTCTTATTGGCAAAGCATCCTGTCAAACAGTGTTTAGCGAAAATGATCCACGTGTGATGTTAAGCACCAAATTAACCAATGAGTAGCATTACAGTTATCTTGTCGAGAATCTGAGGGAAAATTCATGTTTTGGGATCAAGCGCAATAGTATATTCAATTCCTTGTCATACTTCAATGTATAAGATAACTTTGTGTTCATCATCATGCATAATATGCGTAGCACAGTATGAAATTTTGTTTGAATATTTGAATCAGAACTTTATTTCTAATGAAAACATACTCCGTGTATACGCATTCAGTTATGGCTTCACTGATGAAAAGAATTGTCCAACATGCAAAAATGTTTTGTACTGGCAGTGGTATTGGGTTTAATGCCAGTAAACATTATGCCTTATTCAGGACCTCCCATTAATCTTTGATGTTGTCCCAGAAGGTGACAGACACTGGCATTTTTTTGTTACTTTTGTAATATATCATTAACATTGTATTTTCCTCATGTATTACAGAGCGGGTGACTGTATTTTTAAAACATCTTAGTGAAGAGCATCACGGGTTATTTACAGATTTGTATCCTCAAAATAATTTGATCCCAAAACTTAAATTCATGATCCTTTATCCTGAGTGTATACAATTGGTCCTTTAGTACATGTTTGGAGTATGAAGCCAAACACACATTCTTTAAGTCCAACATTTAAAAAAAACAACAAAAAAAAAACTTGGGAACTGGGAATCATTGTCTGGTAGGTATCTAGGCCTGTCAAATCAAAAATACTGACTGATGGTGATTTGATTTCAGAACATTTTCAAATTGATATGTCAAGTGAAATATGTGTCACAACTTGGGTTAAACATAATAGTATTGAACATCACACGGGTCTTGTTTGCACAGATTTTGGTGATGAGATGCCAGTATTCAATGAGATTGCTTACATGTTTCTAAGAAATTAAGTTTATTTTTTTGGTATTGGAAATGAGGACTACATTTGTAGAGCAGAGTATTTTCATGTTGTTGACAACATGCATAATGTTTCAGTTGTTACACCTCATGACTTACATGACTGATACTTTAAGCCCTTTGATATCCAAATGTTCTATGGTATACACTCATTTCTCTATGTTGTGCCAGACAGCTGCAGTGTATAGGGCAAGCAACAGTTATCATGTTTTGGGCAGTATTATATTGTACAAGATCATTGTACAGGGTTTTTTGTGAGTGCCCTGTTCCTTGTCAAATTTAATGTGAAACCCTTGTTAAAGGAAAAATATATATTTTTTCATTTAAGTACTTTTGAGTGATTATCGCATATGGGTGGTGGGATAGTCACACTAACAGATTATACATTTTAAATCTAATAGCGTTAATCCCACTGGACAATGTACCCTTTATCAGTAGCATACGCAACATTAGTTAAGTGTAAATTTTAAGTAAAATAGAGGTACACAACTAAATGTTACCTGATCGCTGGCGCAGTGTTGTCCAGTTACTACATGAGTGTCTCTAATGAGTGAACTTTAAATACTGACTTAGTGTTCTTGTCATCCATTGTGGTGGTAATATTTTAAACTAAGAGTTTGTTAGGTAACACTGTCATAGTGTTTGTAATAACTCATTCAAATGCATTAATTTCACACTTTAATAGTGGTTCCCATATAAACCCTGGGTGAGTGTTTAATTTCAACTCTGAGGGTGTTAAATTTGCGATTTCAAATTTGCAGTGTACATCTAAAAGCTACATAAACTAACATTACTCACTATCCTGATAGCCTATTTGTTCAGCAATGCCATTCCACACGTTGTCATTCAGTTTATTATCTTAATTTTTGCTTCTTTTGTCAAATACAACTGGGTGATGAGAAACAGTCAACAGGTTATTAGGAGTTGTGACGTTTGTTGATGTCTTTATTCGCGGTGCGAATGCTTGAAAGAAATCGACCTTGTTCAGAAACAAATTAGGTCACTTTTTTGCCTCATAAAACTTACTTATAATAATGCGTTCTGTATGAAAGTATTCATGACAAAAACAACTGTTAAAAAAAAATATATTGACGTGTGAATGAATCTCCTGAAAACAACGCCCCCAGTGTGTAAAGGCCTTTAGTGTTAAGGAAGGTAAACACAGGGAAACAAAACATGAAAGAGTCTATCAGGGTGGACTGGTGACAAAGTTCATACACCGGTCTAGCTAGCTAGCCAGCTAGGTAGGTAGCATGATCATCCTCCTGCATCCTCCATGCCTCTCACTAGCTGCCTGTCACCTCTCTTGCCGTCACGGGATGCGTCTGCCTTTGGACTACAATCTCTGTGGGAAATCATCCTTTTTGTTATCCCGGAGGCCACGTACCCCACATTAATACTACACTCCCCAAACTCCTGCGTGAAAATCCCTCTGCCTCTGTAGTTCTGACACATGTTGGAATAGATGACATTAAGCTTCAGCAGTCTAAAAATCTGAAACAAGATTTTAAATCCCTTATCTACACTTTCCAGGAATCAGGCAGGCAGTGCGTTATATCGGGTCCTCTGCCTGGGATGTTAAGTTCATTCAGATCGCCAGTTGCATATCTGGCTCAAAGAATACTGCTGCAAAATTGGGATTCCTTTTGTAGACCATTTTTCCATCCTCTGAACTCGGCCCAACCTATTCGCTGATGATGGGCTACATCCAAACAGAAAGGGTAAACTCCTTCTTACCCATAATATGGAACTCATGCTGAAGTCTTGCAAATCAACAGATGACTTACGTCCTTGGAAAGTAGGAAATTCCGTTATTACCCATCGCAGCAATAAACTTTGTCACACAATGAACTCTGCTGATACGTTACACAGTTACCCCAGACACGTTTCGAAACGAGAGACGTGATCTCGCAAAATGTCACACCTGTCCATTATCACAGGAAAATTAAATAAAATTGCCCTGACTCAATCAATTCCTGCTCCCTGCGAAACTGCCCTGATTAAAGTTTGTGTCATGGTTTTGGGTTTGTGTTCAGTAATTTCCAGTTTTATTTTGAAATAGTCTCCTTCCCTCATGTGTCTTTGATTGTTTTCACCTGTGCCTTGATCAGTTTCATCTGTGTCTTGTTGTATCTCCTAGCTGTGTGTATTTAAATCTGTGTCTTCCTTTGTTTTGTGGCAGATTGTTGTTGAACCTGGTGTTCAAGCGTCCTGGCCTCTGTGCCTTGTGTTTTCTTGGACTCATTGTGTGTCTTTGGATTTTGTCTTCTCCCCTTCCTGGACTTATTTACCTGTTTGGACTGCTCTCCTGGTTTGCTGATTCCTGCCTGCCTGACTACCCTTGTAAGCATTGTGAACTCCATTAAACCATTTATCTGCACTTACTCTACCTGCTAGTCTGTGTTTGGGTCCCATTCCCTATTTCCTCCTGCTTGACACTAAACATGACAGTTAGCACTTTTGAATATCAGATCCCTCTCTATATTTTTAGTTTTTATATTAATGATTTTGTCTCTCAACATGTTCTTAGTTTTTTATTTTTAACCAAATGTTGGCTTTCCTCAACTGTGTCTGCCATATTTTTTTTTACTCGTGTAGGAGGAGGAGTTACCAATATCTTCTCAAATAACTTCACTTGCTCCAAGTGTCACTTTGGAGATTTTATTATTATTATTTTTTTAAGCTTTGAATACCTAGCTTTGGTTATTAAAACTCAGCAGTCTGTAGTGACTATTTATCGTCCCCCCTAAGCACAACACCTACTTTTATTTGAGTTTTCTGATTTTTATATCGATCGTTCTTACCAGTTATGAGGGCCACCCATAACCATGGGAATACATTAGATTTGGTTATCACAAGGGGTATCGAAATAGATATCTCTATCACTGATGTTCCCATCTCTGACCCTTTCTGTTTTTGTTTTATTTATTTTTTTAAAATGCTGCTATGTCTGCATCACAAATGTCATGAGTCTGTTGTTGTAAAGTGAATCCTCTAACAATCTAGGACTAGGTTTTTAGATATTATGACTACTTTTCCTCCATCGAATGCTTGCTCAGTTGATGATCCAGTGCATGATTTGAATAAGTTGAGGTCTTTTGAAACTGCTGCTCCAATGATTAAAAAATGACAAGTAGCCCACAAATCATCTTGGAAATCTGCTATTTGCCAGCTAAAGTGATTGTCGCAGAGTATAGAGACAATGGAGAAAAAGTAAACTAAACGGTCCACTTTAACATCTTTTAAGTCTCACATGAGAATTGACAATAATGCTGTCAGAAAAGAAACATAATCAACATATCTCTGCAGTCAGGTACCTTCCCCTCTGCTTTTAAAAAAACAGTTTAGTAAAACCCTTCCTTAAGAAGCCTGATCTGGACTTTCGTAACCTTGCTAATTACAGGCCTGTCTCAAATCTTCCTTTTTTATAAGTAAACTTCTTGAGGATTGTATTTGAGCAGTTACAAGGTCATCTGAATACAATAACATTTTAGATAAATTCCAGTCCGGTTTTCGATCCAACCATAGCTGAAACCGCGTTATTAAAAGGTAGTAAATGACATAAGAATTTCAATTGACTCAAACCCCGAGGGGAAACTCTTGCTACAGCAGCTCACTATCACGTCAGTGCACACAGGAATAGAAGTACTAAGCAAAAAACTATAATACAGGTCAGAAAATAAATTAAGTACCAAGTATAAGTATAGTGTATATAGTGGGTTTACCGGTTGATGATAATATGGTATAAAGTAATAGTGCATGAACTGCCAAGTTAAGGGTAGCTTATTTATAATGAGACGGAGGATATTGCACAGCAGTAATAGAGGTATGAATAAATATCAATAAATAGAGAATTTTAAACTGAAAAGTGTATATTGCACAGGAGTATTAACACAGGATATTGCACAATTCTCTCAAGTATTGCAGAGATGTAATGATCAATGTCCAGTTTAATGACCTAGGGTCCAGTTTAATGACCTAGGGTCATATAGACTAACACTTAGAGGGAGGAGTTAAAGAGTTTGATGGCCACAGGCAGGAATGACTTCCTGTGGCGCTCTGTGGTGCTTTTTGGGGGGATAAGTCTTCCGCTGAAGGTACTCCTTTGTTTGACCAGCACGTCATGGAGTGGGTGGGAGACACTGTCCAAGATGGCATGTCGTTTGGCCAGCATCCTCCTCTCTGACGCCAGAGAGTCCAGCTCCACCCCCACAATGTCACTGGCCTTACAGATTAGTTTGTTGAGTCTGTTAGCGTCAGCTACCCTCAACCTGCTGCCCCAGCATGCAACAGCATACAAGATAGCACTGGCCACCACAGACTCAAAACATCTTCAGCATTGTCCGGCAGATGTTGAAGGATGTTTTCCTCAGAAAATCGAGGTGGCTCTGGCCCTTCCTGTAAACAGCTTGAGTGTTCTTAGCCCAGTCCAGTTTATTGTCCATGTGTACTCCCAGGTACTTGTAATCCCCTACACTGTCCACACTGACCCCCTGGATGGAAACCAGGGTCACTGGTGCCTTGGCCCTTCGTAGATCCACAACCAGCTCCTTAGATTTTGTCGCATTGAGCTGCAGATGGTTCTACTCACACCATGAGACAAAGTTACCCACAACAGCCCTGTACTCAGACTCATCACCACCGCTGATACATCCCACTACAGCAGAGTCATCAGAAAATATATATATATATATAATATATATATACATACACACACATACACACACGTTCGTTGGTCCAAAAGCAGAAAGGCATACTTGAGTCATTGCTTGCTAGCCTGTCCAAGCAAATCAAAACACATCTTACTCATCTGGGAGTGATTTGAGACTCTGGTCTTAACTTGATTAGCCATTTTAACAAGGTCACAAAAACATAATTTTTTTTCTATCTGAGGAACATTGCCAAAATTCATTTCAAAAAATCATTTTTAACTCAGAATGATGCTGACAAATGCTTTTATTACTTAGACTACTGCAACTCTCTTTTTGCTGGTCTCTCTAAAGTCTTTAAGAAAATTACAGATAATTCAGAATGCTGCAGCCAAGATTTCGACTAATACAAAAAGATACTTTAAAAATACTGTATTTTACGTGATTTTTATGCATTATATGTATTCCTTTTTTTTTTTTAACTTAACTGGGTTTTATTTTCCATCTTATGTATTCTATTTTTATCTTTATTATAATTTTATTAACAAGAGGGTTATTGTCCATCTTTTCCATTATTGTATTCTATCCCTGTTTCTAGGTTGATTCTATGTCTTTCATGTAAAGCACTCAGTGCATGTAATTTCCTTTGTTGTAAAGCACTTTGAGCTGCATTCCTTGTATGAAAGGTGCTATACACAGTTTATTAATCTTGTTAAGATAAGGTTTAAGAGGTTTACATGTAGTTACTGTGTCTATGTATATTTACAGCAGCAGGCTCTAGTTAGTTGATTCAGAATTATTTTGCCATTGTTGGTGCCCTAGCTAACAGGAGTTAACTGGCCACATTTAGTAGTAGTTGTTGAGCTTGCTAGCTTAAGAGTGGCATTTAATGGGTCAGTGACTGTTGACCATACCACTGTTATGAAAGCTGACTTTATGAAATAAGTGTTGTTAGAAAAATGCCAAAATGAAAAACTGAATTGAAATAAAATATATCCAATAAAACTTAAATATGAACTTATTGTGAAAATCAAACAATAAGTTGAGTTTCATAATTTGATTGTCTTATCACAGGTGAAAGACAGGATGACCTTGAAGTAAATATAATGAATGTCGCATTTCAGCAGAGCAAAAATTCACTGTTTGTGTATTGTTACGTTCAGTGATATTTTATGATATATATAGAAATTTTGGGTTGCAGGCGCACAAACTGTGAGTAAAGCTGACGTGTAAGACAGAACCAAAAAATTGTCTGAAACATGTCCTGTGTAGATAGGGGCTTAGAGATGATGGGAGCCTTCTGAAAAAATGTTCACAAACAGGATTCACATTGATCAGTTCTGGCCCTAAAAAAAACCTAATTCACAGAAAAGTATTCAATTTTATATGTATGTAACCCAATAAACTGCATCATCATACAGAGCCTTTAAAACTTTGTTTGCATTTGTGATGCTATAACCACCAACAAAAGTCTGAAATAAAATGGGATTAAAAAGATATTTTGTGCATATTGTGGACACAAAATGTCAGAGCAAACGATTTAATATTCCAGCTGTAACCAACAGATTGTGGACAAAGTTAAAGAGGGTTGAATGAGTGCATTTGGTCAATATGAGTTTGAATAAAAGGTCAGCATGTGATGTATCTAACCCTGTTACAGTATGTACCTCTGAAACCTCTCCACCATCTGACCTTCCACTAACCCTGAACATGCCTGTCAGATGAGATGCCTATCAGCCAAAACACATTTTTTTATGTAACATCTTTTTAACACACTCTGGCGTGTGTGTGTGTGAGTGTGAGTGTGAGAGAGAGACAGAAACAAAGAGGCAGAGTTACTACTCCTGTCCTCTGGTTATAAAAACACAGCGACCGCCAGCACTGGCAGACACTTGGTCTAGCTAATATTAAATCCCTGAAAAACACACATTATTCTATATAAGGTGATTCATTCTGACTTATAAACATGGGAATGAAACAATCAATCACATGGGACATAAAATATTTAACCAACATGAACCTTTATTTATAGCAGATCACCTCTCACGTCATTTGGAGAATGTTTTCAGTGAGAACTGCTGGAGTCCAGGTTCATGGAGGTTGTCATATCAAATATATGACATCTTGATTCACTTTATTAAAGTGCTGTGTGCTTAGGGGAGCATTATGGCTTTCAGCAAAGTAAGGAAAATATGCACAAGCACTCATGCAGAACAAGACAATGAAGAAGAAGCTGCAATGCCAGGTCTCATTCACAATGAATAGCCTATTACTGTCCCAGCTTTTGAGTCCATCTATGTGAACGGCCTGTTAGAGAGACAACTGGTTGGGGTTGGGAATAAGTTTGGGTGCAGGTTAAGGTAAGGGGAAAAGCAAATATAAATATATAATATATATTAGTCTGCAGCCCATGGGTTGGGGCCATGGTGAAAACCATGAAAGTAAGACCTGAGTTGTAATAATCTGGAATTATCCATTAAATATAATTTATCCTTTGTTCTTGTGTTGTTGGGTGTTAATAGAGACTTAAGAACCATGACAAGTATTGCTGAACTCAAATTTGAACCAGCAGACACTAGAAAATCTGGAACTGAGAACTGGTTCAGCTTTGGTCAAGTTCAGTCCAAGTTTTCATGGAGTCAGTTTGCCCAAAGACTCGTAAGAGGAAAAAGACTCTTAACCTCCTTGTTCAGTCCTAACGTAGGAGTTCATTGATGAGACTTAAGGTGGCTTTGTTCTACCATTCAAACCCACTCACTACACAATAATATCTGTTTAACAGCACAGTCTGAGGGTCACCCTGTTAGTGCTGGAGAGACAGATTTTTCAATGTTTTCTTAAGGCTATCACTAAGTCATTTACCAAGCAAAGGTTTTAGAGAAGAGTTTGCTTCCAGAAAGTATTGCGTTTTGAAAAAAAGACCAAACCACTGTCATATTGTATAATATGTCGTCATTAACCAGTATTCACCTTGACTGTCATCTGAATAGGTCCCTGGCCCTGACATGTCCTGAGGAGATGGTCACTTAAGTGATCACTTAATTGTTCCAGATCACACATATTGTACCAGCCAGAGAGCTGTATTGAGGCTTACAATGCTTAGCAACAAGACTTTAGCTTCCAGGTGACAAAGACTGAACTGCTTGAAGCTTAAAGTGCTTCCAGACACCTCAATGTCACGACTGTGTTCTCATACAAAACTGTGGCCAACAGTTTGACTGGTCCTCCTAAAGAATGTAAGCGTTCTCTGACCCAATGAATGGGAGAGTCAAAAGTCGAAGTAAACATTTCTGCTAAGGCCTATATTGTGACATTATTAATATTTATCTGCAACCTCTCTTTCAAAAGTTGAAAGAGATATTGCTGATTTTATTATTTTGTGTTCCTTGGATGTTGTACATAACTCACTGAACAAAGCAGTGGTCAGTGAACCTTGACATTTGTCTAAATACTGCCACTTGTTCTGTCTGAACAAGTACCCTCAGAGGCAGTGATGGGAATTACAGCTGTTTGAAGTGAATCGGATCTTATGGCTCCGTTCCTTTCCGAGAGCCAACTCTTTCGGCTCCCAAACGGCTCTTCATTTAGTACCACTACTGCTGGTCACTGCCTAAGTTACATTCTTATTTGTTGTTGGGGTCAAGAATAACTATCTTATACTGAATAACACCCTACTAATGAAATAGTATGGTTAATAAATAATTACACAACTCTATATAGACACATACAGTATATTTCAATTTAATTTATGATATAGGTCTAATGTGAAACAAAGGATATTTCTGCTCGGGGGGGGGCACTCCCATTGGTCACTTAAAAAGGAGCCGGCTCATAGAGCTGACTCGTCGTGACCGAAACATCACTACTCAGAGGCTGAATTAAAGTGAAAACCTTCACAGAACAGCAGTGGCCTTGAGCTGCACAGCTGCCTGCAACTACAACAATAATGTCCTGTTAAAAACAGCTAAATGCTGCTATCTTGTGGTCTCATTGAAAAATTACAATGGAGAAGGATGATGTGATTCTGGCATTTATAAAAATAAATTGATTATCTTTTGATTCACAGGTGTTGCATGGGGTCAACTGTAGTTATACGATTGTTTTCATTCACAATTCCTCTACCAATGAAGGTTTACTTAACTGATGTGGAAATCCATGATGATTAATAACTTAATTTTAACAGTCATCCCGATTGTCCATTCTGATTGACCATTTTTCCCCTGTTAAAAGGCTTTTGGGGGGGAGTTTTTCCATTATCCAAAACGAGAGTCTAAGGAGAGGGTGTTTGTATGCTGTAGAGATTGTGAAGCCCCTTGAGGCAAATTTGTGATTTGTGATACTGGGCTATATAAATAAAATGTACTTGACTTCATGAAAAATTGGGAAGCAACTAATGACAGGGACTGGTTCCAAACCAGTTCTCAACCCCCCCCCATCTCATTTTTCCCCAGAGTCCCAGAAACCAACCAGTACTGGTATGCTGGAATACTACCGCTGCTGCAGGTTTACTGTATGTCAGAGCTAGATTTTGACCTCTATAAGACAGGGATTCAAGATTGGGTAAAAATGCAGGAGACACCTCAGGGCAGTTAGCATTTCAGTTTTTGCTGTACTTTAAAAGTGCATATTACCCAAAAAATGTGAAATTAATCAATTTCCCACAAAGTAATTGCCACACAGATAAAGTAAGGGTCAGTTATTAGCTTTGCCTGGTTGGTAATCCAATGCATGACTTTGAATGCTTTGTCCATAAAATCCCATCGGTCCAAATACCAGTTCCTAAAAAATTATCTTGTGCTGTCACTGACACAAAGAACTTACCACCCACATCAGCCTGCCGAGACTGACTGATCTGACTAACAGCTTGTAGATTAAGACCATGGTGTGGTACATCTAACCCTCCTCAATAACCTCTTCTACGGTAGATTGATTAAAGTTAATACGCTGTGGGAGGACCCAGCCTTCTGGGACAGTATTTGCTTTTAAGCAGCAGGTGATATCCCAGCATTCACTTCTGTGGCTAACACTTTTTCATCTGACCTGCTGGGTTAATTAGCAGCTGCAAATCATTTTCTGGTGTTTGTTTTAAGCTACTGGGATTAAGTGCCACATGAGAGGGGTTTACTGAAGCAACTAAATTCACATAATGGTGGTTACATTGGGAGTCACACAAAGCACTGCAGTATAACTGGCAAATACTTTCCTAGAAAAGGTCTGAACAGTATCTGCTCAGAGTCTGCTTTTCCTCTATATTACATCAAGCAAAGAACCCAGAACCCTGTCGCCAGTGTCATCCCAAACGCTTTACTCCTGAAGAGGGTGCACTGTGTTTTGCTGTGGGACAGTCAGAACAAGTTATGGTAAATGTCTAGCAAGCAAACAACTGCTTATTTACACATCCAGCAGACAGAGAGCAACATAGCATTCATTTGGAGTTGTGTGTTGCATGATTCTTGCAATTTTTGGATTGTATCCACATTGTTGAAATGCACTTATTGTAAGTCGCTTTGGATAAAAGCATCAGATAAATAAATGTAATGTGTGTCTGGCCTCTTGACAAAAGTAAGTCCAATATTCACTCCCCTTTTATCTTTGTTTTGGTCTCCACCAACTCCTGAAAAATATCTATGTTCACCAGCTAGTTATTAACTTTGTCTGTCTGCTGCCTATCACCTAATAGGACCAAGGTCCTGTTTTGAAGAGGGGCTCTGTTTCAAAAGCAATTTTTTAGTTTGCGTTAATCTTACGTGCTGCATTTTTCTAAATGAATTAGTGGCCAACTGCCATGGGGGCCCCTCAAGGTCTGAGGACATGGGGCATTTGCAACAAGTTCTCCAAATCAATCGACAAAATGTTGTTTGGCCATACCCTCCAGAACGGCGCATACTGTTTTATGATGCAACAACGCTGTGACATTAATAGTCATAGTTACAATAATAACCTTTTGGTCAAGGTTAGGGATTGACTGGTCACGGTTAAAAGAAACCGATGTTACAGTCAGTAGGAAATGGGAAACGAACAGCAGCCTCCATGTTAAAGTCCAATGTTTTACTACTTCCTCCTTTGCTCACAACTGGCAAGATTCATATGTCCTATGCTCACTAGAGGGCTGTGTCACTTGAACATAAACATGTGTCATATTTAAGTATTCGCTGTCGTTTTCTTTGGGAGGACAGTCTTGGCAGTTGCCCACTTAGTTGCTAATCGAGTGTTAATAGCAATAAATATTTAGGGACATAACTGCATAACAGTGACAGCAGTTTTGTCTGTTATTTTAGATCACATAATATATAAATACATATATTCATTTTTAGATATACCTAGTCTATATAGAAATGTCAAATATTACTATGTGTGGGGGAAATTTCCTTAACGGGCCATAGTCAGATATGTAGGCAACAGGGGAGAAGCAGGTCACTACTAGGAATCACATAGGAGTCACTTGCAACCCTGAGAAGGGAGCTGGCCTCGAAGTCCCTGTACAGTAGCTCACCTCACGGTCTCCCCTGTTTGTCTCTTCATGTCTGGGAGGGCCGACAGCTGGGCAGAAAGATGAGGCCATTACCTTGGCAACCTCAAGGTCACAGATTGACTCTTGACACAAAGAGATACATAATGAATCCTCTGTAGAATGTGCCACATTTTACTTGTTAGTTCAACATGACTTTAGGAGAGATTTACAGTTCACTGTCCAATAAGAAGAGTACACATATTTAGGCTAGCAACAGATAAATATTGTGGATCAGGAAGAGACATTCAGACATGGTTTAGGCACGACTCTGGGTTTCACCTGCTGATATCATTGTCTCCTTGGTCAAGCCTCATTAAACATTGCTGTGTAAGACATCCAGAGTCTCTTGAAGCCATCATCTGAGTTGACTAGCTCACAAGAATTTCCTTCATATTATGAACATGTGAAATAACATCTTTTATTTACTCAGACTTCTCAACAATCTCTCAGCTTTTGAATGGTGCCTTAAGTCAATTTCACTTGTTAATGTTAAAGTTTTCATCCACTTGGTGGTCTCCTGTGTTCCCACAAGGTAGTCCAACTTGCCAAGATATCATTCACTGCTTTATCTGGTATACGGTGGTCCTCATTCACTCATCATTGCATTTATTCATTAATTTGTATGTTCATTAGTTACTAGTTGTGTGTGTAGTTAGTAGTTCAATAAACTACCAGTTATACACGCTAGAGTTTAACGTTTGAATAATGAAGTACCCCTTTTGTTATTTTGTGACTTGATGAAAAGTTGAGGTTTGACTGGTATTGATTTTGCTTGATCATTATCACACTGAACCATTAAGTAAGAGGCCTCCAGTGGGTCCCCCTTTGTCTCATGAAGCTCTGAGCTTAGCCCTGACCCCTCAACCTCCATGCTAAGTCACTAGAAGCAGCTCACTAGATGTATTTTGCAAACCGTCCCCAACACAGTTGGAATGATAAAATACACACACATTGAAACTGCATCAGAAAAGGTATAGAGACGGGCCATTGTTCTTTTGAGTTGGGCGTGGCGTCATAAATCCGTGTCATTTGCGCAAACATAACTTTGTATTAATCACTATTGTTTATGCAGAGCTGGTTTAAGATAAAGGCAGCTATCATTTTGTGCTTCCATACTCTTGGGCGACAGCCAGAACCCTGCAAGGTCTCCCCGTACCGCTACTGTGGGTGATTGTGCATGATGGACTCTTGTAGGCGGTGTTCCCTACATTGAACTATTGTTAGAACAGGCTTAGCATTGGCCCTCCTTGTCTCACGAAGCTCTGAACCTGGTAGTGAATACCCAACCTCCCTGCTAACTATAAGTGCTGCACAAAACCAGCCCCAAACACAGTCAGATGAATAAAACACTCCACGCATGTTATAACTGTGGTGGGACGAGTCATTGTTCTGTTCAGTGGTAGCGGTGTCATAAATCCTCCCCAACTTTGTGTTAATACTGTGCCAGAAAGTCTCACCCAGTTTTTCACTCGATCTTGTAATATGTAATGGTCGACCATGTCGAATGCAGCACATAGATCCAATAATACCAAGACTGAAATTCTGCCATTGCACACATTATGCGCACACGCTACAGACTAACATAGATTGTTGATAACTTACCTAAAGAACAGTGTTGACTTGTTGTTTACTGAAATTGTTGTGAGGGTGTTAGCCCTGTATTTACTGTATTCCCTGTTGTCTTCGTTCTGGGAGAAGGCGATCTCGTGCTGAGCCTGTGCTATTTATGTTAAACTTGTGTGTGTGTGTGTGTGTGTGTGTGAAAAAGATTGAGTGGCAGAGTGGGCGCCCAATGTGATGATAGTGTGCTGGCTGGTACACACATAAACTGTCTCTCTGTCTCCCTCTGCTGGAGCCAGTCAGACATATTTACACACACACATACAGCCTCACACACACGCACATAACCACAAAACACACACACACCCAAAAACACACACACACTCTCTCTCACCACTGCTACTATGTGATTAACACCACACTTCTTTAGACCTCCTAAATTGTTTTGTCCTCCCCCATTATCTTAATGAACTTGTGTTTTGTTTCTTTATATCATTCTAACATTTTCACAGTCTCATTCTTTTTAGTAATATCCTCTGGGTGAGAGGTTTAAAGTACCAGTTCACAACAGATGATATGTAAGAAGTGTAATGTCCATTTTTTTAACATAAGAGGGTGATTTACATTTTCAGGGCCCTCTAACGTCATTACTCGCCAGTGTTCTGAACTCCACAGAGTCCACAAAGTTGCCAGTTAACTCCACAGTCCCCTGTATGGATCTCGATCCAGTCCTGCCGAGACACCATCCACTGCCACCAGACCTAGCACCTCAGCCAAACCCAGCGAGCACAGAGTGACCGCAGGCCAAGGCATGAGAACAGCCACCGCCGTATACACCACCATCCCCATACTCCAACATCCAGCGAGACCAAGGTACCGCTAAATGGTTTCGCAGATATGTCTACACCCCACTCAGTCCAATCAGCCATAGAAACATCAAAACCCATGTTAAGAAACATTGTGTTGACTGTGAGACGTACAGGGTGTTTGTCTGCTGCTGCAGAGAGCAGTCCACGCTGAAAAGCAGATGAGAGAGACTGAGCATAAACAGTCAAAGAAACGTCTAGAAGCTGCAGAGGGACTGCAAATGGCTCAGCTCACAGTCAATAAGAGACAATCCAGAATTCCAAGGATGCAGTAAGGGCCATGGGGCTGGAAATTGAGGGAGAGGATGAAGGAAAAAGAGACAAGATAGTTGTTTCAACTGCAGCAGCGATCGGCATTGGGCCAGGGACTGTCCTAAGAGCCAGAAGGACCAGGGTGGCCAGGATGCACCAGAAGGGGACCAACGGTGTGCAGGACCGGGGACGGATCTGGATCGGGACAATGGTACTCAGGACAGTAAGAACACTGACACAAACACCTGAAATTGACATACTTCAATTAGTGCAAGATGCTATTATAGCATTAGAAAAGACATTTGAACTAGACAAACAACACTGTAAGCCTGCTATGTACGCACACAAAATTATGCCCACAGTGAGTTCTAATATGTGATATCAAGGGAGTCACTATGTCAAAGCAGATCATGTCGCCTACACAAATGGTTATATATGACCCCCATTCTTTGCTTTATGTGTACAAGTAGAAAATAATAAAAATCCTAGAGCCACCAATCACACTCTGCTCGAGTGAGCACAGACACACATGAGCAAGGTAGGAGACTCCAGATTCTAGTAAATGCACCCCCAACACTACACACACACACAAACACACATTTGCTATAACACCCAGATTGTCAGGTTATAAAGTATTGTTGACAAAACCTAATATTGATTTCATCCGCTGTTCTGTGGTGAGCCCTGCCCAACTTATGATGACGTCAGATGAGGGAATGTCTCACGACTATGTAAAAACGCTCTCTGACGATTGTCGTATGTGCCCCGACCAGAACTGACATTGTTAATGGTTCCTCATACCTGCATAAGCCTACACAGACTAATCTTACAGGTGCGGCTGTAATCAGCTGAAACCCTTCCACAAATTCTGTGATACTGTGTTGGCACAAAAACTCCATGGCCATTTCTCTGCTCAAACTGCAGAACTTTGTGCTCTAACTGAAGCCTGTAAATACACTACTGGAAAAACCACAACTGTATATTATGATTCTGCTTACACTTGTGGAGCTGCACATTCCTTTGCTAGTGTTTGGGCCCAAAGAGGTTTTTTGTGTGCATGCATCTCAACTACAGGACCTTTGTCCACTATTCAGTTGCCCCCTAGCCTGCTATTGTAAAATGTGCTGCACACACGCAAGGCTCTGATTTGAGCTCTAGGGGTAACAATGTGGCTTACATCTCTATCTCTGTCATGAGCATGTCTGCTGAACCTATTGATGTTACAGATTGTAACCTTGCTAACTTGTTAAATCTACAGAAAGACAACGCACAATCTGAGAAAGATACATGGTTAGCAGCAGGATGTATTGCTTGTCCAGACACAGGTCTGTATAGGAAGTTAGGAACAGGCAAGGTTGTGACTTCTATTTCATTGTTACCTGAATTGTGCAGAGCAGTGCATGGGATTTGCCACTCTGCAAGTGGGGAGTGATTAAAGCTAGGATAGGCAATTTAAATTAGAAGCAATTTGTTATATTTGTTGGAATTCTCTTTGCATCCTGACAGCAATCAATAAATCAAATGCTCTGACACAAAAAGAAAAAAATCCTGTATCTGTGACTGTCGCAAGACTGTAATAAGCACGTCTAATCATTTCATTCGGCCCGAATGAATGCTGTCTTTCTCCACCTGTGTCTTTTTCAGATGTGTCCTCCCCACTGTGTGGAACTGTACTTCCCAGACCACTTTAAAGTATGAGATGCTGGTTGGGGAGATCTGGTTGGTCAGTAACATACTGCTCTCTGGCAACAACTATGCAAAGATATCACTCCTATTTAAATTTATGAAAATGGGGATGGTGGACAGGTCATCTTTCTTCAAGATCCAGGACTCCTACTGTGTGGACACTATAAAGGACTTCTGGAATGATAAGAGAGCTGAAATCGTCACCCAGCTTCAGTCTAAAGGGCCTGTTGTGGCCCCTGGGTGAGTTTGACACACACACCTACACACACACACACACAAACTATACACCAAATAATAGAACTGTATTTGTTCCCAAGAGACAGCATTAGCAGGGCAGATGCATGGTGATACAAATATATTCTACACCTTCCTGGGGATAAAAAAACAACTAAAATCTGCAATATACATACATATGTTAATCCACTCAATGTAAATATTGGTATTGCACAGTGTAAATTACTGCCTGACATGGTACTATTACAGCTTACCCTACTAGTGATGAAACCTTTGTATTGTGCATGGAGATCTGGGTAACGGTCGCATATCTTCCAGACACAGCAACTGAGTATAAAAACTCTGTGACCCTGTCCCAGTGCTCTATATTGCCACACAACAAATTGTCAGTTACTCTCCCCTGTGTCTGGAAGATCAGCTACTGCCCAGATATAATTCCAGATCTGTCTGTCGAGGCACAGGCCCCCCTCCTGCAAAATATAGGCTTCCATAGGTGGCAGCATGGAAACACAGGAGTCATGTTGCCCACAGCACTTTCTTTCCACATCAGTGGGCATTTCTCTGCACCTCTGGGAGACACACCAAGTGGGTTGACCTGTAACAGGAGGGCCTGGTGGAGGAGCATCTGCTGATGTCATGTGGAGAATATCAAACATCAGGCTTGGGTCACATGTCAGGCAGAGCTCCAACACTTGATGTGATTGTTCCAATCTCAGTCCTCAAATTCTGACCTGTAATGCAGTAGATCATCAAAATGATTAGATATTTTTATTGAACAGAGCTTTATTGTCCTCTAAGAGGACTTGTGTGTCCAAGGTACATGCCAGGTCAACATATATACACAGAGAAGCCACTGACCATCATATCCATAGACCAAGACAAATAGTTGTAGTTATTGGTGGTGCTGATGTCAAAAAAATATCAAAAGTAATGTGCTACTAGATACCTGCAGATCTGCAATCCTTTGAGCTTGCAGATCCTCAACTCGACATGTCATCTTGTCCTAGAACATCTATTCCTTGGCTTGTCACAGCACTCCGACCTCCCCATCCTCTGCCTCGACTTCCTCAGACCCTGCTAGTTGCCCTCCCTCTCGCACGACCTCCTCTGCTTCGCTCTCAACCCCGGGCCTATCCTCTTTGACCAGATGATGTGCTTGGCTCTGGAGTATTCTCATAATCAGAGCCAACAATGCTCTCATCGTGGAAGCTTTAACATGCAAAACAAGGTATTATAATATGTTATGAGTCACTGATGGTAACAGAAAGAATGTGTAGTATCACTAACCTTGTTGATGTTTTTAGCTTTGCCTGATATTTAACGTTACCGCAGCCAGCGGTTGCTAGCTAGCCAGCAATAAGTTACTGCATCAAACTCAATTTTCAATAAAATTTCCCAATACTAACATGCTAGCTTGACAGCTGTGAGTACTAACAAAATCCATGTTTGTTGTTTATGTTCATTATGATAAAGTTAGGTGTTTTCTTACATGTGAATGAGACATGACAATGATGCGCTGGTCTTCCAGCAGTAGTCAGTAGTGATGTGCGTGTCATGAGTCAATCGTTCAAAACGAACAACTCTTTTTACTGTTTCGGGAATCACTAGTACAAAATGCAAAAATTAGGTGAGACCACGTGTCACTCACACTATTGGGCTTATTATTAACTTCTCTCAGCCCACATGTCGAAGTTCAGTATCTTGGGCAAGATACTGAACCCCAAATTGCTGTGTGTGACTGAATTTGTTTCTTTGTACTTATGAGCAGTTGACACCTGCCATATAGCTCTGTGAGGAAAGCAATCACTTTGGCACTTTCAACTTAGTACTCGCTCTCCCAGCCTGGAGCCCGCTCCCTGCGTTGAACTGAAGGTCTGACTCGAACTGCACGATCAATCATGAAATCCAACAATCTGTAATCTGTGTTGCCATGGATCTATGGGACTAATGCCTTTTAAGCAGAATGACGGAAACAGAAACAATAAAATCATTTCAAATTAATACAATTATTTCAGTTATTTTTCATTACCAATATTTTATAAAAAATGATTTTCTTTATCTCAGAGGTTGGTTTAAGTTGTTTAATGCTACAGTGTGTGTTGGTCAACCGATGTTTCGGTTTAACGAGTGACTGGCGAATTTCAGCCGAATGCGTCTGTGGTTGTCGAGTTACGACAGCAGTTGAAAGCAGGAAGAGAATACGTAGCTGTCTTCCTGAATGCAGCTATGTATTCTAGGACAGCTATGTATTCTCTTCCTGTTTTCAACAGCTATTACAACTACGACAACCACAGATGCATACAACTAAAAGTTGCCAGTTAACATGGTCACGGTAAAGGTAATTATTTAGTCCTTAAATTAAAAAATGCTTGCAACCGGTGCCTTTTTAGAAGATGAACCACAACTCTAACGTGTGCACGCTGTAGATTGTCTGGGTGCTGCACTCCCTTGCAGATGAATTCCGCCTTTTTCTTTCCATCAACTTCACATTATAACTAACATTTAACATACATTTTTGACATTTGTGAATCAATTCAGAATTGTAGGAGATACATATTTGCATTTATGTTCTGTTTTTTCTAAATGTTGCACTATTACATATTTGCATTCATTTTCTATGCCTTAGTTACTTAAGGCCTATTATTTTATTTAAATTTTGCACTATTATGTAGGCTATTTGCATTTATTTAGTGTTTGAGAGAGAGAGAGAGAGAGAGAGAGAGAGAGAGATTTAAAATAAATATTTTGCCTTTGAGAACTCTTGGTCTAATCGTATAAATCAGTGGGGACTGGGAGTGGGTGGAATTTGTTGGTTCAGCAGGTGCGTGTGAGTGACTGCATGACTCAGCTAGTGTCAACTCTCGAGTTGAGCAGCAGTTCTGAAACAGGTTGAGTGCTTCTGAGCAAGTCCCACAGCGCCAGGCTTTGAAGCCAATTTGGCATAGTGGTCAAACCGTGTAATTTCAACTTCCCAGTCCGACAGGGGCCCAAAAAGCATTCTTCCTGCACACAATCATTGGAAATGGAGTGGCTGTAAAATGGTGGATACTTTTTTTTCCTGCGAAATGACTCGATTCGCTATCAGAATTGGATCCTTTCGGTCCGATAACATTTGGAAAGTTTAGAAGAGTTGCACAATTAAATGATTTTATCCCATTCAAGTTAGCAGAGGGCTAAACTGGAAGTTAGCCGGCAGAAGCTCTGGGTGACTGACTCGATGACACGAGTGACTTGAAAACCTGACTCTTTTTAGTGAGTGACTCATACAAACTCGAGTCAGTAAAAAGAATTGATCGGTTCAATCCCAGGTTCCTCCAGCTGGCATGTCGAATGGTCCTTGGGCGAAACACTGAAGCCCAAATTGCTCCCGAGGGCTGTGTGTGAGCAGTTAGCATCTGCCATCAGAATGTGTGAATGTGATATGTAGTGTGAAGCGCTTTGAGTAGTCAAAAGACTAGAAAGGTGCTATACAAGTACAGTCCATTTATCATTTACTTTAGGACACATACCTCCACCATAGGGTCCATTTCAACACCTAGTTATGAATTTTGATATGACTGAAAGAAAGGAAAATAAGTGCTATTCCAGGTGGGTAGAGGCACTCCCATGCTCTCATGGTTATGCTAAATCTGTTGCCAAGTGTCTAGCTAAATACATTTCCCCTAGATTTGGAGTATGCGAACTCCTGCAATCAGATGATGGAGTACATTTTTTATTTTTTATACCAGAGAGCCAGCCCTCTTCACACACTCATGCCAGTGCGCTCTCCTTCAAAATGCGTGCACCATGGGCATACCCATACCAATGCGCCATCACATCCATTAATTTCATGTCTATATCGCACACAACCTGAACATTAATTGAGTGAAAGCCTTTCCTGTTTACAAAAAAGTACTCGTTTTAGATGGTGCCTGGAGGGCATGAGTACCATCAATACAGCCAAAAATACCAGGTATGCCTGAGTCTCTACAAAATCTCTCCTTGGTGTGTGTGGCCTTCTGCTGAGAAACTCGTCGTAACGCCCTGCGTGCTGTACATCTGCTTATATTCACGATATCAGTGACTGTATTTTGGAGAGATCTACTGGAATAAAATCGGAGACAAATTAGCACCTGCAGTGTTGGGGACAGCACTGCTGTCCCTTAAATGCCGCAACTGCGGTGATAACTAATTAATTCAAACAATTCAGCCCTGCTGAAACAAAATCTGTCAATAAGTTCTCTGTCTCCATATATATCCAGAGGATTGGTGCGGGCTCTCATTATTCTTTCACACCTGAAAGCCTGCTGATCATTTAGCCTGTATATTAAACGCGCCATTGTATCACCGTTTTTATTTTCACCTTGGAATTAGTCAAGACTTTCACTTTACACCTACCTCTGACTAGGCGTAAGATTTGGTTTCAGACCTAGCACTATGCCTAGACAGCGCTTTTTACGTCCAACCGGGTATACATCTAACTGGTGTAACCGGCCCTAGAGGTCTACATACTTTGGAATACGTTCTGTTTTTAATATGCAATTTAAAGCACAGAAAGATGAAATTTTCAGAACTGTTCAAAACAGTCAGGAGAACTACATTGCCTTTTGTCAAAATTTAACGAAACTATTTCTTTGCCAGGACAGGTTGTGCGGCAACCAGCAGAGACTCCAGTAAGTTACTGGTTTTGTCTCTTGCATTACTCACATTTTGACGGGTGTGCTTCAATGAAAAATGCCACATAAGTTATTTGTGAAAATTGAAAAATTATGAATCAAAGCAATTACTTAACCCTGTTTAAGTGCTGGATATCTGTAATAAGAACAGTTTCAAAACTTCTATGTTAAAACTGTTAATTAAACTTTAGTTATGGCAAATTTATGCTTCATTTGGAAACTGTTTGAGATACATCACTGAGCAGTTGTCTGGTGGCGTTTTAAAGCAGCAGTGGAGATGGGGCAGTGGATCGATCAATCTGTCTGCCTGGGTTTGTGTAAAACCAGGGAAGCGAGTCGTGTTTTCCCACTTCCTCAACATTCCCATCCCAGAAATTTTTGATTGATCCGGAGCACTGTCGGATCAGAAGCTCAGCGTGCAGATGAGACTGAGAGGCACTTCGTCATGGCCTGTCAATCACAACCACCACCCACACACACACATACACACATACACACATACGCAGACACACACGCACACTCTGAGCAGCTTATACACTTCGTAGACTTGCCATTTCCCTACAGGAGAATAACCACAAGAATATTTAGTGGCCCCACATTACCAACCCCCTGCAGACACATTTAGACAAACAAGTAAACGAGTAAAGCTCAGTCATCTGGCCTCTCTTTTGTAGGGCAGATTCTGATGAACATTTTGTATCTTTGATTGTCTTCTATATCCAAAAAATAAAAATCAATCAAACAATCCAAGGGATAACATGTAACATGTAAAACATTTACTGTATTTCCAACATGGTCCCTGATGGCATGAAAAACAGGTCAGACAATCACACATAAAATGTACAGAATCCCAATAAGCAACAAAAACCAAAGACATCCTTCAAATGAAAACAGCAGAAATAAACTTCAAAACCCTATCCTAGTATCTTCCATTTCTTCACAGTCTATATGTCCTAAAAGCATTCACCAAACCAATAAAAACACTAAAATAGAGGCAATAAAAGCATTCATCGTACCCCAGAGATGAGCCTGGACCTGTTCCCGATTGCATAAACTAGTTTCAAAACTTAAGTTTGTCCCTTATACAAAATATTTCCCTAAGCTGAGGGGTTCCTTTAGGGGCGTTGCAAAAAAACCCTCTTAGGTTGTCTTTAGACTAAGGTTTTCATGTGAGTTACTGTCATAATATAGCACATCTGCACTTATCATGGTTACGCTTCACTCACATTCTCATCCTCTAAAGTTATTCCAAAGGAGAAACTGCACTTAAGAAGCTAACAGAAGAGGTATTAAAATTAAAGGATCCCTAACATTAATATATCTGGTAAACCATGCATAGTTCAGTTTTTTGCTAGCTTTTCTAGCGTACAAACACAGGCAAAGTAAATTGTTAGCCTAGCTCCCCTTGGAGTAAACAAGTGGTCGCCATGGTAACCAATCAGCAGGCAGCACAGCACAGCACCGCACCGCTCTCAGAGTAGAGAGCAAGGAGATTCAGCACCCTGCTAAATGTAAGAGTGTAACAGCTAGAGAGAAACACCAGGAGAAAACACTCCATGAAAACCCAGAGGTCTTCTTCACTGACTATGCCCAACAAAAAGAAGGAAGGAAGAATAATCTCATATTCTTCACTGATTCCATCTACATCTGGAAAGATACTCTGTGCAGCAATTATGCATATGTCTCCAGCGAGGGCATTGGCTCAGGAGGCAGATTAAAGATCTGTAAAGATGAACACCTTGACAAAGATGACCATCTGCTTACCATCACATACAACACCAAAGGAAAGGTCACAGTCCAAGGAAAGGAAGAACACATGGACTCCTTTCAAGAGGCATTTCCCCTGTTGAAAGTTGAGGTAGACACCAAGAGGATCAATGTCTCCTCTGACAGTGAAGATGATGAGAGCCCATTAGAGAACCCCACCACCATGTCCATCTCTGCTCCTCCCATACCTGCCAGCACCACCAACCAGCTGAAGAAGAATATGGCCCTGCTGGAGCTGGACTTTGCCAAATTTAAAGAGCTGACCCAAGCCAGGCTTTCTGGCCCCCCAGACAACACTATGCATTAGCTTAAAGAGGAGCTCCAGCAGCTAAAGAGAGAAACCAGGCCTTGGCATCTGACCTCAGAGAAAGTCTAGAGGCACTCAAACAGGAGAACAGTGTGCTCCGTGCTCATTTAGCCAAAGTGAAGGAGGATGCTGAGAATAGAGAAGGAAGCTTCACCAGGCAAGTCCAAGACAAGTACTGAGACACAGACTCTCCCTGCCAATGTCCCAAATCCCTACCTTGTCTCTGTCCCACCCTCTGTGCTCTGCACCTAGCCCAACAACAGCCAGCTCTGCCCATCCCAGCTTCCCTCTACTCTACTAAGTGTTCCTGCTGGCTGACTCTAATGGGAAATTCCTGGACACAAAGTGCTATATAAACACTGCAGCATCGTAGGCCAGGCAATGAAGCTTTTGAAAAAGGAGACCCTCAAGAACCCTCAGTGCCTGGTGATCCACACAGGAACAAATGACCTACACAGCCTCCGTAAAGACACTGCTAAGGCAGTGAGAAAGATGGTGGAGCAGGCCAATAGGGAGTTCCCTGACACCCGCATTGTGGTCTCCACCCTACTGCCTAGGACAGACACCCCTCCTCATGTCATCCATGACATTAATATAG